>JAMXBD010000492.1:0-600000 GCA_024138025.1 Combretum micranthum | reverse complement strand
TTATGAGGAGAACGGTGGCACACCGGAGACCAACCCTTTTGCAAGTGGTGCAATTCGGGTTTATCTGAAGGAGGTTAGGGATTGTCAAGCTAAAGCAAGAGGCATACCATATAAGAAGAAGAAGAAAGGGTCTTCTGGTCATTCCAAAGGAAGTGATGAATCCTCAAGCTCTAGTACCATGCACTTTTCTTGATCTTTTATCACGAGAGATCACAACAAATATGGTAATTATTTATTTCTTGTGTTGTGTTGTGTTTTTTATTTTTTTTCTAAAACCCCGTTTTCTCCCTTGACTATTATATACTATTGTTGTGTGTTTGAATTACTATACTAAGTTATTTATGCATCTTTTTACATATATCCATGAAGCTTAAATTAATAAACAGAGAAAAGAATTTATCAAGTATCATACACCCATAAAATATAGGTTTCATAAGTAGATCCAAAGAGGGAGAGCTAGTAGAACCTTGCACTAACCTCGTATAGATTAAACATGTTACATAGAATATATAATTTTAACATAAAATGTCTAAGTTAAAAGTGTATATTATATTTTTTTCCCGTGAATAGAAAATTGTGTTAGTTTGTCCTGGTGCTTTAATGGAGACCATCTTGTGGTTGGGGATAAAATATAAACAAATTGCAGACAGAGTCTCGATTGCTCTGATCGAGGACCAACAGCTTATGTAGAGCTAGATTCACTAACCCTAATTCCGTACACACGTTTAATTTGAGAATTAATGAAAGAAGTGTGATTTCAATTCCCTCATTATAATATAATTCTTTAGTTTAAGTACATTTATTTTATGGTACGAAAAATCAACAACTTTCGAGTCAAAAATATATTGGTAAACAATAGCTTTCTTCTATTTGCCCTATTATATATACTGCCTGTAGATTAATTTGTCGAGATGGCACTATAAGTTAACTCATTATTTGAAACTATGTGGTCAAACTTTTCATTATTATATTCATATCATATAACTATTTCGATTGCTTTAAATTATATGCATAAAAATAAAAAGAAAAACACAAAAAACACTATAAGAAAATTAATGAAACAAGTTATACTCTTACTAAAACAACTAACAGCAATAGAATTTACATTTAGAGATGTGGATTTTGTCTTTAAAACTCACTTTTCTTGTCGTTGAAAACAACCCAAATGCTCGATAATAAAATATCACTTCGAGGGAATAATACATTTGAAAGTTCTTCATTGAAAATTACTACTGATATGGCTCAAAGGTGGATATTGTTCGGTATTAGTTATAATAATGGAAGTAGTCCTTCATTCAACCTTTTTATATGTACGTCCACTGCATTCTGATCTTTAAAGATTCGGTAGATTTGGTGTGCCCAATTTAAATGTTGATCAAGATCACAGCTATTTACAGATTTTATTTTTTGTGCCAATCGTAAAAACTATACGTACTGGGATCAGCGTTATATTAATTAATAAGTTTTAGGTTGTCTAGAAAATTAACTATTATTCCAATGTTTTTCTCATTAGCATTAGACATGAGGGCTGACAGCCTGATAGGATGCAATTTTTCAAGCTTACTGTCCACTCCATTCAGTATAATACTTAATTTTACATATATTATAAAATAGCTATTATAATATTTAGTTATACTTTGTACCAATAATAGCAAAACCATACAAATCTCTATTATAAAAAAGACTGAATAATCATTTAATTTGAAATTTATGAATAATAATTTTGTAGTAGTATTAACTTTATCAAGCTCTCCTCTGTAAAATCAAAATGAACAAACAATAATTTTATTACAATTCTATAATATTTTTTCAGTAATAATTCTTTCGTTTTATGCTTGTACTTATGTAGATAAAACCTTTTACTTCAAGAAAATTGAGTTTTAGAAACAAAATGTCTATCTCAAAAAATATATATTTTTATCACAAAAGTTATTGTAGTTGATTCTAAACATTGTCACAGTTTTGAAACCGAACCGAATCGGAACCAGAACCAGAACTTCCAGGTCTTAAAATTAAGGAACCAGAACCGTCTCATACGATTCTGGTCCGGTTTCATGAAACCACCGGTTCTCGGTTCCGGTTTTGGAACCATGAAACCGTGTTTTTAAAAAAATATAAAATAAAAAAATAAATTTTGAATTTTAATAAAATAAATTTTAAAGTCAAAATAATTATTGGGTCTAAAAATATTAAATTATTTAATCAAAATTTAAAAAATTTATTTAGAATGCTCATTTATATGTATACAAACAAATTCATTATCAATTATAGTTAGTATTATGATATTATAAAATACTCTAGAAGATAAAAAAAAATTACAATACAAAAAATAGCCTCACATTATTAAGAAGATGAATTTTGTTTTTAGAAAAAGTTTATTTAAACTAATTATGTATGATTTTAAGTTATGTTTATTTGTGTTGTTGATAATAATATATTAAATATTGTGAATAATTAAAAAATATTACTATTTATATGAAATAATTTAAATATTAATAATTATATATTTAGTATTATTTTTTCTTTTTTTCAATAGAACCTGATGGAACTGCCGGTTCCATCTGTTCTAGGCCAAAGAATCGCCTAGGAACCGTGAAATTGGCTGTTCCATAGCCAGTTCTAGAACCGGCCAATCAATTCGATTCTGATTTGAAACCAACGGTGATGGTTTCGGTTCGGTTTTCGGTTCAGAACCAATGCCTATGTCTAGTTGATTCTATCAGTATAGATATAAGTTATTTTGCTAATATTTCGTCATAAAATTTCTGTCTTTAGAATTTTCTTGTAATGTTTTATTCTGACAATTTTGAAGTGTGTATTGTTTAATGGGTAAAAGGAGGGGGAAAAAGAAAAAAAAAAGCGCATTCCTTTTTATTCTTTGGTTTTCACGGAATGGCTGTAGTCGTACTTTATTATTCATCCCGTTGGATGTTTGTTTATTGGCAAATATTTGATTTTATTCCGTAGACCGACATTCCAAAGAAGTGCAAACAGCCTAAGGTACACATGATTTCAAAAAAGGACTGCTGTCTTCTAATTTCAAGAAAGCAGCTTATTCCATACGAGTACTATCTGATTTTATCACAACTATGCCCCTTACACACCCACCCCAACCCCAAAACCACCAACCCCCACCCAAAAAAAAAAAAAAAAGAAAAGGAAAAAGGAAAAAAATCTTGGTATACTGCAAGTATATGAATAATTGATAAGCAACTAATATGAAATTTTAAAAATATTAGTATTATTAATCCAAGCAATCAACTTGATTATCAGGTCTTGAAAATTTACTAACAGTTGTCTAGCATACATACATATGATGTGTCAGTATAATTACAAGTGAGCAAGCAATTCTATAGTATAAAATATTTATTCATATACCATTTGATCATGTATGTCTTTGCTAGGTATTGAGACTCATTATATGTTTCCAATAAAGATTTTCCAAAACCTACTCTAATAAGAATACATTCATAAAGTCTTTGTACCTTATACTCATCTTCAAATTTGTATTTAAATAAATATATAGTATAGATTTTAGGGTACTTAATACATACTCTATAAAAATTATTAAATAATATTGATGATAATTTTTAAAATTTTGGCCAATAAATGTTTTAAAAAAAGAAATAAACGAAAGAAAGAGCCCAACATTGTGAGGTAAAAATCCTGAGGAACTGAATTTAAAACCATCTCTCACATTTTCTTGCTTTCCCACACCCCCAAGTTTTACTTGTAGTAAGTGCTAACCTTGTCGACAAAAATCGTCTCTCTTACACTTTATGTGTCATCTTTTTCCCTTTTTTCTAGTATATATGTCCATAAGTTTTTCTTTCTTTTTTTTTTTATCACTTTTTTAATATAATGCAAACTTAAAATAAAGAAAATAGCAAAAGTTACCTTTTTCAATATTGTAGGTTTTACTACATGTTCCATTAGTGTTTTGTTATAGGTTTACAAAATTTGTATCTAGAAGAACTTATAATACGACATAGTACTATATATATATATATATATATGTATGTAAACGTTATCTAGAAAAAATAAGAAAAATTATAGGTTCCACAGAATTTTCAAGTTTTTGTTGTGATTTACAAGGTACCGGGTGGTCTTAGGGTGCCACAAAATAGGTTTTAGATCTAAAATTTAAAAATTTGTGCCGTATGAGATAGGATTCAAGTAAAGCTCCATATTCTCCTCACTCTATACCTGCTGAGCCCTGGTACAATTGTAATTTTATTTCTATCGAGCATACAGCTTGGCGCATATCTGGAACTAAATGATTTTGCGGATACTCTTGTCGCATTTCGATGGTCTTCTTATTCTTCTATATCTAATGATGACTTGCTTGTGCTGTATATGTGACATGTAGACATGGTATTTGGAAATTAATTTTCCCCAGTAGGTGTCCTATTCGTTCTTATTATACGTAATATTTTGCATATCTTATACAAAGATACAAGTAACAAAAACAATGAAGATATTGTAAAAGCTTTGATACCCTAAATGGGTATAACGGTACATGAATAATTTTCGGAAAAAAAAAAAAAAACTAGTATTGCTTTACATTGTCGTGGTAATAAAAAAACAACAATGATTAGAAACTTGGGTCATGTAGGGTTGTGAAAATCCATTAGTTAACTGTCAAGTTTGCTATGAATTAAACTATTTTTGGATCGGGCTGTTATAGAAACATTAAAACATGCATTATTAGCAGCGCCTTAAAGCGTGCCATCGAATTAAGGAATAATAAAATAATAATAATTTTGATAGCGAAACCAAAATTCATGTTAAGATGCTCATATACATAGGATAGCAGGATCTAAATGGATAAGATTGCTGTCCTATGTGGATCTTAATAACCTATTTCCTGTAATTTTAGGTCCTCAATTACGGTTTCCCTTGATCCTTCTAGTATTGGTGCACTCTTCAAACACTTTCATATGAATTGGCACATTCAATACTAATCCATGGAGCTTATTTTATGTTTAGTTGTAGCGAAATAAAATAAGGTATAAATTAAACTATAATTTCTATGTAATAAATTAGATAAGTGATAATTATTACTTTAGTTGATTGTATTTAATATGACCTTACGAATACATAAGAAATATGTCTAAACATTCTGATTTACTTGAACCTCAATTCATATGTTGACTCTTTTGGCTAATTTCATTGGTAAATACCAACATATGCTGTAAAAAATAATAAAGAATAGCTCTTTCTTTTTTCCCAAGAGAAATGTAATTATTTGTATTTCAATAACAACCATTCTATGAAATGATTATTTACCAAATCAGCATGAAAATATATTCATAGAAAAGAAGTAACTACTGTATATGCTTCTACCTCTCTGGAATTCCGTGATGGCTAGAGAAGGGCTAGATAGTGTACTAATTTTTATAAAATCTTTGTCGACCAAGGTTTTTTTTTTTAATACTTTTGTTTTTCATTGGGTAGTGTACTTGTATAAAATAAATTAACATCTGCGTCAATTTATATAATGTGCAGTATCAAATGCCTTTTTTTTTCTTTTTCCTTTTGCTTTATTAATGGTTGATGAGTGCTTTTTTATTTTATATATTTATTTTAATTGGATTCCTCATTTCAACAATATAAACAATTTACATCGGATGAGAATTACATGACCATGACCATCATTGAGTGACGACAATTACTGCTTTTTTTTTTTTTTTTTTTGGACGGGACATACATCAATAGTTCTGAAGTAATAACATTGGTCAATTTTTCCATCTAGAAAAGCATAATTAAATATATAATTAGACACACATATCGACAAACCTGACATTCAACATAAATGAGTTGCATATGATATCCTGAATTTCATGTGGCATTCAGGTCTATGAATCTTATTTAATGCCCCATCTAAATAACTACTCGCAAGAATTTTTTATATAGACAATGGTAAAATAAAACTAAATCTACTAATTTAAACTTTCAATTAATAAAACTTAACTGTGCTTCATGTTAACTTTATAGCGTTGAATTTATTCCACTAGTTAATTACTATGCTAAAATGACTAACTTGACTTTAAAAAGAAACAAACAAATGAAGTCTCGGCATGATTTGCGACGATAATATCATCTTTTATGGAAAATTTACTAAACATGGTTTATATTTTTACACTTTTGCAAATAATGAGTTTTGATTTTAACATAATTTTTTTCCACTTTGTGTTAATAATAAATAAGTGATATGTGGCTACTTTTTATTAGTTAATTAAATCTATTTAATAATCGTTATATATCAATGAGAAAAAGTCACTTTCCCTCATCTACTTTTTAACAAAAAATGAAAAAAAAAAAATATACATGTTATGTATTTGTTAAAAAACAAAATTTAAATTTTATCTAAAAATACTATAGCTTATTCAAATCCATAAGAGCATACTGTGCGCATGTATAGTATTTTCCCACACAAAAAGGCTATAAATGTACATAGGTGAAATATAACAAATTGCAAATTAGGGTAAACAATTAATGGATGTAGCAAAACTAAACATCCATAATACACACTCTTTTATTGGTTATCTAAAGTTTGGGGCAGCCTAGATATATAATCCTTGTTCGCCCTTAGCCCAGACCAAAATTTTTGTCCATAGTATACATGAGTCCGTAACAATAAACTGAACATATATCATCCCATTCTACCTTTACTTACCTCTTGTATCAGCCATTACTTGTCGAGTCCTCTACCTCTATCCAAATTTTGTGCCCCATATACCAGAATTATGGCCCATTAACAAATAATAATTCATTGAGCAAAAACCTGTATTAGCTATTATTTCTTTGATTTGAAAACTCAGTATCCACAACTACGGTGGCATTGCGGTTTGACTACAACCCATTTCATTTGAAATATCCAACCTACTATATCCAAACTAATATAAATACTAGTCCATGACCTGCATATCTACATTTGTCATTGACCTTGCTTACCAATAGTTAGTCTCTTGCTGTCTTTCTCTAATGAAAGTAATGATACATAAAATTATAATTAATGGATAACTTCGTAAATAATTGTTTTTTACATTTATTTTTGGTAATTCCAAAATTTTTAAGTGGATTTTTCATGGTATATGGTTAAGAATAGTATTAAATTTGAGTAATACACGAATAGAAATTATGTGTATCAATAGAGGAGTGACGGTGGTCAAATAAGGAATGAAGGCGATTGAACATAGCTTAATCTAAGGTAATTTTTTGAATACCGACTAGGAGGAGGTTGAATGAGCCCTTTGGCAGTTGCATGCCATTTTGGCCTATTAAATGAAAAGTTCTACTCATATTAGTTTGTGTCTTTATATTTCGACTTTTTTTTTACTATAGTTTGCCTAATCTAAGGCATGAAGTCCTATTAAGGGTTCTAAAATCTCCTTTCTACAAATTATAGGATTTGAAATAATTTTGGTGAGCTAAATGAAGTGATTTTTCATTTGAAATATTTTTAAATTATAATGCCTTGTATTATGACATCTAGATTTCATTAAAGTTTGCAATTTTAGGGGCATTATATCTTTGAATTAGGGTCTATCTATTAAATGCCATAATTAATGAGACTCTAATTGAATGCTTACCAAATTATACCTAAATTGCAACTTTTTGCAATATTATTAGAATCGAATTGGAGTTTGACCTGGATATCCTAAGAGGCTAGGGGTCGAATCGGGGTTCAAACTGGGGTTATAAGGAATAATTTAATTATAATAGACAAATATATATGACATCACTCAATTAAATCTATATTTAGATCAAAACCATCAATTAATTATTAAATAAGCAAGATATACTGATTATATTTTATAAATTCATAATGTAGTATGAATGCATATTTAAATTTCTAGCTTTTTTTTCTTCTCTTAGTCTAGGTCAATAGGTCTGGTTTGCTTGGTTCAACTCTGTCCAATCGTTTAGGTCGACTGGTTAGATCGCTTGGGTTGACTAGATCAATCTAGTTTAATGCAAATCTAAGTAAATTAAGTGGACCGATCTGCCTTTTTGGTCGGTTCCAGTTGAATCGGGTTGAACTGGCCAGATCGGTCCAAGTTTGACAACATTTTTCGTAAAGGTTAATTTTACTTTTGTTGAGAACAATTATTAAAGTTGAAAACATTGAGACATGATTGCTTGCCTTATGAATGACTATATTTCCAATTTGAAGATTTTTCTTCTTACATTAATATTACATAATTTTTCTCTACATCACAACTTAGCTTATCTTTAAGAGTTATTTCAAAATCATGTAAACATCAATTGATTTTTATAAAGGTATGAGATAGGGTTTTGTTAGATTACGACAGTTAATAACAATAAGGTGGAGTCGTGAGCAAAATGGTCTAAATATGGTATAGATTTAGGTAAAGTAGTAATAAAGTAAATATATATGAAGATAACAAATATAGGAGTCACATTCAATGTAATAGATGTTAAAACTTTTAGCAAATATACATAGAAAGCAAAAGCAAAAGAGATGATAGCTCTTACACCTCTATAATTTGGCACCACTTTCTTCTTTGAAAGTTGATAAGGGATGTACTTCTTGAATAAAACTAAGGTTCTTGTCCTTTTTGCACCTTACAAGATATTTTGAAATGCTAGTAAGTTATAATACAAATTTTACATGAAGTTGAGAGTAAAAATGAGATAATAACCATAACAATTTAGAGTAAACAAGTACAAAATATCAAATGTAATTCACCATTTTCCTAGTAAAGTAGGCAATCCTAAACTCTTGGAATAGAGAAAGAATATGGAGAGAAAAGAGAGAGAAGAATGAAACTAGATGTGGACATCTTGTTTTCAATTGATTGGTCAAGGATATAGTTTTAACACATGTGATACGATCATAAGCAACCTTATAATATTGCAAGTGTTAAATAGATCTTCACAAGTGTTTATGGCGCTTTTCACTTCTACTTAGAGAATTTTAACATAAAGTTCATGCTCAATGATGTGCTTAAGAGGACATTCATTGGGACATCAATTGCATGACTTCTAAAATGATAGGAAAAACACTTAAACTCATAGCAAGGTTAGGGTTGTTGACTGTCATTGTTTTAGGAAATCTCGAGGCATTATAAACATTGTCCTTAAGGATAATTCACCTAACAAAATAAATTTGCTAATTGTTTATAAAAAGCATATCCCTCAGGATTTAACAAGCTCTTCAAGAAATATCCTAGGAAGCAAGAATAGCATATTGTTCTTTATTTATTTATAAAAAAAAAAAACTAATAGAGAAGATTAGTAGCAAAGAAAAGATATAAAGCAGTGTTTTCTTTCCCCTTTTTGAAAAGAGGATATTTACAAGTTTTTTTGAAAATATGCAACATCTGTAATGGTTAGAGAACTTTGAATGTTGTAATGTCAGTAACAGGTAGAGAATTTTAAAGTTGTAACGTTTGTAATGGATAGAGAATTTAAAAATAGTAGAGTAGCAAATATTTGAATGCTTGGAAACTACTTCTAACCTAGTTAGATTTAACTAGTTCAAATTATCATCTAAATTAATTCTTCAAACAATTAAAATATTATTTTGTGATGCAAAAAGTTTCCTTAACCAAATCCACTTATTTGCAATAGATTTAACTTTTTCCCCAATTATTTTGCGTGTGAGACCATCCCTTTCTACTTGTACTTTACAAGCCTAAAATATAGAGTTGGTTAATAAGATAGTGTTGAGGTATGTTTCTAAGCAATGTGAGATAAGGTTATATCATTTCCTTTTGAAATACACTACATATAAATTTACAACAACTCCAACATATTTCAAAAGGACAATGTTAATGAGATCGAGATTTTCAGTTTCCTTATATAAGTATAATGCTTTGAATTTGATGTCTTCAAGACTATGAATCGAAACTTGAAAAAATGAGACGTAACATATAAAATAAATAGCGAAGCTTAAATACTTCTATGAACTAAGAATTTTATGGTAAGCTATAAAGCTAATTAATCATATCATACTTCACGAATTTCTCCTATTCATTGCAGTTCTGCACTAATAGGCCATGCTCATGCCTAGTTGTTTGTAAGTGCTTTAGTGATTTTACCAAAAATCTCATCAAAGTCATCCCACTCCACACTCTTAAATGTCATTCTATCAAGTGTATATTATATAATACACTATCTTGTAAAGGAAGCTTTACATTACCTCACATTCTTTGAAGTTTATTACTAAGACAAATCAAGTATGTCTTGTTATTACCATCATTAGCATTACAGGTTAGGTTACCATCATTATTGACACCTTAACTTGGCTATAGTCTCATACCTCTCAATGTTTTACCTACTAATTTCCCGAATGGTTTTGTTGGAGGATCACCCATATTTCTAACTTCACATAATCTATGAAAATACTTCAATCTTTTAGCAACTGCTTCACAATTTGATGTTTCAATCAAATATGTCTACTTTTTCCGTTAAAGGCCTTATTTTTTACAATGGATATTGTCACTTGACAATCATAACACATGGATAATAATGGTGTATTTTTTTAATCTAAAGGAATATTTCTCATGAAGTTTCTCTACCACTCAACTTCATTACTAACCAATTTCATAGCAATAAACTTTGACTCTATTATATATTTAGTTATAATTGTTTGTTTGGATAATTTCCATGATGGGTGAATACATAACCACTAGTGGATTTTGTCTTATATGAATCAGAGACTATTGACATCACTGTATCATTTTAATACATCAAGAAATTCACTATACAAAAATACCATAATTCATGGTGCCTCTTAGATATTTCATTATTTTGACTAATGGAGCCTAATGATCATGATTAGGATTGTGTGTATACTAGTCAGTCTACACACAACCATGCTATGTGAGGTCTTGATAAATTCATTAAACGCATCAACTTTTTATTATGTATGCATTCTCTAATTGAGTAATGGAATCACCTTGATTTTTTTTAATTGAGTGATAGCATGATAAGGAGTATTCACTAGAGTGACATCAAAGTGGCCAAACTTATTGGGGAGTTTCTCATTCTCATGATAGCATGATACTATCATCCTTCCTAATGATTTTAACACCTAAAATAACATTTGCTTCACCGATGTCTTTGATATCAAAATTTGAAGGCAAAAAAAGAATTTGTTTTATACACTTTATTAAGACGAGTACCAAAGATAAACAAATCATTCACATATAAGCATATAATCACACAATCACTATCAACAAGTTTTGTATAAACATACTTATCAACTTCAATAGAAGAAAAATCATCTTTTAACAAAACCTAATCAAGTTTCTCGAGCCATTGTTATGGAGCTAGTCTTAAACCTTTTAAAGATTTTTAAAAAGTTTGGAAACTTATTTTCATGGTCAAGAACAACACAACTTTTAGGTTGTTCCATGTAATTTTCTTCTTTCAAGTCACCATTTAGAGCAGTTGTTTTGATATTCGTTTGATGATGTTTATGATTGAAGCTAAAGTAATCAAAACTCAAATAGAAGAAATTTTAATTATAGGAGCAAAAGTATCAAAATAGTCAACATTGTACTTTTGAGCAAAACCTTTAGCAACAAGTCTAGCTTAAAACTTATCAATTAAACCATTTACAACCAATAGATTTAACTCCAAAAGGTAAATTAACCAATTCTCAAGTTTTATTTGTTAAAATATAATCAATTTCAACTTTAATGACTTCTTTCCAAAAAGGCATTTTAGGAGAGGAAATTACATATGAAAAGGTTAAAAGATCATTTTCAACAAGATAGGTGTGTGAAAATCATTTCCAAAAAAATTATCTTTCCTTGGACTTTTACTTCTCAACCCTCATTTTCAACAGCATTTTCAGAAGCTGATGCATTATAAATATTTTTATAATTTAAAGGAAAAATATGTTTGAAACAATTTATCATTTTTTATCTCAACAATGGTATTACATTCCAACACAACACTTTTTAAAACAAGAAATCTATATGCAGCAACATGTTCAACATTTCTAAAAAACATGCAATCAAAAGTTCTTAAACCTATTTTGTTTTTCTTAGGATCATGAAGCATAACTTTAGCAAACACCTCTACATTTTCAAATAATTTAAGTTAGTAGAATAATTTTTCCATAGTTCATAAGGTGTTTTTCCTATTTTTGTATAAGGTACCCCTATTTCACAAGTGACATGCGGTTAATATAGCTTCATCTAAAAGACTTTCAGATGCATTAGAATAACAAGCATATGATTCATCATTTCTTTGAATGTTACATTTTTTCTTTTAGATATTGGATTTTTATTAGAGGCAATAAGGTGGATTTATTTCACGAATTATTCCTTCCTCTTCACGATATTTATTAAGCAAAATATATTCATCACCTCTATTTGATTTAACTCTTTTTATGTTCTCATTTAATTGATTTCCAACCTTAGCTTATACACTTAAAACTTTTCAAAAGTTTCATCTTTATTTTTTAAAAAATAAACTTTAGTATATCTAGAAAAATCATCTATAAAGGTTACATAATATCTTTTACCACCTCCTACCATGTTTTGTTTCAAATCTTTTAGAACAATGTGAATTACACTTAGCAATTCATATTCTCTGAAAACAAATCATGTGTTTTCTCAGTTTGTTTAGATTTAGCACATATTTTGTACTTATGCATTCTTGAATAATTAATATTAGGAATTAAACCAACATATTGCATTTTCTTAATAAATTGTAAAGCAACATGTCTTAATCTACTATTATAAATAAAAAATTCAACCAAGTTGAAGAACTTGTATTTTGTTCACAATTCCAAAAATATTCTATACAAATAAACCTTGACTACGATAGCTTTTACCAATAAAGAAATTATTTTTTATTAGTACAACCTTATTAGATTCAAGACACTTGACTCATGTTTTTCCTTGCAACTATACCAAAATCAAATTAATTTGAATGTTAGGAACATGCAACACCTCATTCAAAGCTAACATCTTCCCAAATGTAAGCTTCAAAAGAATTTTCCCTTTACTAAGAACTTGAGTAGTTTGAGAATAATTAGGATAAACATATTCTTCTCCTCCTTAACTTGTGTATGGGTCATGACCATATTTTCATTTGCACAAATGGGACTAGTAGCACTAAAGGCTATGACCCATTCTTTCACACTGGCTACAATAGGCGTAGAAAAACCATAGCAACAATGTCATTTGCTTGAACCAAATTTGCTTTTAGCTCAACAAGATAGTCATGTCTTCCTATCCTCTTTTTGCTTTTGGTGCATGATGGCCAAGTTTTCTACACATGAAGCAATTACCTTCTATCTTAAGCATAAGTTATTCACCTAGGCTTGTAATCAAGTTTCTTTTCGTACTTTCTATATCGCTTGTTAGGTTTTTGTTTTACCAAGTTTTTCTTTGGTCACAATCTCCTTACCTCTAGTAGCTTTGGATTCCTTTCGATTAGTGTCTTTAATGATTATACAAGTAATCCAGTCAGTAAGCAAAAGTTATTTGCACTTATACTTGAGTTGTTATTTATAGCCTCTCCATGATTAAGGCAATTTCTTTATGAACAAACCAACAAAAAACTCCTCCTTCAAAGTGATATCTCTAAACTTGAGATCCCCTATCCACTTGTGGTACTCAATGATTTACACCTTGATATCTTTGTCTGCGGCCATCTTCCATTTATAATATTTTCAATGATAACTTTTTGTTTACTCACATCTTCAGTAATGAGTTTGGTGATCATTAAATCCCAAATCTCCTTTGCTTTCTTATAAGAGTAATAAACACCAAACAACTTATTTAATAGAGTTTTTATAATAGTATGCCTACATTCTTATTTGCATTGGTCCAAAACTCCATGCTTAAAGGATGAATTCATAGGCTTAGAGTCACTAAGAGCATAGGCAACACCATGCATATCCAAAACATAAAACATACATTCTTGTCATCTCTTGAAGTTACTTCCATTAAAAACTTCAATTTTTGATATATCTAGAAATGATTATGCATAGGAAACCACAAGCATAATTGGTACCATTCGTAGAAGATTTTAATGACAACAGAAACAGTACTAATAGCAAGGTTCTTAGCAACGACATCGATTGATTATTAAAGGTCATAATTATTTTTAAGATTGTTGATTGTAATTGTTGTAGGAAAGCTTAATGCGTGTTAAGTACTATCCTTAAAAGAAATTCACCAAACACGGTAAATTTTTTAATTGTAAATAAAAAATCGTATCCCCCAGATTCAATAATCTCTTCCAATAGTATGCTAAGAAGAAGAAACAAATGATTTTTTTTTAGGTGAAAAAACCTTACAGAAAAGAAAAATAATTGTGTTTTTTTAAGAGTAAATTTACAGGACTTTTGAAAATCCCATAACATTTGTAATAAGTAACTTCTATAGCGGGTAGCAGTTAGAGAATTTTAAATGTTGTAACATCGGTAACGAGTAGAGAATTTAAAAATAATGAAGCAGTGGAGCAACAAATATCTAGAGCAAGAGTTTTTATCTAGTAAAGTTAGACTAGTTCAAATTACCATATAAATTAATTTTTCAAACAATTAAAATATTAGTTTAAGATTAAAAAGGTTTCCTCGGACTGAATTCAAGCTTTTGGTCTAACTCTTGTGCACGCAAGCCTATCCCTTTCCCCTTGCTCTTTGATAGTCTAGAAAATAGAGTTGGTTAATAAGTTAGTGCTAAGGTATGTTTCTAAGCAATGTGAGATAAGATAATATCATTTCCTTTACAAATATACTACATTTAAATTTACAACAAGGGTTTCTAATATTTAAGGTTTGAGATGATATGGATATAACAAACATTAACGATGGATATTACGCATTATAGTTAACTTGTACTACACTTACATTACATCAATATGACGTATGGTTTAAGTAGATTGGTTTGTTCACCAAAATCAAAGAGAGATTGATACAATAAGATAGAGGAGTATAAAACTCACAATGAAATTTCATACATGAAAGTAAACTAATGTTTACATGTCTATTAGCCCTTTTATATAAGGTAAAATACACTAGAATATCAAACGTTCGAGTATAAGTTCATTTAAGGTCATAATGTTTAGAAAACTGTGTCAATTAAGGTCATTATTGATACGGGAAAAAAGTTTGATTAAAAGTCAAAGATTCGCCACGTGTCAATGGTAACCTTAATTGACCTACTGCTCTAAATGTTATGACTTCAAGACCATTTTCATAACTCACACTTAATAGGATCAGAATGTGAGTTATGATAATGGTCTTGAAATCTCCTAGTTTATATTTTTGTGATGATGATGATGAACCTAGAAATTTGACCTATCATTCAAGGTGGTTCACCTATTAATGTTTGATCGTCAAATATTTACACTTATAAAAAAGTTAGATTCATGTATACGTTTTTGAAATGTTGAAAAAGGGAATAATATAAAATAATATTAGCCATTTTCATATTTAGTTTTGTTGATGAAGAAAAAGATGGAACATAGTAGTTTTATGTAGAATATATGACATTGAATCTAATCATTTTTAATGATAATTTTTTTTATGGGATAATGACATTTCAAGTACTTGTACTTTTTTGTCAATTCAATATTTTATCTTTATATTTTGACAAAATATGCTTGTACTTTCAATGAATGTGTAATTTAGTATCTTTATTAATAATATTGGACGTACGTTTATTTTAATGATAGGATAACGATAAGTCATAAGTGCCTATACTTTTAATTTTTAGGAATTTTGCCAGTTTGGTGCTACATTTATGGATTTTGGCAATTTTTAATCAAGTCTCTGTCATTATCTCATCATCAAAATAAGTATCTGTTAAATATTATTTAACAAAAATATCGAATCACATATACTTTGAAATTATAAATGCTAAATTGTGAAATTCTAATTACAAAATATTGAATTGCCAAAAATTAAAAGTATAGACACTTAGGTTCCTATCATCCCTTTTTTTATATTAATAAAAATATTAATTGATAGATTAATTAAAGAAAATGCTATAATTTCATACATAAATTTGTGATATGGTTATCAACAAATTTACATGCATTTGAAGGATTAGTCATGAGGGTTATTATGAGCTTCAAATAATGACACAAGTATTTTCAATTTACCAAACATTTTTCAAAACATTATGAACCATATTTTTAGGTTGTTTTTAAAGAAATTTATTATTATTATATGTATAAATATGTACAACATACTAGCTAATAGATAGGAAGTTATATACGCCACATCTTTCTCAACTACTTCAAATTTTAGCTAGTAACACTTTTTATTTGAAAGAAAGCAAATGTGATTATTGAAATGCTTCTATTGGCTACTTAGGTCGTAGAGTTTGGTTGAAGGTATTTGACTAAAACCATATTAGATTGCTATTTTTAGAAGTGGCCATTATTAACTTCAGTAATACAACTTCATACTTTTTATGTCTGTTGGAGTGTTATCATTATTTTATTTAGGGTTTTGCTACTATAACTCCCCCCTTGACTGGTATGCTTCAAAACGGAAATTTTTCATTGATAAGACAACAAAGACAACCTTTTACTTCTTCATGATAATTATAATTTGACTCCAATTTCCGTTTATTGGATTTTACTAAGCAATTTATGGTGGAAACTAATGCCTCAAAGCCTAGATCAAAGGGCCAACTTTGATATAATAAAGTCATTCTATTGCTTCTTTAAGTAGAAATTATCCCACGGTTATGTATAGTTTTCAACATATATGCAAGAGTTACATTAAATTTGTTTAAAAATGGTGACAATATTAGCTTGCTCTTATTTTATTATACAAACAAACCACAAGCGTTTGGATGAAATATTAATTTAGTTGGTTCAGACCCCAACAACAAAAATATTTAGCTAAATCATTTGGTTATAATCATAAGATTGTCTGCAAAGCTAAAGCCAAAAATTAAATGACTAACGCTTTGTCAAAATTGATTTCTCTAATTTCAATTATATGAGTGTTTTGATCTCGTGTTGTTTTTGGTGGACTAATTAAACCATAAATATTATATGTTAGATGTTTTCAACATTTTTGTAATGAGTTGGCTATAGGATCAACTCTTAAAAGGTCCTCAGAGTGGAAATATTGGTAGTTATTAACAAAAATATTTTTGGCACAATTTGGTCTTATTTTACATGTTCTTCTTAAAAAGCATAGTGCTCATAGTTTAAGTCATTTAAGTGCTCTTAAAACATACAAAATCCAAGATGTGGAATACTTTTAGGAGGGAATGAAAGGTGCTTAGAGAAATTTGTCACATGATGTAATGTCTATTAACAAGTGAAGCTTAGAGATCATTCTCCTACTAGATTATTGATGCCTATACCAATACCATAAAGGATATGAGAAGACATCAACAAGTACTTTGTAACTTGTTTGTCTTAGTCATGAAGGTCTGTTGTAGTTTCCATAACTACTGATAGACTCAACGAGTATAGGCACTTAGGAGCCTTAAATGAGCACTTTAATGCCACTAAGGTATCTTCTTTATTTCTACATGTTGTAGTAAAACTATAATGGATTTACACGACTCGATATTTTTGACTAAGAGCTTAATTTTTATAAGTTGATTTTGGCATGAGCTTTTCAAGCCAAGTGGCGAAACTTTAAACATAAGTTGCGCATATTATCATTAAACTTTTGATGAGACAAAATGGTTAAATTGCATTATTTAGTAATATGTGAGGAGCAATGTCATGGATAGATTAAATGATTAGGTAAAAATTTTATCATAGGCTAACTTTCCCAATTCATCATTCCGAGAAAAAGGGCTTATCCCTTTTGAGTTGGCTTATGACAACTACCAATCACTATTCCTCTACATAATAATGGTGCCTCTAAGTTAGATGTGAATGTTACTAAGTTGGCAAATATCAGTATAGTATTACATGTGCTATGCCATAATTCATTATCTGTGCAACTTTATATAGAACATTATGTTGATCAACATTAACCTTATCTAATTTTTAAACTTAGTGACATGGCCATGGTTTGTATACATCCTTACAAGCAAGTTTTTCTTTCACAACAAACTTTTTGTAAGTTAGGTAAAAGATGGCATATTTCTTATGGTTACAAGAATTAGAGAGCATGCATATGAGTTGGCTTTACCCTCACAATAAAGTAACAAAGGATACATATTGGCTTTTGTTATCACTCTTATGTCTAGGCCTTCACTTAAATGACATCTTGCAAAACATTATCATTATATATTTAAGGAAAATTATAGTATAGAAGGCATCCTATGCTCTCATAGAAAGAATATTTTGTTAGTATCTTTAGCTTTATATTTAAATTTGTTAGTTTTTTTTTTTTTTTTTATCGCATAGGTATGCATATTATATCTCATAAAAGTAAATAAAACTCATTAACTACTCATCATTTTCCCATTTAGCCACTCTTATCAAATGTGGATAGTATTATCAAAATGGTAATGGAAGCTTTAGAACTTTTCTTCTACATAGTGTAGCCCAACCTATGTGCTTCCAAATTTAGGCCCTTTCCATTGTAATTGATGGTCGATTTTGATTTTTCTATCCCCTTGCTACTAATCTATTAATGAAATCCAAACCCATAAGAGGAAGCTACTATTATGCAGTTTAGCAAGGTGTAAATCCACAATAAACATTAATAGTTGTAATAGGTCATCCCTGTCTACACAATCCAATTATACCAAATTGATTGCTTATAATTTGTTTGCATGCAATAATCATGTTTTCAATAGGTTTTAGCTCAGCATATAACACTAAACCCGCAAAGATAATTGTTTCTTATAACTCTTGTGAACACATCAATATATTGAGAGAAGGATGTTCCTGTTAACTATAAGAGATCAAATGGTCACTTTTTGCAAGTATTCAATTCTTTGTATAATAATCTAAACATGTTGCGCTGCTTTTTTAATACTTGAAAAAATAATTCATTAAATTATTTTACAATCCCATTAATTTGACTATTAATATATAAAGGTATCTAATTCCTATGAAAGCTTGGATGGGAGATCAATATTAAACTATCGAAAGATCTCAAGACAACCATGATCCTCTTTAATGTTAATGCATTCCCACCCGTCGTAGCATAATTATGCTTATTCTTCTTATCTCATATTTCATTAAGTTTTAGGAAATTTAGAGATATCTTTCCTTAATTTTAACTAGAAAACCTCATGGATGGAAACGAAATTATTTAAATGAGATACCTGTGAGTAAAGACGCTTTGGTTTGTTAAGACAAGGGTCATAATTTTATTATCTATCTCCGCATACGTGTTAATCCTTAAAAAAAAAAAAAAAAAAAAAAACCTAATTAAGCACCATCTTTTGAGAATTTCATTTTTTATATGAGTCATTAACTCAAGTGGGACAAATTATCTCTGAAAATCTAACATTGTTGGCATGTGTAGAACTCAAAATCTTCATAAACCTTAACTATACAAACTTACCCTATTAATTCATTTGATGCCCACCTAGGGTAACAATAGAATTTTTTTTTATACTTAGCAAGCCAATTACTAACATGCCAAAACAATATCGAAACAAAAAAAATTAAATATTGTTTATGGGATTTGAAATAAATTGGTAAATGCTTTTGTAATAGAGATGTAAAAGAGAAAGACTATAAGATAGGAAATGAGTCTCATCCCTATGTGTTATTCTATTGATGTCACATAAAGATAAAAAGACAGTTTCTAAGGTTATTGTCTATGGAATTAACTGTTAGGTTATGAAGCGAGAAAGAGAAGTAGTTTAGTGTTAGTGCCACAAGAGTTGACGTTTAACGTAGACCGTTTAAGAGTAGAGGGTCTAATCTTAAATGGCGAGCAGGAACTTTCTCAAGTCAACCAACAATGCATCTTAAGAGGACTCCTAAACAAATTTTTGAAATAGGCTATATTTGATTTGATCATCAGGAGATGGGAAATTTCAATAACACTCTTATTATTTTATGGCCCATTGTAATCTAGGATCTATTATGATTTTTGTTACAAAACATTGAAAGGAGTTTTACTATCTTGATAGAACTTTAATGAGTTTAGTTAGTACTTTTAATCAAAATTTGATGAATGAGAGTGCAAAGGTGGAAATGCAAAACATTTATGCAATTCCTACTTCCTTCACACGCTAATTACTAATGGGAGAATGAAATGAAGTTCTAAGATATTCAAAGTTGTATAACATCTAAAAACGGTCATCTAGCTATTAACTATTTAGTAATTTTTAGTTGAAAATAACACTCTACTTTTTTCACTAAGGGTTTGTTTGTTTTATTTGTTTTTAGTCATTTTGAAATCTTATTTTTATCGTTTCGAAATAAATTTTTGTTAAGAAAAAGATACGGATGAAAAACAAATATTTATACTAATAAACAAATCAAACATATCAGATGCAGATAAGTACAAATAAGTTATCACTACAAGAAAACTGTTCTTTAGAGATAAAAGTTTTACGATGGAAAATGAGTAAAGCAGGTTATATTTCTATAAATACAATTAGCGATGATAGTTTTAGGGATGGAAATTTACGTTTAGAGATAGAATTTTCGTCTTTAAAACTCAGTTTTTTTTTTTTGGAGTGTATAAATGCATTTTAAATATAGATAAGATATAGATAAAAATCGGATAATCTAAACAATCCCTAAATGAAATAGGGTATTGATAGAATAACTATCCCACTGAATCAAAATAAGTAAAGGATTCAATTTTTATTCGTATTCCTTTTTTTTTTTTTTTTTTTTTCCCCCTACTATTAGGTTGAGTGTGACATAAGCCACCCGGGCTTGCACCTAGTAATAGTGTCTCCTATCTTAGGTTTGAGGCTAAGGCTTAGGCTCTTAGCTTTTGGGGTATATTGTAATTTCTTGGATTTGGACTAGCATATCCAAATTAAGAGGTAGAATCTAAGGAACAAGGAAAGAAAGTTGCGGTTCACGGAATGGTTGTTGCTCGAAACAAATACAAGGATAGCTCTTTCATAGGAAATATTGAAAAGAATGGTTATTATTATATTTCCTTTTCTCAAATCATAAAACACATGGTAATAAAATAGAAGCCATAGAGTCAGTATCACGTTGGATAAAATGTGCGAGGCTATATAGCATAATTGAAATTGTGTAATTTCTCTTTAACAAGTTAAAAGGCAGACGTCTCATTTGAAAGCAAATTATTGGGAACTATGGTTTTCTTGTCACATATTCACTCGAAAAGAGTGGAATTTAATTAAGAATTGCCTACTATCTTAAGAAGGGGAAATTGTGGTTTTGAAGTAATTATTGAAAAACACATATTGCTATTGCATGAGTCGATAGTGTCATATATGCAACTTCGATAGATGTTGCATAGCTTTGCTTCATGCATCTATATTTTGTTTGGAATAACAACAATATTATATGGACCACCAAACTTTTTGTTCCGAAGACATACCAAAGCTTTCCGACAATTTCATTGTAAATATATATATATATATATATATTTTCCATGTTGGTTAGGTTTTGATTTTGGCTTATGATTTTTTGTATGTTAAGACTTTTTTGTTTTGCTTGTTGAATAATGAAAATCCCCTTATATAATTAGCCTTTAGGTTCAAGGTTTTAGCTAAGAGTGGGATGATGGGTGTAAGATTCAAAAGTATATTATGTATGTATATGTGTGTTTCTAGGAATCACTAAATCTTTAGAATTTCATGATCACTACACAACTTATAGTTTCTTCCAGATGCATATTATGTTGCCTTTTTTTTTTTTTATTTGATGAAAACTACAGTTAATTATTGAGCTAAAAGAAAATCCATATGAACTTGTTTAAGTAAAACCCTAATCATACTATAATAGATATCCCTAATTTAAAACCCTAAGCTACACATACCAACTTTGCTACTAAGAAAAAATTAAGAAAATATTCAGTAAAAGACTATAACGTAATTAGTTATGTTATTGTAAACTGATTATCTTACCTTTTCATGTCAAATCTCATGTCTAGGGCGGGCCAACTATAGGATCCTTTAAACAAATTGGCAAGTGAAGGAGCTAAAAATAGATCAAGGTTGCCATTGCAATTGTGAAGAAGAATACCACTACTTTTTCGAGTCCCAAATCATATGGTTGTTGCTAGTAAGGTATTATATGGATGAACAAGGGACATAAATGAATTAATGTTCATATATGGCAAGCTTTGTGGTCATATAGTCTGCAATATCGCACTTTTCTCATGTAGTGTATTTCATAACTTGTAAGATAATTTACTTGGAAGACAAGCAATCAATTTACATCTATGGCTATGTTTTTCTCTGTATCAGGATTTGTGGAAAACAAACAAGATGATAAATAGTCACTTACTATTTTATTTTTCTACTTCCATCTATGCGCAAGATAAGAGTTATAACTATGCTTTTACACATAAATATAACACACTTAGATGAAGTCAAGGCAACTTGTTTTTGTCTTCGATAGGTGCTCCATCAATATAGTTTGAGTTAATGTATCAAATCTATGTATAATACTAATTTTATTGTAGTGAGCTTGTTCGATGCAAGAATTGAAAGCAAATCTCACACTTCTTAAGCATCCTAATCATAACAATTTACTATGAACATTTAGACTTTTTGCACTAGGATCCTTCATACATGTAGCTTACAATTTTTATAAGGGTAATGTTGTACCTAGTGCCTAAACTTTGGACAATGTGAAAGTAATTTTCAATTAATTATCTATACTTTCAAACTGTCAATTGGACATTTTAGGGTTATTAGTACTATATATGTTTGATTTAAATTGAGTTAACCAATTATAGAGTGCTGCTACTTTAAGCAATTATTGTGATGAAAATATGCTTAGAGCATATTACTTTTTAGCAATTGTGACTACCATCACTAGTATTAACTTTGACATGTGAGATGCTGTTCTCTGTACTTACATGTATCCTAAATAGAGCACATTCATTAAAGTAATCATTCATGACACATGGTAGTCATAATTAGTTATAATGCTTATTTGGATGGAGATATACAAGTACTCTATCTTATGAGATGTTATTGTCATTACTTAAACGTATTCAAGTGAAATATGTTAATAAAGATAATCATTTAGGATTCATGGTAGTCCATAATTAGTTTAACAAAAAGAAGGAAAAAAATTGGGTAGATGATTTAAATGGAATTAACATAAGAAATATCCCTGGCCTTATTAAATAAACTTGGTACTAATATTAACAATCATAAAGCTTGAAATAGTTAATTGAAAAACAATCAAAATTCAGGAATCAACTGTAACATAACACCCCCCCAATATTCTCTTTGTTATTTTAAAATAAATTTTATCTTCATTTTTTTTTTCAAAAACAAAATAACTTTAGTTCAATTTTAGAAAATTAACATCAATAAAATAAATTTCTTTCTACATAGCATAACTAGTCAATAAATGATTTTCAAAATTATTGTAAAGTTAATATATTGACAAATGTACAAAATAATAATAATACTAATACCAAAAAAATTTTATTTAATTGACCAATTTCATACAAATAATCTGAAAGTAACAAATTATAAGTGAAGCCTATCTTAGAGTAGACTTATCAATAGATTTTAGATGCTGCTTGTACATTTCCTTTCGTTAGTTTAATTTAATTTGTTGTGTTTGCATTAGGGAATATTGTAGCATAAAAAAAAAAAAAAAAAAAACTAAGCTTGTGGAGTGTCATATCATATGGCCATAAAGCAATCTAAAACACATCTATTAAGGACACCTAAGATATTACTAACTTATTGGTAGCCACTATTGCCCATTAAGCAACCATTCAGACATGCTGCTGAGTATGGGATTATGGGTAGCCATTAAATGAAGAACCCAATTGGCCCTAGAGATAAAGTGACATAGTGGAACTACATGAGATAAACAAATACTATCGGATTTTATTGATTCACTTATAAATGCCAAAAAGACAACCATGTATATGCCAATTGATTTTATGAATACTTAGACAATATAGAAGTTAAAATTCGAAATTAACAAAGAAATTCAAATTATGGAAGAAAGAGTAATATATGATACTATGAATAACAATGCTGATCAACTAAAAAACTGTTTTTTTTTTTTTTATCTAAGGCATATAGTAAATATGAAAACTCGCAATTTGCTTAAAAAGGCAATTTCGTAAAACTCCCATAATAAAAATAAATAAATAAAAAGAAAAAAAAAATGCCACAAACGGCAACAAATACAATCTTTCCTATTAAAAGTTATATATAACAATACAACTTTTTTGTAAAACAGTAAAAAATGCGATTTTGATGGTAAGAAGGATCAAATATGCTCGAAAAGTGACATATATCACAAGCAAAGCTAGTGAGTTTTGACAATTGTATGTTTCCAACTGAAATAAGATCTTAGAATTGAAAAATTTAGAATCACCCAAATTTATGAAATTGCTACTACTAGTTTTTATCCCATTTCTCTGTAAATCTATTTGCTATTTCTTCCACCACATCATAAAGTATGGAACCCAAGTGATTAGACACAATAAAAAAATTGCTAGAGCGAAAGTTTAAGAAGGTTTGATCTAGCCTACTACTGCATTTGACTTAAGACATCATATTTCACTATATCTTTTTGTTCTTAGCCCTTAGCACATCGACCTCTACATGTAATGTAATAAACAAAGGTCACTCATTGGAGTTGTTTTTAACATGTCTTGATATAGCTATGATTATCCAATGTAATTCATGCATACATCCATTTATACTTCTTGTACATCAGTTATAATGTTAATTATGAGCATTAGTTGATTGTTGCTTATGATCACTCCAAGGCTTTTACACTATCCATGTCAAAAGCATAGAGGGCTAATCTGAACACAAATTGTAGTGCATATGAACCTAAAATGAGATTTACATATGTATACATATATATGTATAGATATATATATATTTTTGTGTGGGTTGAAAGGGAAACAAGAGGATGTAAGGGCTTAGTAAGTTTATTTATGTGTGTGTATGTGTGTGTGTGTGTGTGTGTGTGTGTGTGTGAAATATAGGGTTTACGTACATAAACAACAATAGGTATCATTCACTAATTCCAAGAACAAGTTGTGTTTCCTAATAGAATAGTGATGGATATATTTCACAATGACCTTATAGGTGTTAGCTAATTTGAGTATAAAAATAGGTTCACTATAATCACAAGTGATCGATATGAATATAAGCATTATAGATGAATAAAATTCACTCAATAATGACAAACAACAAAAATAGAGTTCAATGATATTTTCAAAAGTAAAAAAAAAAAAAAAAACATAATAATTTATTTAAAAGTGGTTAACAAAATTATTTAGTAGGTGAAACAAATTAGCCTGTATTTACTTCTTCTTAATACAGTTTTTAGGTCCTAGAGTAGGTTTATATAAATCATAATAGCTAGGCAACTATTATTTTATGTCTGCTATTTGCATTTGCATCAAAGTTGTGACAAATTAGATAAGCAGGTCATAGTTTCGATGCTCATAACCTACTGAAAAACAAGCATTTATATAATACGACTAGTAAATTATGCATTAAATCTCTACAAGCAGATAGATGATCATTGTCATGGCAAGCTACTTTAATAAAGGCTTAGCCTTTAAGAGAGAAGGTGTAACTACAATCACATTTATGGTATCAGATGCTATATTAGATGGCTATGTTAGACTACTTGCCTAGCTACAAATATGAGTGGTGAAAGTAATATCATACCATTTTGTTAAGATATTTGAATCCATTTAATCTTGGATCTTAAATGATCTTGGAATCTTTCAATTTGCCTTTGCAACACTGAGGTTGTTTATGTCTACTGCCCATATACACAAGATAGTTCGATAATTAATTGTCCATGTGTGTGCTATCTTCTATTGCATGAACATGGCATATCCAAATGTGTATGTGGTATCTTATTTGACTGTGTTTTACACACACAATAGCTCCATGTTAGATTTTGCAAATCACCCATGTTTTGTGTATTAAATTTCAGTGTCGATTGTTCCTTATTTACAACCTTTCATATGATATATGATGTGTAGAAATATGAAGGACAACGATACCACCTATAACTTTGAGCTCTAGTAAATTAAATGAATTTCTAGTTTAAAACTACTTAGAAATTTATTGGATAAACATTATATTTAAAATTTCCTATGAAATAGGATTTATTTTAAACTATGAATTTGTGGAAATCCTGCTTCAGAGTTTAGAAGATAAATGATATGCTATTATTTCATGAATCATAGTCACAGGTCTTTTAACCATGCATGTCCCTACTGATTGTAAAAATTTACAGTGGATTAATAAGTATTTCAAATTCGAGGCAATGTATTTAAACTATATAAAGAAAAGCTTTGTATCAATTACTATTGACGGATACAGTTATCGCAAAATTAACTTATGATTGCTTTTGGTGTTATTATATAACTTCTATTAATGTTTGAATGGCAATATAGAAAAAAGAAATTGGAATTGCAAATGAATTCTCGAACTTACGCAAGCATCTCCAAGAATGATAATCTAATGATGTTCCCCTTAATAGATAATTTAAGAGTTGCGATTTTTCATAATAGATAATTTAATAAAAGATACCTCTTATTATTCCACGAAGTATGGTTCTCATTCTACTATATATTAAATATAAGCATGAACAATACAAAATTCAACATTCGTTCTTTTTTTCATTGCCATAGGGATTCATCATTAAAACTAACGGGTAAAGGAAGAGAAATCATATTATTGCAGAAATAAAGATGAGTTGGATGTATAGAGGTGTCTCAAACGTTTTCACTCTTTGAGATTTGAATATATATATATATATATATATATATATTTGCGTGTGAAAACCATGAAATTCAATAATTCTAGAATTGATTTAATGAAATAATTATCAGATATTTATTAAATTTACTTAATGTGGTATTAAAGAATTACATATGAACCCGTGACTTTCCAATAATTATATAGAGAGAATGGTCTTGGTATGCACGGAAACGAATGGAAATTCATCCAAAATTTTAAAGCACATGCTTGAACGGTGCTAGCAGTTGGCAATTATAGCAAAATCAAGATTCAAGAGGTCTATAGTTTTAAGAAGCGAAATGTTGTTTAAAGAGGGCAACAATGTCCTGTTCTAATCGCCGAAACAAATAAAGGTATTTTTTTAGTAAAATTCACTTCTTTTTTTTTTCCTTTACTTGCAAATAACAAAAAATAAATGAATAATTCATTTTATCCGCTCGATGAAAGTTTGAAACTGTACGATTTTTTTTTTTTTTTTGGTGATAAATTAATTGATTCATTGATAAGACATTAGTCTTTGGGACATTTACTGATTTACATACATGCACAAGCTGCATTACAAGCATAATAACATGAAATCAAAACCTGTAGTAAAGCCAACATTATACATATAAAGCAGCAACTTGAAAGCTGTGCTTCAAAAACTCCAGGAAACCCTTTCCGAACCCAGCTGCACCTTATCTTAGTTGAGCAGCAAAACAAAATCTGGGGGTACAAAAGCTGTCAAAACAACCCCTTAATAGCATGCACGTGATCTGCTATTTTGGTAGGTTTGCCTAATATTGATATAACAGTCATAAGTGATAATTTCCAGGCAAAACCAGTAATCCATGATCCTGCTTAATCTCTGAAATTGCTACTATAGTAGCTTCCTCAGTTGTCTAAACTGAAGCATTAGCATTGATTTTTACATATCCTCTTTCTAGAGGAATCCATTTGACAATAGGAGAAGCTGGGATGATATAAACCTGTTTTATCTTATGATGAACCCGATTTTCACTTACTAATATCCTTATATTAAGATGCAAAGGAAGTGAAACATCACAGTACCATATATCAATTCTCCCTTTCACTTAAAAAAAAAAAAAAAAAAAAATTCCAGGAGTTAGATAAGCTAGGAGAAAATCTCACGTCTCATAAGAATAGAAATTGTTTTTTTTTTTTTTTGCTCTTCTGGCAATTTACATAGCCCAAATGTGTGTAATAAAAATGAGAGCTCAAAGACAATCTTCTCATCCTTCCATGGACATTTACCTACATGATACTCAACAACAGAGAGGTTAAGTGCAGATTGATGGATAGGCCCATGCATGATACTTCAAATGGGACTATTTCCCTTCATGTATCAACAAGAAATTTGTATCATCCCTATTTCCCAATAACTTTATTCTTTGTTCTCTGATATATTTTAATTCTCTTCTAATTTCTTTCTAGAGGGGAGAGTTTACATCACTTACTTTTACTTGACCAAAAGTACGACTTTTCTTATATTTATGGTGATGAAGTTGACATCACATAGTGTTACCTATACGAAAATCATGAGCTCTTTTAAGAGCATAGGCCTTATTTCCATAAGAGATATTCAGATTTCCCAGGCCACCAAAGCTTTTTGTTTTGGTAACTTGCTTCATTTCATCTAAAGGTTGATATCACAAATGGTAGATGAATTTTGATAAAATATGCAATTAGATATCTAAACTTTAAAAATAATCAATTTAGAACCTAAACTTTAAAATTGATCAATTTAGTACCTAAAAAAACTTTTTGTGCATGTCAATAGTACCTCAATCAAGTTTTCTTAGGTACTAAATTGATCAATTTCAAAGTTCAAATACTAAATTGATTAAATTTAAAGTCGAGATGCCTAATTGCATATTTTGCCAAAATTTAAGCACCATTTATGACATTATCCCTTCATCTAAATTATAGTATGCCACTAGATTTCTTAGAGCTCCAAACCATAAGAAATCCTATTAGGAGAAAATGCCAAACCCTAACCACGATAACAGCAAAACCAATTAATCAAACAATTAATCAACCAATGATCAAAGGTTAAATCTCCTCTTGGTAAATGCGATAAACAATAAGCAATGGGAATATATAAAATAGACAACACCAGGATATGAGGTGGAAAACCCAATGCGAGAAAAACCATGGGAACAGCAACGCATAATTTCTCTCACTATCAATAAATAATGGGATTACAAGTTTCTTATTCACTAGATCTGTTTAGTAGATCATTCAATCATCACCACAAATAGTGATCACTATTTCATCGCCACGACGGTGGATTTCTGTTTCTTCATCAAACCGGTAGATCTCACAAAACTTCACCACAAATAATGGATTACAAAATAGAACAAGTTTCTTCCTCTAGAGTTTCTCTCTCTAGAATTTCCTCTCTTTTCTCTCTATCTCTCTCTGGATTTCTCTTTCTAGGCTTGAGAAGTGATACACAATCATTCCTTACAAAGCCTTGGGCAAATAAGGACTATTTATATGCATCATAAAAGGAAAACCAACAGACACACATAGGCTGGCTCATGCAAATTCAAAGCTGGTAGCATAGGAGCTGTGTAGAAATCTTTGGCCTTCTGGAGACCTGTACACTGGCTTGTACACCGACGGTATACCACCTTACGCTGGTGGCATAGCCCACAAGGCCGGTGGCATTGGAGCCGGTGTCACCATCTTGCAACTCTCAGCAAAAATTCCTCAATTTCAACGCTGGTTATATTTGTAAAGAGGCCGGCGGTGTACTTTGATCTTCAGCCGCTGTACATCAAAAACATCTTCTTTTGTTGCAAAAAATCTTCTTGTTCCAAACCCTCTTCCATATATGCCCTATACTTAGGATACCCTTGATTTCAACGTCTTCTAAATATATACTACACATATTTAGGATCTCCTTAGTTAGACCCATATGAGTTGGATCTATAACCCCAACAAATTCCTTGTGATTCTTTCTAATGAGTTTACGGTTTTCTTGAGCAAAGAGCAAATCGACATATTATATGTTGGCATTGAATGAAGAACGGATGGCAGAAGGACTACACGGCCATTCATATTAAAAACTTTGCTCTTCCAACCTTCCAACTTTATACTCATTTTGTCAACTAAGAAAGCAAAATCTTTGCTTCTAGGATGTAATCCTTTTCCTATAGCTGGGAAAACCAAGATATTTATCAAAAGCACCAACTTCTTTCATTGATAGGAAGCTTCAGATGTTAGTTCTTTCTTCAGTATCCACGTTTGATGAAAAAACAATCGAAAATTTTTCTAAATTAATAATCATTACGGACCATGAAGCAAGAAAGTTCAATAGATTTTTAGCAGCCTGTGTGGCCTCCATGTTAGCTTTTACTAGCGAAATTAAGTCGTCTACAAATAATAAATGGAATTTTTTCAAATCAATTCCTCTCAGGTTAGCTGGTTTCCATTCAGTATTTTTCATTTTCAAAACTAATAGCCTGTTTAAGAAATACGTGAAAATGATAAATAAATAGGGTAAGAGAAGATCACCATTTCTAGTACCCTTGGATAGTTTGAAAGATGGAAGTAAAGAACCATCTAAAAGAACTCATAGTCATTTGTATCCGCTGAAGTGGAAAATCCATGTTGTTCAAACGCCAGTAAATGAAATTCCATCCTAAATTGTCTAACGCTTTATGTGAGTCCACCTTAATAGACATTTAACCTTTATGGCCACTCTTCTTGTTAAAGGAATGTGAGATTTCCCTCACTAGGATTATGTCATTTAATGACTTTTTCCAGGATCAAAACTAGATTGCATGGGACAAATAATAACATTAAGGTAAGTGATGCAATGAAAAAGATAGCAAATAACTATTTGGAAAAGTGGCATAGGATTTGACAATGATAATTTCGTAATTTTGGAGGATTATGGATTTTTGACCTAGCGGGACCATATTCTGAAGGGAATCGAGCCAACGAGTAAAAGTCACCAGCTTCACTCGTGACCCATGCCCGTTTTTGGCCAAATTCCTTTGTTTAGGCTATTAAAACCACGTTCTTACTATTTTTAGTAACTTTTCTTTATGTCATATCTTTGATAAGATATTTTTTTTATATGCCGTCTGTGGCATTAATCTCGTCCGTTCATTTATTCTCGCCCCAGATATTTATTACATAGGTTTCCTTTTTTGGAAAAAAAAAAACATATTATATATTCTCTAGGGTTATAGGAGGCGCGGGACAGATTTTTTTTTTTTTTTTAATGAAATTTCTTTGAGAGTGTTCTCTCTATTCCAAAACTCGTTATCTTTGTGTAGATTTCGAATTTTGATGCCAGATATCTAAGTATTCTCATAATCAATAGATATTTGAATATTACAAGCCGAATATTTGTGCGTGAATCTACGTCTTGCGATAACCCTATCGTACCTCCGTTGCTTCAGTAAGACAGGTCTGATTTCAATGATTTTTACAATTATCTTATATATTACATTACAAAAACTAATCGGCCTAAACTTATGCAATAGTTTTTAGTGTCCAATTTATGGATTCAAGGATCTAACACTTGTGACAAGTTGTCATAATTAATGAGATTACAAATATCTTTACTTTATGCTAGCATTCTTTGAAGAATAGAGCATGGAAACCATATTTTCCAAGTGCCTTACAAGAGACAATGGTCTGCAATGATGTATGTATTTCCTCTTGGGATACTCTCCTAGATACGGATTGAGAGAACTCATCAGCTGAACTTCCCTAAGTTCTTCATGGATAAATATGAAAAGATGTTAATACAATAATTCCCTATTTGTTGCTATAATTAAATTGGATCACTTATCCAATTCCAGTGAAGTCTTGCAACTATAATTTATTTTTCTTTCTTCAGGCCAAAACCATTCCACGGTAGAAGTGAGTGTATCTTTCCTCATATTTAATCTAATCCATTCTAGACTTACTTTCCAAACCAATTCCTCTTTTTCCAATATATTTTTGACTTGCAAGCACATTAAGTTTCCTTTATTAATTAATTTAGATATTGGCCAAGAACTAGGGAATTTTCAAATAGAAGATAACTCTTTGATTGTTTGTTTTTTTTTTTCTTTTTTTTGTTTGTGTTTCCAAAAGTATTCTTATTTCAATGTCTCATTTCCATTTGAAAGATATCACTTGAATATTCATAAGAGCTATTGGCCTAAGTTCTAAATGGATTAACCAATTTTTAAAGTTTAGATATTTAAGCCACATTGACTAAAAATTAAAAAACCAGTTTGTTTGGCTTCGAGAGGAGGATACTTCAATAATTACAAACAACTTACAATGATACAACAACCATCTAGGTATGTGTCAAATTACTGCCTAGGGATATGCAAAGAATTTTAAGAGTAATTAGCTCAGACTCTGCCTATCCTTGATTGAATAAAATAAGGAGTTTGCATCTATTTATTTAGTTAAATCAAAGCCCTATAAATCTAAGGTCTAGCATGCCAAAGTTAACCTTAAATTGCTCATTATTTAGCATTCTAGTTAAGTTAAGATATATATTTGCCCAATTTTTAGAAGGATTTGTGATTTTGTTAAAATGTCCTATCATACACCATGGAGTATCACCAACTACTTTATTATAATACTATAATATTTGCCATAATAGTTGTCTATCATTATAACTTCTATGCACATATATAATTGAAAGATACTAGGGTTTCATTTGGCCTTACCTAAACAAGAACATGGTGGTCATAGGAGGACTAAGCACCTACGGAGATTTCTATGATGTTCATCTAATATGATATGAGCATACTTGCAGTATGTTCATCCATAGGCTATCCAAAATATCTAGGTAGGGAGCCAAGTCTTAAGTGTAGTGGTATAATGTCCCAAGCATCTATCTTTGTCTCTAGAATCATAGCAATACCCACCTGCACTACATGAACAAGAACTTGAATTACATGTTATTTTCCTTTTTTTTTTCTTTTTTTTTTTTTTTGTGGCCATCACATTTTGTTTTCTTTGGGCATTAGCTTCTCTAATATTCTAGAACATAATTTTGATTGGTCTCTTAAAGGTAAGAGGATGATAAGATGCAATTGATGCCATTATAACTTGATAATATTTTGATATTTGAACCTATATTATACTCTTCTTGGAAAACTAGGAAATCAAACTTGGTACCCTTTCTAGAGCATAAAAGCCAAAGTTTCCTTCCCATTATTTGGTAGGAGAAGCATCTTTCGCATGTTGAGCATCATTTGCATTGTTGAGAGCAAGATGAAATTTGGCATCACCATCTCATTCTAAGTTATTAGTTAAGAGACCATTAGGCATGTGAGGGTCCACCTCTCCATTTACTTGTTCTGATGAAATGTTCCAAATGGTTGTCATGAATACACATGAAATTTTGCTATGAGACATGGAACTAAGTTGATTGTTGGTTACTTCTAAGCAACTTCTTGTTGACTTTACACTTCCCTTTTATGCCATGAATATGCGGATCCAGGGCACATGGTTGATTGGGTCAGTGGATTCTTGAATGTATTTGTTAGAAAAATTGGAAGAATAATGGCAATGAAAGGTAAAGCATACATACAAATTTAAGTGGAAAACCTCGACTAGAAAAACAAGGAGCAAATGAGAGAGAATTCACCATATGTCGAGAAGAGTATAAGAGTGTGAGCTATTATAATGATAAATACAAAAACCCTAGCAACACACACACACATACATATATATAGTGATGGACCAGTCATACCAACGAGACGTCACGAATTGGGCTATGGAATTCGGGGCACATAAAATTCCAATAATATTTCATTTGTTGAAGATGAAAGACCATGTGAAAGTACATTCCTTCAAAAATAACTTGAAGAATTGATGGTCCTCTTTAATCTCAATAGTTTGTGTTAACGGTACATGCATGTTCACATGGACACATAATCGATCATATTTTGCCCTTTCTACAGTTACTATGTATGTATCTATATGAAGCAAAGGTTTAATTGACTTTCCAATATGTGTAAAAGCTAGCAAAGCATAATATTCTAAGGGGAACTCTTCAATGAAATTCCAAACTTCTACCTAATCAAAATTTAGTGGTAGTAGCCTCAACAATGTTTGATCATGGAGAAATCCTATTTAGAAAAGCAAATACCTTTAAGATGCTTATATAACATTTTATATCCTAAAGATGGTTGAAGACTTCAATGATTATTGCTTGTTTTCATGGTTGCTACAATTTTGATTTTTCTTCTTCTATCTTTTTTCTTTTTTTTTTTTTTTTTTGAAAAAGATCTTACAACCCACTGATTAATAGAAGTTATTGAAAATTGCTGAATAGGGGTTCTTTTCTTCTATATCATCATCCATGTCCTTTGATAAATCTTTAAAGGACTTTCATAGACTTCAAGAATCATGTAGCTAAATTTATCTTTATAAGATATTCTTTGAACAGTGGAAGGAGCAACCTTAGTAGCTTTTGGAGGCTAATTAAGCTTATATTAGAGGCACCAAGGCAAGCACATCTAAATCCTCTAAATAATCATCTTTTTCAATAACAAAGTCATTGAAGAGTTCTTGATCTTCGTTAAATGATGCATTGTGATGAGATTTAAATTCTCTCTCTTCTTCTTCTTTTTTTTTTTTTTTTTTGGTGAGGTATTGTTGTATTAACATTAGGAGGAGAGTCAAGATGACCAGAAGGAACATTCTAGAGAGACATAAAGTGTGTATTCTTAACTCACTATAAGTGCGATTGTTATAATTGTTTTCTTGTACTTATGAATGTTTTACCCAAAATATCAACAAGTACATTTAACAATGCTAAATTTTCTTTCTAATCATTTTAAAATTTTACTAGTGTGTTTAACCTTGAAGCACATAGTAAAATATTATTTTCAAATAAAATTGATATTAAGAATTTTCTCATGATATAAGATTTTATCAAAATCGAAGATCATATGTAAAAAGTTATTCATGATAGAAATTATTATATATAAATAATTTTCCTTTTAATTCTAAAAATAATATCAATTAAACATCTACAATTAATTTGAATCAATTAATATATAAATCTATTCAAAATTTAAATAATATTTTAATTAAGAAAAATAAAATGTTAATTTTTTATTAATTGACACTAAAATGCATCAAAATTAAAGTATAGACACTAGAATACAATTAAAGGTAAAGAAAAAACAATAAAAATACAAAAAAAATGCAATAACCACTAATAGAGACATTGTGTTGAAACTAAATTTAAAAAAGTAAATAAAAAGTTGCTTAATTATTAAAATTGAAAATTTAGGCACTCATTTTGCAAAAAAAAGGAAAGCATACACACTTTTGATGCCTTTATCCCACCTCTTACTAGTGAATTGATGGATACCTCAAAAACATAAAATCGATGGATGGGTATTGTACTATGCATGAACATGTCCTTGAAATGATAAATCTAACAGCAAAATTTTATGTCTCATACTATAAAGTGAATGGAGATTTTTTGATTGTGAGGAATAGAAATAAAGCACTAATTGAAGATACAGGTGAGCAAAAAAACGGACTAACCGAAAAAAAACCAAACCAAAACCAAAAAACCAATATGAAAAATATGGTTAACTAGTTCATTGATTTTGGTTTAGGATCATGATTTTAATTTTGATTTTCAGTTTTGGCTTGTAACCTTGAAAAACCGATGGTGAATAGTTAACCGTTATCTATAAATATATAATATTATACATAATTAATTTTTAAAAAATATAAAAGGTTAAACTTGAAACCCTAATCTAATCACTTTCCGCCTCTTTTGTACCTTTCACTTTTTGCCTCCTTCTTTCTTTTTTTTTTTTTGGGCAAATTGAAAATCCCTTCCACCTCTTTCCTAAAGAGTCCTTCGTCTTTCCTTTCTAGCTCTTTTGTGGTCGTCTGATTGTCGTCTTCATCTGTTGTGGTTGCCTCTAACATCTACCCACAACCACTCAACCTAGTTGAAGGTACCTAGCGAGTGATTGTGTATTTTGTGGTTTTCATTTATGTCTTTGCAATTCACATGGTCCGGATCAAAGGAAAAAAGTTGCAAATCCTATGATCTTAGCTTTCTATTTGGTCTTCTTTTGTTTTTGTTTTGTTTTTAGATTGTGTCTATGGCCATAATGTTAAATTTGGATTAAAAAGGTCTCTTTAATTTTGAGTCATTCCAAGCAACTTTCATGTGCAAGGGTACGTAATATATATTTGATGTATGTGTTAACATGTGAATACAATTTTTTTACTTTCCCCACACCTACCTACCCCACCGCCCTCGGTACCTTTGTAGTTCTATATATTCCCAATTACTTAGCCTTTAGATTTACTTTGATTTGCAAATTATTTGATAAATAATCATTATATTATATTTAGTATTGTTGATGAATGTCAAAAGGTGCTTAAAGCATGGAGGAAAGGAAATAAGACAAACTTGCCCACTAGCTATTTAAATTTGACTCAAGATTTCCATAAATTTGATTCATTTGTAGATGAGCTTAAGTGCCGAGAGGTGTTTAAAGTATAGTAAATGATACTTTATATGGATCAATGGGGCATAGTTTTGTTGCTTGATGCTTTTGTTAGTTTAAACAATTTTCTTGTACTAACAACTTTGATTTTATTAAACATGACTTGTTGCTAATAGATATCACATATATAAAGTATGTAACTTTAAGAAACAACTTGGTTTAATTTTTTATAAATAAGCTGAAAATGTGATTAATTGCAACTTTTAGTTAACTATTATATTAAATAGTTAAAATTGAAAACTAAAAATATTATCTAAAACAATAGTTAACCGTTAAGGCAGTTAACCATTAATAATGTACTAGTTTAGATTTGACATTTTAAAAAATCGATTATAATGGTTATATTCAAAAAATGGGATCATGAACTGGTTAACCGGTCCATACCCCTCCTTAGTTGAAAGAATTGACACTTCTTACTTAATTTTGGAAACTATACAATACTTGGATTTGCTTTAATTTCTTTATATTCACGCATCTTTGTATTGTTTTTTTTTTTTATTATTTGGTTTTGAATCATTTGTATAAGCAGAAAAAAAATACATAGTTCATGAATGTTTTGTGATGGTCTTTGTAAATTTAAGCTTAATGATGGTTTTTTTTTTTTTTTTGGCTAAAAATCTATAACCTTGCATCGTAAAATTAAAACCAAACAAAATTTATCAATAGCAACATCTTCTTACTTGTGGCACAAATGTTCATATTACATAATGAAAAAAAAAAATAAAGAAACACTACAAGCGTTAGTAAAAATTGGAGTACTTCCTATTTTGAATTTTGCTAACCTTAGAATTAACGTTGATTTCATTAGAGGACAATAAACATACTATGAAAGAAGCAACAAAAACATAACAATTATACACACTGATATATGCAAACATTTCAAAGCTCCATCTTTTAGTGGAGAAAAGAATTTTGTCACCCTTATTGATGATTTTTCATATTATACTTATGTTTATCTTTTGCATGAGAATTTGTAATTTATGGACATCATTGAGTTGTACATTAATGAAATTAATATACAATTAATAGAAAAATGAATATTGCTAAATCAAATAGGGGTAGCGAATACTTTGAAAAGTATAATGAATACGGAGAATTTTTAAATCATCTTCCAACTTTCTTGAAGGATGTGATATATGTGCTTAATTGACTATGTTAGGAAAACTAGATTGAAATGTTGCTACAAAGTTGTGTAATTGTACATTAATGGACATTATTAAAAGTATGTTAAGCCATGCATTTATGTGGGTTTATGCATTCAAAATTGTGGTATATTTATCAAATAAGGTTTCTAATAAGGTCTTCCAAAGACTCCTTTTAAATTGTGGACTGGAAGGAAACTTGGTTTAAGGCATCTACATGTTTAAACTTTATAAATCATCAGTTTATTGAAAGGATACCCAAAAGGTCCAAGTGATTCAAGTATTATTGTCCTAATCAAAAAATAAAAATTGTTGAAACTAGAAATATCAAGTTCATTAAAAAAGTAAAATTAGTGTAAGTAAAGAATAATATGATTTTTGCATTATAGAAGCTAGGATAAAAAAAAAATTAGTAAAAGTTCTTGTAACATTAACTTCTAAGTCTATTAATACTGTTGTAGAAAAACACAAAAGAAGAATAACATGCAGCAAATCAAACAGATCAGGAAGTTATAAATGTATAATATATAAACCACTAAACACTACTAAGGAGATCTCAAAAGGAAAGAAAATTTGTTGTTCTTAATAACTTTATCTAGAATAGTTAGAACTTGACATAGGATTGGATAATGATATAGTTTCATTTTTACATGTCATTGAATGTAGCTATTGTATTAGTGGTTAAATGCCATGAAAGATGAACTAAAATTTATGAATTAAAATAAAATTTTTAGGTATTGTTAAATTGTCTAAAGATTGTAAAAGGGTTTACTATAAATGGGTCTTAAGACAAAGCAAGACTCGGTGGCAACGGTGAATAGTATAAAGCTCACTTATTATTGTCGGTTATAAAGAGACTTTTTCATCGGTCTCAAAGAAAAACTCATTTATTATCATTCTAGCTTTAATAGCTCACTATGACTTAAAGTTACGCCAAAGTAATGTTAGGATCATTTTCCATATGGAGGTTTGGAATTAGAGGTTATACAGACTAATCCAAAAGTTTTTCAATTAAAGAAAATGAAGACATAGTGAGTGAACTTAAAAAGTCAATAAATGAACTTAAACAAACTTCTCACCACTGGTATCTCAAATTTAATAATATCGGTGTATATATATAAAGGTCAATGGGAGCAAGTTTGACCTTGGTTTGTTATGGAAAAGCACGAGTTTCTTTCTAAAAACTTTGTGTTGAAAGATATGGAGAGGCAACATGTAATAGGAATTAAAATATTCTGTGATTGATCATTGAGATTGTTAGGCTAATCTCGGAAAGCTTATATCAATAAATTTTTGAAAACATTTAAGATAGACATTTGCTCAACATGAACGATTCTAATACAAAGATAAGTAGGCGATATACAATGTCTAAAGAATGACTTAGAATAAGAAGAAGTGGCAAGTGTTCTTTATGTATATGTTTTTAAGAGTTTAATATATCTTCAAATCTGTACTAGACTCAACATCACTTTTAGCATTGGCATATTAGGTAGATATCAAGTAATCATGGAATTGGTCATTAAAAAATTGGCAAAACATGTCTTAAGACACTTGCATACGACAAAAGATCATGTGCGCACTTATAGAAGGTCTAATTAATTAGAGGTAATTAGTAATTTTGATTATAGGTTTCTCATGAATGTGTTGTTAGAAGAAAATCCTCATTTGGTTACTTATGTTTATTAACTAAGGGAGCAATATAATGGAAAAGTGTAAAATAGTTTTTCATTGCTACATCGCTATAGAAGGAAATTACGTGGCTTGCTATGAGGTCATAATTTATGGATTGTAGTTGCAAGATTTTATTTCACAGCTTTAAGTTGTCAGCATTATTATTAACATTGAAAATTCAATATGATAACACTACAATCAAGTCTTTTTTTCAAAGAATGAAAAGTATTCAAAGGGTGCTGAAATATGGAAATCAATTACTTTAACAAAGAAATGAAAAAACAATTGGTGCCAATTGTACATATTATCACAAAATTGATTATTGCAAGTCCATTAACAAGATTTAGTGCCTAATATTGCTAAGTTGTAGAGGACAGTTGATGACTCTATGCATATATAGAGACCATCTCCCATGCTAAACTTCCCTTAACCTATATATCCACCTCTACCCCCTAATGGTTCATCTTTTGCTCTAGCATATACAACATCCAACTCCACCATTCGCAAGACCACTAAGTGATCATCCCAATGTAGAGCATGCCTAAATGCCCAATGCCACAAAAAAATCACCACCCCCACCCTACATACCCCCTACCCAAAATCCCTACATTATCCTTAGGCCCTTCTAGCCACATGTACAACTTCCCTAGCAAGGCAATTGTCTTAACACTAACCACTATCTAGACCGTAACTATGGCTTCATTCCCTATCGTTCACTACCTCTTAAGCACTTAGCCATTCCCCTAATAGCAATATCAGCAACAAGAGGCTTACGACAACTACGTCTTGCTACTAGCATATAGTTACCACTTGGGTTGCAACAACAAAGCCAGAGTGCCCACTAAACCCAAGTTAAAGCAACATCTTTTTTTTACCCCCTTAAATTTAGCAAATCCTTTAGCACGTTCAGTTACTTTCTTGGATTCATGTTACTTTGTGCCATTCAGTCAAACATTAGTTGTAATGTTGGACAATATTCATTACTTAATAATTCCTTGCTATTGTACATTTTAAATAATTATGACTATAGTTTAATATTAATCAATGAAAATTTATAACAAATAATGTAAACAGTTTATATTATATATATCTGCAAATCAATCCATATAAAAGATTTTTTTTAAAAAAATTATTTAAGTGGTGAGGCCCTTTCTTAGCAAAACATAATTGAGAGAGCTATGTGAAACTCGCTGCACGAGGCTCCTTGGGCGAATATGTGCCTAATTGCAAGTACATTCAAAAGTTTAGGTATTCATCATTTGATTGAATTTCATCATGTTGGGATATAGTCCAACTCATATGGGTCTATATCCAAGGACATCCTGAATATACATTAGATACATTTAGAAGAAGACTTGAAGATAAGGAAGTATTTATAAAAGTCAAAGTTGGTCAACATAGAAATTAATGGCAGAATAATGAGAATTTAATATACTTTGAAACTGCCGATTTTTTGAATGCTAGTTTTAAATGCCAATTTATGTGGCCTTTGAATTTCCTTTTGTAATACTCCTTATGATGTTCTTATAAATTGATTGAGAGAGAGAAAGAAAAACAACACAATTTTATATATTTTTCCTAAACCTAGAGAGAAATCTAGAGAGGAATTGTTGTAAATCCACTGGTTTGTGGTGAGATTGTGTGATCCACTAATGGGACTAGTGAAGATTGTGTTGTATTCCATTATTTCAGACAGTGGAGGATTTTATGCGGTGGCGGTCCAATGGTTTTTCCCACATTGAGGTTTTCCACGTTAAATCTTGGTGTTATTATTTTATATTTTGTTTGAATTATTTGTTAATCGCTTCGACAAGAGGAAAATGATCAAGCTTTGCCTAACAAAGTGGTATCAGAGCGCCAAGTTCTCAAGAAAATTAGGGTTTCGCTGCATGAGGTTAGGGTTTCTCAATTCCAGACATGGCTGAATCTTCAGGTATAATGATCAAACTTAATTCTTCAAATTACTCTATCTGGAAATGGAAGATCTTTTATATTGTAAAGATCTTTATTTACCTTTGGGGGGTGATATTGCAAAACCCTAAGATAAATCTGATGTATTGACGATACTACATAGGATAACTGTTGGTTATATCCGACAATGGGTTGATTAGAACGTTTATCATCATATTGCTTAGGAGACTAAGCTGATGTTTTATGGAAGAAGTTAGAATCTATGTATGAAAGGCAAACAGTTTGAATAAAACCTCTTTGATTAGAAGAGTGGTTAGTTTGAAATATAAGGAAGGTTCTAACATGATGAGCATTTGAATGATTTTCAAGGGCTTGTAAATCAATTGACAGCGATAAGCTTGTGCTTGAGGATGAGATTCAGGCACTTTTGTTGCTGAGTTCATTACCTGAGAGTTGGGAACCCTTATAGTATCAGTTAGTAATTTTACTCTAGATGGAATCTTGACACTTACCATAGTCAAAGATAGTTTGATCAATGAAGAGGCTAGAAGGAAAGATATGGATATTGGTTTAGATTCAAGGGCTCTTATTGTAGATAAATCTAAAAGGAAGGGTAGAAGCAAGCATAGAGGGCAGAATGATAAATATGATAGATCTGACAAGTCAAGGGGTAGATCCAAGTCAAGGGGTAAGAGAAATCTCAAGTGTTTCTATTGTGACAAGCCAGGTTATTTCAAGAAGGACTGTAGACTGTGGAAGAAACAACAGGGTAAGGGTAAAGGTGATGATTCAGATGAAGACGCCACTGCTACAGCAGCAGATGGTAAGGTAATGGTTACATGGGATGAGAATTGTATTAGTCTTACAGGTCATGATAGTGACTAGGTGGTTGATTCTGGTGCCTCCTTTCATGTGACTGCACATGTTGAGTTATTCTCATCTTACATTGCTGGTGATTATGGCAATGTTAGGATGGGAAATAATGAAACTTCAAATATTATAGGCATTGGAAATATTGTTTTGCAAACTAATACATGATGCGACTCATTCTCAAAGATGTGAGACATACAAGATATCTGCCGAACCTGATTTCAACAGGAAAGCTAGATGATGAAGGCTACCATAGTCAGTTTGGTGATGGTAAATAGAAGCTCACCAAAGGCTCCTTGATTGTAGCTAAGGGAAGGAAGTGTAACACCCTTTACTTAATGCCAGTAAAGCTAAGTAAAGGAGATCTGAATTTGATAGATAATGCTATTATGGAGCTGTGGCACAGACGGCTTGGTCACATGAGTGAAAAGGGGCTCCAAATGCTTGTGAAGAAGCAACTTCTACCTGAATTCAAAGGTACTCTATTAAAACCTTGCACTGACTGTCTTGCTGGTAAATAACATGGGGTTACTTTTTAGAGAAATCCACCTAGTAGGAGATCTCATATATTAGATTTGATCCACACTTATGTGTGATATATGAAAGACATGACAATAGGTGGTGCATTGTACTTTGTTACATTTATTGGTGATCACTCTAGAAAGCTTTGGACATATGCCTTGAAGTCCAAAGATCAGGTGTTGACTGTATTCAAACAGTTTCATTCTAAAGCGGAGCGTGAAACTAATAGAAAGTTAATTTGTGTCAATACTGATAATGGTGGGGAGTATAGAGGACAATTTGAGCAGTATTGTAGAGATCATTAGATAAAACTATAGAAGACAGTTCCCAAGACCCCATAGGAGAATGGTATTGCAGAGAAAATGAATCGCATCATTACTGAGAGAGTGAAGTGCATGTTATCTCATGCTAAGCTACCTAAGTCATTTTGGGGCGAAGCCATGAGAACAGCTGTGGATATGATAAACCTTTCTCCCTCATATGCTCTAGATGGAGATATCCCAGAGAAGGTCTGGATAGGCAAAGATATTTCTTATAATCACTTACGTGTCTTTGAGTGCAGGGCCTTTGTGCATATTCCAAATGATGAGAGAGCGAAGCTTGATGCTAGCTCTAAGCAGTGTATTTTTCTTGGATATGCAAATGATGAATATGGGTACAGATTATGGGATCCTGTTGATAGGAAGGTCATCAGGAGCAGAGATGTGGTCTTTCTTGAAGACTAAACAGTTGAAGATATTGAGAAGGCTGAGACGTCATCATCCTCAGGCCAGATTCCTACAAATGTAGATCCTACACCTTCTACTGGTACTACTGATAGAAGAATTATAGAAGACACAAATGAAGAGATCCAAGAGCCTCAACAGCAAGTTGAGTAGAGGAGATCTTCAAGAGATAGAAGACCATCAGTCAGGTATAGTCCAGATGAGTTTATGATGATCATTGACGGGGGAGAACCTGAATGTTATGAGGAAGCCATGACTCATGACAAGAAGAAAGAACGGTTAAAAGCCATCTAAGAAGAAATCAATTCCTTGGATGAGAATAAAACTTATGATTTGGTTCAGTTGCCTAAGGGCAAGAGATCCCTGAGAAATAAATGGGTTTATAGACTGAAGATAGATGAGAACAGCTTACAACCAAGATACAAGGCAAGATAGTTGTGAAAGGGTTCAATCAGAAGAAGGGGGTTGATTTCGAAGAAATTTTCTCACATGTGGTGAAGATGTCATCCATCAGAGTTGTGCTCAGCATTACAGCTAGTCTAGATCTGGAGATTGAGCAGATGGATGTAAAGACAGCGTTCCTTCATGGTGATTTAGAGGAAGAGATTTATATGGAGCAACCTGAAGGGTTCAAGATTAAGGGGAAGGAGAATCTTGTATGTAGATTGAAGAAAAGTTTATATAGGCTGAAACAAGCTCTAAGGCAGTGGTACAAGAAGTTTGACTCCTTTATGTTTGATCAGGGTTACACCAGGACTGCCACAGATCATTATGTCTTCATCAAACAGTTTTCTGGTAGTGAGTTCATTATCCTTTTACTTTATGTTGATGATATGCTGATTATTGGTAGGGATGCCAAAAGGATTAAAGAATTAAAGATTGCATTGAGTAAATCTTTCTCCATGAAAGATTTAAGACCTCCTAGCCATATTCTTGGTATGAAGATTATTAGAGATAGGAAAAGGCAAAAGCTGTGGTTGTTACATGAGAGGTATATTGAGAAAGTACTGGAGAGATTCAACATGAGCAAAACGAAATCTGTTTGTTATCCACTTTCGAGACATTTCAAATTAAGTTCATTTTAGTGTCCTAAAAGTGAGGCAGACAAGGAGGATATGAAAAAGGTCCCATACGCTTCAGTTGTTGGGAGTCTAATGTATGCTATGGTGTGCACTAGACCTGATATTGCTCATGCTGTTGGTAGTGTGAACCAATATCTTTCAAATTTAGGTAAAGAGCACTAGTTTGTAGTGAAATGGATTCTCATATATCTCAAGGGCACTTCAAGGTTTTGTCTGTGTCGTAAAACATTGAAAGAGAATTCTTGTATATATTTTTAGGTTTACGATGAATCAAATATATACAAGTTGTCTAAAGGATAAAAAAGGCAACTAATAGCAAAATCTCCTAATTTAATGAGTCAAACCTTTAATGGCTCATTAATGGGTCATTTAATGAGTCAAACAATTTGATGGGTCAAAGACCCCTAATTTAGTATGATTCTATAATTACAATATCTAAAAAATAGAATACATGTATTTTTCCACACTCCCCCTCAAGCTGGTAAATAGGGACTTCCCATTCCCAGCTTGGACACAATCCTCTCAAAAGTTGAACTACTCAGCCCCTTGGTGAGAACGTCTGCAAGCTGTCTATGTGTTGATACATATGGAGTGCATATTAGGCCACTGTCCAATTTTTCCTTGATGAAATGCCTATCAATCTCAATATGTTTAGTTCGATCATGTTGAATTGGGTTGTGAGCTATGCTGATCGCGGACTTATTGTCACAATAGAGCTTCATTAGTCTAGTCCAGTTAATTTTTAGGTCTTCAAGGATGATTTTCAACCATAGTAACTCACATATGCCTTGAGTCATTGCACGAAATTCAGCCTCAGCACTAGATCTTGCAACCACACTTTGTTTCTTGCTTCTCCATGTCACTAGATTTCCTCCAAGAAAAGTGCAGTACCCTGTTGTTGATCTCTTGTCAATAGTAGATCCTGCATAGTCTGCATCAGTATAGGCTTCAAGAGTTACATCCTTATTTCTTTCAAACAAAATCCCCCTTCCTGGAGTTCCTTTGAGGTACTGCAGAATCCTATATGCAGCTCGCAAATGAGTCTCTCTTGGGCTATGCATGAATTGACTTATCAAGCTTACTGCATAAGCTATGTCAGGTCTGGTATGAGACAAGTAAATGAGCCGTCCAACAAGACGTTGGTACATTTCCCTATTCACCATGGCATCTTCCTCTGCATTCCCTAGTTTGTGATTCGGGTCTATAGGGGTACTTGCTGGTTTGCATGCAGCTTGACCTGTTTCCTTGAGCAAATCAGTCACATATTTCTGTTGAGATATAAAAATCCCCTTCTTTGAATGAGAAACTTCAATTCCTAAGAAATACTTCAATCTCCCCAAAGTCTTGATATCGAATTCTTTAGCTAGGCATTGACTCAAAAACTGTTGCTCTTTTTCATCATTTCCAGTCAAAATGATGTCATCTACATACACTAGTAAGGCTGTCACTCCCCCTGACGCTGAGTGTTTGATGAATAAGGTATGATCCCCTTGACTCTGTTTGTATCCTGTCTCAACATAACTCTAGCAAATCTCCCAAACCATGCCCGAGGAGATTGCTTCAAACCATATAAAGCCTTGTTCAGTTTACACACTGTGCCAGTATCCATGTTTTTTCCATAACCAGGTGGGACCTCCATATAGATCTCCTCCTCTAGTTCTCCATGTAGAAATGCATTTTTTACATCAAACTGTTGTAACTTCCACCCAAGGTTAGCAGCTAGGGACAAAATGACTCTTACAGTGTTCATCTTGGCAACTGGTGCAAACGTCTCCAAATAGTCAATTCCATAAGTTTGCGTATATCCCTTTGCTACCAACCTTGCCTTATATCTCTCAATTGACCCATCAGCCTTATATTTTACTGTATAGACCCATTTACAACCTACTAACTTCTTCCCTGTTGGCAATCTGACCAATTCCCAAGTCTTGTTCTTTTCAAGTGCCTTCATTTCACTGTCCATGGCTTGCTTCCACTTTTCATCAGACAATGCCTCAGATAGGGTGGTGGGAATGGTGATAGTGTTAAGGTTGACAAGGAAGGCTCTATAGGTAGGTGAGAATTTTTTAAAAGAAAGGTAGTGTGACAAGGGGTAAAGTGGCCTTTTTGTGCATTCTCTCTTTTCTTTCCTAAGGGCAATTGGAAGGTCTTGATCATCACAATCATTTTGGGGTTCAGTTTCACTTTGCAAGGCTGGAAAGTCAGAAATTGTTACCTCATTTAGAGAACTCGGATCAGACTCTTGAACTTGCACAGATCCTGGAATGTGAGTGTCCTTTTTTTTCTTGAGTACACCAAGTTTTTACCAAATCGCACGTCTTCAAAAGCAGATTTTTCCAGGTCAGCAACATGTGGACTTGGAATTAGATTAGATGGGGCTCAACATGTGTAGGCAATACAGAAAGATCAGCAGGTGCTGCTGGGGACTCAACATGTGTAGGCAATACAGAAAGATCACTCAATTCAAGAAGAAAACTGTCTGAACTCTTTGCCTTATCTTCCCTAAAGCTCTCCCCCTGAAGATAAGGTTGGGTAAAATATGCCTCTTGTTCACTAAAAGTGACATCTCTAGACACAAAAAATTTCTTGGATGGAGGATGATAGCACTTATACCCTTTCTGAGTGGGGAATATCCCAAGAAGACACACTTTAATGCTCGAGGATCAAGTTTTCCTCTATCTTGATTGTGGACATGAACAAAGGATATACACCCAAAAATGCGAGGTGCAAGATTGTTGGTGGTGGACAGATTTGGATAGAAGGAGGAAAGCGCTTCCATTGGGCTTTTGAATCCTAAGACTCTAGTAGGAAGTCTATTAATAAGGTATGTGGCTGTGAGAACCGCTTCCCCCCAAAACTGTTTTGGAACAAATTTCTGAAACAACAACGCTCGGGTTTGATCTAAAAGATGGCCATTTTTCCGCTCGGCCACTCCATTTTGTTGTGGTGTTTTGACACATGAAGACTCATGAATTATTCCCTCTTTTTGACAGTAAGGAGTGAGGATTTGATTAAAATAATCTCGAGCATTATCATATCTTAATCGTTTAATACTCACACCAAACTGATTTTTTATCATTGAAACAAAATTAGGGAACACAGATCTAACGTCGGATTTATGTTTGAGCAAGAAAACCCAAGTGACTCGAGTACGGTCATCAATGAAAGTCACAAACCATCGTGCCCCAGAAACGTTAGGAATAATAGAGGGACCCCAAATGTCAGTATGGACAAGATAAAAAGGAAAAGTGCTTCTTTTATTACTGATTGGAAAAGGTACTCGCTTGTGTTTAGCAAGCTCACACACCTCACAATGAAGACTCTCAACATCAAGTTTAGAAAATAATAAAGGGAATAGAACTTTAACAATTCCGAAAGATGGATGACCCAACCGACAATGATGAAGAAATGCTTTTTCTTTATTAGACAATATGGATTCAGACATTAATGAGTGAGGTAATCTGCTTTTGAAACCGTTCGATCCAGTTGACACCTTAAGACAATAGAGACCATCCTGTTCTTTAACAAGTCCAATCGTCCTCCCCGAGTTCTTTTCCTGAACTTCATAATAATCATTATAAAAAATCACTTTGCAAAGTAAATCTTGTGTAAGTTTCTGTATAGAGACAAGATTGGTGAATAATTTAGGAACATGAAGAACATTTTTTAAGGTTATGGACGGGTTGATTTGGACATCTCCTATACCAGCTACTGTTGCTAGGGTGCCATATGCAGTGGCGATTTTCTTATTGCTTGGGCACGGGGTGTATGTGCAGAAATGTTTGGAAGAGTGGGTCATGTGGTCGGTGGCTCCTGAATCCATAATCCAGGAGTGTTGCAAAGGTGTTTCTGAGACATTAAATCCAAATGAAAGAAGTTGCTCACCTGAATATGCCAAAGAACAAGTACTTTCAGTATGTTCTTGCTTTGCTGTAATCTTAGACATTATGGCTATTCCCAGGCGAGAAAAGAAAAATCAATGATGAAGAAAAGACGGAGACTTTTCTGGCAATGAAGGTCGGAGAAGAAATTCTGGTGATAAAGACTAGAAAAAGAAATTCCGGCGATGAAAGCCAAAGAGAAAAAAATATTTTAAAAAATCTAAGACTTTGTGAACCCTAAAAATGCTCTGATACCATGTCGTAAAACATTGAAAGAGAATTATTGTATATATTTTTAGGTTTACAATGAATCAAATAAATACAAGTTGTCTAAAGGATAAAAAAGGCAACTAATAGCAAAATCTCCTAATTTAATGAGTCAAACATTTAATGGCTCATTAATGGCTCATTTAATGGGTCAAAGACCCCTAATTTAGTATGATTCTATAATTACAATATCTAAAAAATAGAATACATGTATTTTTCCATAGTCTGCAGTTTGGTTGTAGCAGTAAGCCTGTGTTAGAATGGTTTTCAGATGCTGATATGGCTGGTGATTTAGATTCTAGGAAGTCCACATAAGGTTATCTGATCACTTTTGTAGGGGGAAGCAGTGTCTTGGCAATCAAAGTTGCAAAAATGTGTTGCACTTTCCACCACTGAAGCAGAGTATGTTGCTGTAACAGAAGCCTACAAAGAAATCTTGTGGATGAAAAAGTTTTTGGAAGAATTGGGTCAAGAGCACAAAGACTTCAAGCTGTTTTGTGATAGCTAGAGCGTCATTCATCTCAGCAAGAATCCAATGTTTAATTCCAAATCCAAACATATTGATGTCAGGTACCATTGGATTAGAGATATGTTAGAATCCAAGCAATTGAAGCTTGAGAAGATCCATACTGATGACAATGCATCAAATATGATGACTAAAGCTTTACCCAAGGAGAATATTATTTGTTACACAAAGATTGCACGAGTGATGGAACTCCCCATATGAGTTGGAGGGGGAGTTTGTTGGGATATAGATCCAACTCATATGTGTCTATATCCAAGGACATCCTAAATATGCATTGGATATACTTAGAAAAAGACTTGAAGATAAGGAATTATTTATAAAAGTCAATGTTGGTCAACAAGAAATTAATGGCAAAATAATGAGAATTTAATACAGTTTTGAAACTGCCGTTTTTTTGAACGCTAGCTTTAAATGCCAATTTATGTAGCCTTTGAATTTCCTTTTTAATACTCATTATGATAGTCTTATAAATTGATTGCGAGAGAGAAAGAAAAACAACACAATTTTATATTTTTCCTAAACCTAAAAGAGATCTAGAGTGAATTGTTGTAAATCCACCGGTTTGTGGTGAGATTGTGTAATCTATTAGTGGACTAGTGAAGATTGTGTTGTATTCCATTATTTCAGATAGTGGAGGATTTTAGTGCGGCGGCTGTCTCGTGTTTTTTCCCATAGGGGTTTTCCACGTTAAATCCTGGTATTGATTGTTTTATTTTTTGTTTGAATTATTTGTTAATCGCTTCGACAAGAGAAAAAAGATCAAGCTTTTCTTAACACATCAATCATCAAATACCATTTGATCCAATAAGTACACACATCGCTATATGTGTGCCTATATAATACCCTTTAAAATAAGTAGGATATGTCGAATAACGACTCTCTAACTATGCAATTATTTAATCTAACTCAATCAATAAACTTAAGAACCAAGGAGGACTAACAGCACGGTAAAAAAAGTACTAGACAATACAATTCACTTGTACCATATTTGATATGCATGGTACTAAACAGTATTGGATAAAATTCTTATTAAGATATTTATTTTTGTTTAGTTCCAATATGGATAAAAATTCTAAATTTTGTCTAGTCTCATACAAAGAGCTTTGTTCAGTCTTAAATAGATTTTATAAACCAATATGATACAATAACCTTTGTTCGGCCCAGTGCAATGAAAAATTGTATAATAAAATGCTACCTTCATGAAAGTTCAAATTCAAGCTAAAGACAACCAAGGTTAAACTTTAATCGACCAAAATTATTAATGCTATTAGAATCAACTAGGAAGTAGAAACCCGTCTCTCTCATTTTAATGATTTTTGTCTCCTTACAAGGTTAATGGGATCTAACTGGCAGCATGATTTAAAAGCCTCTAAAGAAATTTACACAAAAAATGTGGGGTTAGAAAGAAACCTATGTCAACGAAGGGTTGGAGATGAATCCACACGGCATTAAACGAAAAAAAAAAAAAAAACAACCCATCATTGTCTAATCCAATTTGTCAATTGGTGATAATTAAATAGATAAATTGTTGTCCTTGATACTAACACTTACAAATAACATCATATCACCCAATCAAATTGACAAAGTTTCCAAATCAATCAATGCCCCACTTCGCTGCATCCACCGCCAATAACCTCAATGGGTCCAAGAATCTGATCCTATTAGAATGCCATGTCTCCATCCCCCTTTGGATAAGATGATATCTCTCTTTCCAACAACCCAATTAGAGTATGTCTTGTGCATAGGCGCAGTTTCACACCCAACCCCACCATCCCATCCATGCCACATACTCAACCATACATTTTTATAAATTAGAAAAATTATCGAAAGATCCCAAATATTTAAAATAAAATACTTATATTCATTTAAAAGACCCAAAGTTTTTCATATAATATGATAGTAAATTTATTTTTTGCACATAATATACAATTACTATTTTAGGATGATTTATTACCCAACTTCTTAACGTACTTACACTTTAACATTCAGTAAAGGTGAAGTCAGACAATACACATCTCTAAAATTATACATCTATATAATATGTATATATATATATATATATTTTAGAAACTTACCTTTAATAAATTAGTATAAAATAATATAGCTGTTGGTATCTTTAAAAAGTTATAACTCTTTCTAAATGTATATAAAATAAAAAAAAAATTGCAATAGTTATATAAAAACCAACAGTTTAAATTTAAATAGTAGTAATCATATATGATATTAAAAATAATTTACAGACATACATTATCATATGTTTATTGTGATATTGTTTCTAGTAAAATAATTATAGAACACACACACACGTATATACTTCAAATTAAAATCAATGGATTTATGGTACCTGGAAAGTGGAAACTAATGAAGCAACAAAAATAATAGTATTGCATAAAACTACTAATGCACTAGCTACCCGTATGTTTTATCATACAAATCTTGCGGTTCCATACATTACTTGTAATAAAAGTGCTCAAATATGTCTCAGCTAAATATCATGGCTTGCATAGGAAATATTAGTCATCAGCATCCCCCTTTTATTATTTGATAATCAGCAAACTAAAACTCTTATTAATAGCTCTCTATGAAAATTTATATTTGTGGCTATTCCATTTTGTTGTGTCAGCTTTCTTTATAAAAGAAAAGACCTCCACTAGAAGAGTCTAAATGATAGACATCACATAAACCTCAAAATAGCATAAATTTTAAGAAGCTTTCTTTTGGTCAATTTGGACTATTGGATTCTTATCTATATCGTATTTGTATCAGATCTACATTTATACATTATCTGTATTATATCTGTTTAGTCTGTTTATGAGTAAAACTGTCGGTTTTTCATCAATATTTGTTTCTTGACAAACATCTGTTTGAAAACGATAAAAATATGATGTCAAAATGACCAGAATATAATTAAATAAACAGACAAATTTCTATGTTTTGTCTCACATAAAATTATAAGAAGCATTGAAAGGTCATCAGTAAAATTATCAATTTTATATGTTTACAATTTAGAAAAATATATGTGTGTGTGTGTGTGAAGATGAGCTATTATAAACTAGTGAATAGAGTATGAGATTTTGACTATATCTTATGTAGGTTTCAATTCTCCATTTTTGGAGCTAGGTGTTACTGTATAATACAGAGGACCAATCCTAAAACCTATACTCCATAAAACTCATAGCTTATGAGATATCTTGTGGAACGTGTGAAAATTTTTCATTATATTTATAGATTTTAAAATATCTGAAGTAAGAGGCCTAACAACCTATTAGTTTTTACACATACTTGTAGCAAATACATCGTCCAACGTAAATTTTTTTTAATAATTTAATCACATGTTGTCAACCATATTTTTTCATAAAGGCATACATCATAAACCTGATAATATGACTATAAACAATACATATCATGAAATACTATCACAAAGTTATAGTTTATCATAACATTTTGATCCACTTATTTGAATTAAATTATAGGGTCTACAAAATCCATCGAAGTAACTTTATTAATTCAAGATCATCCGATCAAAAATATAATATAATAAATTAAACCAAGCTTCAAAGAATGCTGACTCAAAATGAGATGCGCCAAACGAAATGAGAGTAGAAAGAATAGGATTAATGACACCATCATGGGGAGAAAATGAAATATGGCAAGGAAAGGAGAATGTAATAAACTTTATGGCTTTTACATTTTACAAGGAGGAAATGGGTTTAGACCTTATTTATGTGCTGTGTTAAAAATATTATATTTTGATATATTAAATGCCATTAATTAAGAATTTTATTGGACAAACACCTTTCTGTACCTTTTATACCTTAGATACATATTCAAGAGTAGATATAAGTTTTAAAGGAGGTATGGAGGATGAAGATAATGTACCCTACACGTTGTCCTCTAAGAAAACTTTAGAATATTCAAATAAATCCTAAGATGGAACCTTTACACTATGTTTGATTCTATAGAATGAAATCTGTATTCTAACTTTATTTTTATGGAATAAATAAAAATCTTTATTCCTTCATTTTACTAGAGGAATAACTATTTCTGGTTAAAAAAAGTATGTTTTAGTTCGAAAATATCCATGATTATAAAATAATAAATTGATATTCCTTTTCAGTCTTATTTTATTCTAGTAAATTATACATACTGTTAATATATGTGTGAACTATCCACGTAGGTCAAGTACGTTCCACGTTCTCGCAAGATTACCTCTCACTCTAATATTAACTCCATAGACCTGATATATGACTTTTTCCTTTATGGTGAGCTATTTAAATGAAAAGGTCCCAAAGAACGAGCTAAATAATCCTTGTAAAGTTCAATCAATGGTGAAAAAGCAAAATGCAACCCAAATTGTATCATGTGCCCAAATTCTGTTAACTATTTATGCAAACAAATAATATTGTATTTATTCATCATGCAATTTATTTCAGCTGTTTATGACTAATACTTACTATATTCCTGAGATTAAACTTTCGAAATATATTCGAATATGGTAGAGTACAATATGGGGTCTATAACGAAGACTGACCATACACCATAAGGACTTATCGTTGGATTATATTGTACTTTAGAAATGGATAAATTAAACTAGAAAGTATCAATATATATGATAAATTCATTTGAGGGTTCAATATTTTTGAGTGATTTAAAAGAAATCTTGACATTTGGAGAATTAGGTCAATTGAAGTCTCTATTAACACGTGTCACAACGTGATGAGAATTTGAAGAAGTAGGTCAATTGGAGAATTAGGTCAGTTGAAGTCTCATATTGACACACGTCAATAAGAACCTCAATTGACCCACTTCTCCAAATAGTAAGACCTTTTTTGAATCACTTGAAATTTGGGATCTCAAATGAATTTATTCTTAGATGTTGAGACTTTTCGATATAATTTATCCTTTAGAAATTATTAGAGATTGCAAAGTTTGGTAGGTCACATGGTTGAATTAAGAATTAGAGGACATGTTAATTGAGACACAACTAGGATTTTTTTGCAAAAATGATACAAGAGACGATATTATATAGTACTATTATAATATTATCACTAAATAATGATGAAATTTGTTAAGCTTGTCTTGAGTTTGCAGTGATCTGGATTTATATATTGCAGGTTGTCACATATCACGGCGTGGGCAAGAACTCAATTTAAGGACCCTTTTTTTTTTTTTTTCTTTGTTTTTACCCCTTCTTTCCTTAGTCAAGGCTAGTGCATTCAAATAGCATTCGTTCGAAAGTGTGTTCAGCCGATGGAAAGCCTACTTAACTAGTTAGTCCCTTTCATCCATCCTAAACTATTTTATGCATCAACTTACTTTTATGGTTTAACTTCTACAATTCTCTATTTACACTTTTATGATATAATTTGTGAATTTAGAGAGCATTGTAAAAATCATTCACGATTTAATTGTGAGAATAGTTGCTTTGTGATAAAGAAATGCCTTTATACTTGTGCTTTTACACTATAATCGACGGGCTTCTATCTAGCTTATGTTTTTCTATGTCAAATTTAAGGTTACTTTTATTTGACGGTTCCTCTCTTTGTTACTTCCTTTGTCCCTAGATATGAGTTCCAATCTTTTAATCAACTTGTATGTAACTGATTAGATATTATCATAACAAATAAGTATTAAAACAACGTTAGTTGTATTTTTAGAGTTGAGGGCTTGGGATTAGGATTTTTAGACCCACTATAGAGACAATGAACAAGTGTGATATTGAGATGTTGGACGGGTGCACGAATTTTGGCCGGGTCAAGAGTGAACTAATGAGATCTCACTAAGCTAGAAAAAGATGTTTAATGAGATGTCAATGTCAATAAAGAACAACAATGAGTATGTAGATTTCCATGAAAAGTCCCATGTAGATTTCCATGAAAAGTCCCATCTTCTGTCCAATTGATTCTAGCGATAAATGTTTCGTAGGAAGGTATTGGTGGAAAAGGCACCTATAAGTTTCTATAAGGAATAGGTGAAGTTTGCACATAGAGGTCGGCACGGTTCGGACCCGAACCGGAACCGAACCGGAACCGTCGGTTCACGATTCCACATTTCATGGAACCGGAACCGGAACCGCCAGAGCCGGGGCGGTTCACGATTCCAAAGAACCGCCGGTTCTGGCGGTTTCGGTTCCGGTTCCATGAACCTTTTTTTTTTTTTTTTTTTTTGGTGAAAAATATGAAAAAAACCAAAACCTTACCCCCTACCCCCCAACAGCAATCCCCACGCCCAGAAACAACCTGCATGTCTTCATTTTCTTTTTTTTTTTTTTAAATAAAATATATGGCGGTTCCGGACCCGTTGGAACCGCCGGTTCCATCACGCGAACCGCTAGGACCCGCCGGTTCCGGCGGGTCCTTAGACGGTTCGGAACCGTCACCGACGGGGCGGTTCCTGGGTCAGGAACCGCCGGTGGCGGTTCGGAGCGGTTCCCGGTTCGGAACCGCCCCGTGATGATGTCTATTTGCACATGACCAAATCTTAAGAAAATCACCTTAGGTAGAATAGAGCTCGAATTCACTCCATATTGGAGGTCTAATGTGACACAAAATATTTGCAAAAATATGTCTTTGATGATTTAGAGAATGTAGACGTGAAGCTTAATGGTCCTCTTGTAGCCTATGCCATTCTACTACAATAGTCTATGATGACAATGACTTTAAGAAATAAATAGTTTATCACTATAAAGTTCAAAAGCTAGATGTTGATTGAGGATCATTTAGATCGCAAGAGGCTACTCATAAATAGATGATGCAGAGTAGAGAGTGAGCCGATTTTCAAACAAAGTAGACAAGTCCAAAAGGTCCAAGAAGAAGTTAACGTGCATCCTATGTTTAATTAGTTATAACTTTAGCATATAATTCAGAATCCTTATTATTATATATTCAGACAAAGCTTGTTTGGAGAGCTACATTAGTTAAAGGGGTTTACTAGGTAATTACCAATTTGAGGCTTGAAAAACATCATTTAGGCTCAAAATTGGCGTTTTAATTATTTTCTAGTATTTTTTGAATTATTTCATATCTAGGGTTTTGGAGTGACCCCTTATAATTTGTTTTATTCTATTCTTTGGATGATCACGTCATAATAATATTGCTATTCATCCGATTGGAAATTTATCCAAATTCATATTTGCATTTGAGATTAATCGTTAATTAGTCTTTATTAATTATGCTAATCACTGTATCAGTAGAGAGGATACTAAAGGTTTAATTTGTAAAGACTAATAGATGTTTGAAAATGTTGGCCATTCTAGAGATAAATCTTCAAGCTAATGTGTCATATGCTTTCGATGCAAGTAAAATGGTAAGTGATTGTAAAGTACCAAAAGAAGTACAATATGATCCCAATATATAGCTCTATTGGCTTTTGATAGAAAAAAAAAATACAAAATTGTCCTTATAGTAGATATTAGACTGTAGCCATTCATTCCACTCTTATCGTTAGATAAATTGGATCCATATATACAGGTATATAAAAAATGGTTTTGGTTAATAAGTAGATGCAAATGACTAAAGGTATAGGAGGAGTCTTAACTAGACCACATAGTGTTCTGATATACACTTTGTCAATTACGTATCGTATGCCTTGATTACCTTTTTGTATATTTTCCCTCATTATATTATTAGATATTATTGGATATTAGTGTGCAAAAAGAACTAGTTGTATGGAGATTTCCTATAGCATTATTTATGTCTACAAGAAAAATTAAGGTTAATTACTTGTTCTTATTATAAATCATGATGAATTTTAGTTTTATGGTCAATATTGATGATAGTAAGGTTAAACTTGTTAGAGGTGGTATTAATAGTTATTAGGAGAGCTTAAAGAAAGGTAAAGCATCAGATGTCTAGAGAGTATCTCATATCCTATGATTCACAGCCTAGTGCGAGTAGAGTGACATCATAGGAACAAGGGAGTATATTGGATTTCAAAATAAGCCAATTTTGTCATCTGGTTAATGGATGGTTCACCATTGCAAAAGTAAGTCAAATTAGAAAAACTTATATTAGATTTAAGGATAGTCATACTTGAATTGATACCTTCCTACATGTTGAAATGACACTTTATTGTTAAATTTATGTCCCTTTCTTAGTCCAAATAAAAAAAGGAAATATAACTGACTCATCTTAAGAAAAAGAGTTAAGAAATTTAATGTCACTATTCAATTTTAGAATTATGCTTGCTATTGGAGTTGGTATTTCTAAAACTTCTAAGTTGTGATATTCTTTGTTTCTCATGTCACCTTTGGACTCCTTAGACATTCTATTTTGTTTTTCCATTAAAGCATTAGAAGAACATTTAGGTTAGAAAGTTGTGTACATTATATGAAAATAAAGTTTCCATCAAATAGAAGCAAATGATAGCTCTCACAAAAATGCTCATAGAATCTGGAGTGGAAAAAAAAAAAAGGACCCAATAACTATGAAAGACATGAGGTCAAAATCTCATGCATGATCAAAACTACTTTGTTTACATATCCACTTTACATAAATAGACTTAAATACAATGTGAATTAAATGGAAACTTGACTAAAAGAGGAAAAAGATATTTTATGACTTTCATGGATGATAATTCAAGATTTACTTATGTGTCTTTATTAAAGTATAAAGATTAAACATTTGAATCATTTAAACACTATAAAGTTAGAGTAGAAAATATGCATAATAATTGAATAAAGTGCTTGTGTAGTGATAGAGGGGGTGAATATTTTTCAAATGAATTTCATCGACTTTGTGAAGAAAATGGAATTATGCATCAAACTACCATTCTATATACACCATAAAAAATGGATTAGCAAAACGTAAAAATCAAATCTTAGTTGATATGAGAAGCATTATTGACTTCATGTCATATTTTAATTAAAATTCCATCCAGATCCTTAGGTTTTGCTCCATATGAAAAATGGAACGGAAAAAAAAAAAAAAAAACCGAATGTTGAATATTTAAAGTGTAGGAGTGCATACCCTACTATAGAATCATTAATCCAAAAAGCACAAAGCTTGGTGTTGGAGTTTTGAAAGAAATATTTGTTGGTTATGTACAAAATTCCAAAGGATGTAGAATATTAGATTTAGAATCTAATATTATAGTTGAAACTAGAGATATAGAGTTTTTAGAGAATAAACTCTATGACGATCTAGTTTATAATGAGATATCTCCAACCACACAACAAAGTACAAACACAATGAATTCTAGTGAGAAAAATAAAATTAAAACAAATATAGTATCTACTAAAGAACTTAGAAGAAGTAAAAGGGCAAGGAGAAGAAAGAGTCTAGATCCTAGATTAATTAATTCTCAAGTTCTTAGCTTCTAGGTGGAAGGAAATAGAGATTTTGTATGTAAAATCCCTTTAATACTTAGTATTGATAGTGATCCCAAAACACATCGTGAAGCCATAATTTCCCATTATGCAGCTCTTTGGAAAGAGGTAATAAAATGGACTCTTTATTGTCCAATAATACATGGATGTTGATTGATTTTCCTCAAGGATGTAAGGCAATTGGTTGTAATAGGGTATTTAGACAAAAATATAATTCAGATCGTTATTTGTAAACTTTAAAGGCAAGATTAGTGGAAAAAGGATTTTAGCAATGGAGAGAATTAATTATTTTGAAACATATGCTCTTGTGGCAAGAATGACATCTATAAGAGTATTATTGGTCATTGCTCTCATTTTCAAATTATGTGTGCATCAAATGGATGTCAAAACAGCTTGTTTAAATGGTCATCGAGGAAGGAGTATATATAAAACAACTAGAAGGCTTTGTCCTTCCTAGAAATGAAAAAGAAAGTTTGCAAATTAATTAAATCATTGTGTGGACTCAAACAAGCTCCAAACAATGGCATTAAAAGGGCTTTGATAGTGTAATCTTAACAAATGGTTTTATACATAATAATGCCCACAAATGCATTTGTTCAAAATTTACAAATGAATAGTGTCATTATTTTTCTGTATGTTAATGACTTATTATTATTCAAAGCAAATATGATTAGCATAAATGAGACTAAGAAACATTTTACCTCACAATTTAAGATGAAAATTTTAAATGAGGTAGATACATTATTAGGTATTAAAGTTTTAAAGCATGGTGAGGGCATTGTGTTAAGCTAAACGCACTGTATTGAAAAGATTCTTGAAAAGCTTAAACGCTTAATAAAGAAGAGTATACAACTTCTTATAACCTTCATTTTAAATTAAAATTGAACCTAGGAAGAGCAATAGCGTAATTAGAATATGCTAGTGCTCTAAAGAGCTTAATGTATGCTTTGCATTATACTAGACCTCATATTGCATATGCTGTGTGCAAGTTGTCAAGAATTACAAGTAATCCTAGTACTAAACATTGGAAAGCAATATCTAGAATCTTTGGTTATTTGAAGAAAACCGTGAAACTTGGACTAGTTAAAGCTAACTTTTCAACCTTACTAGAAGGTTATTCAATGCAATTTGGATAACAAGTGCTAGTGATAGAAATTCAACTCTTGAATGGATATTTACCTTAGGTGGTGAAGCCATAAGTTGGGTATCGAAGAAACAAACTTGTATAACTTACTCAACAATGAAAACTAAGTTTGTAGCATTTGCTCCAATCGATAGAGAGGTAGAGTGGCTTAGAAATTTGATCATTGAAATAGATTTGTGGTTATAACTATTGTTGGTCATTTCAATCTTTTGTGATAGTGAAGCAACTATATCTCAAGTCTAGAGATAAGCATCGGTTCTAGACCGAACCGAACTAAAACTAGAACTATCGATTCCGATTTTGAGAATTAAGGAACTGCGACCAGAACCAAATAGGCCGGTTCCGGTTTGGTTCCAAAGGAACTGGCGGTTCCCAGTTTGGTTCTGGGATCGAGGAATCAATTAAATTTTTTTTTTCCAACAATTATTTATTTTTTAATATTTTACATTAGAAAGGAGAAGAGCAAGAAGGTGAGGTTCCAAATATAAAGGAGAGGCAAGAAGACTGGAAAAACGTGAATGATGTTGTAAAGGAATTTGTGAGGCTTTTCGAGGAAATAACTAGAAATGAATTTGGACCTTCGGAGCTAGGCAAGAAATTTGAAAAGAAGCATTTAAAGTTATGTCCTATTGACGTGGTAAAATTGCTTTCCGAAAAGCAAGCATGTTACCCAAAAAATATGTGAAAAGAACGATATGTTTTTTATGGAAGTTTCTGTCTTTTAAAATTGAGGGCAAGTTTCTGTGGCTTCATAGGATGATGGCGTTGATGTTAGGTACGGAGGCCTTGGTCTTAGGCAGTTGGGAGTTGCAGCAATTCATAGCAAGTTGAAGCCTTTGGTTGCAAATTTCACGAAAGCTTAAGCAGTGAAGAGATATACAGGCATGGATATTTCTTTTATTATTTGTTTCTTCAGAAGTTGGCTGATCTGACTGGTATGATATTGTGAATTAGGATGCAAATTGGAGCCTCCGCATCTGTTGTGCTGGTAGTTTCATTTTTTTTTTTTTTAATTATGGGAACCGGCCAGAAACCATGTAAGCAATGGTTCCACCCTATTAGGAAAAGATCGCTCCTTTACCACTTTGTTCAAGGAAAGATCGCTCCTTTACCACTTTGTTAAGAAAAAATCGCTCTTTTTCTTCTTGTCTAATTGATTAACAAATACAATGAAATCAAATAGACGATAAACACCAAGATTTAACGTGGAAAACCCCAATGTGGGTAAAAACCACAGGACCGCCGCTACACAAAAGAAAACTCCACCAACACAATAATGAAATAAAAATAAAATCTTCACTAGTTTGTACTAATGGCTCTTTCAATCACACCACAACCCAATGGATTCACAACAAATCCTCTCTCTAGATCTCTCTTTAGACTTAGGAGTGTGTATATTGTGTTTTTTCTCTCTTCTCTTTTCTTTGCTCTAAGACAACAATGAAAAAAAGACTCTTTTTATATCTAGGGTTTTATTTTTTACTATATTATGGGCCCATATAAGTTAGACCCAAACCCAACAAACTCCCCCTCCAACTCATATGGGGAGTTCCATCACTCCTGCAATCTTCCTGCAATAAGTGATCTTCTCTTTTGGTAGAGCTTTGGTCACCATATCTGATGCATTATCATCAGTATGAATCTTCTCAAGCTTCAACTGCTTGGACTCTATCACATCTCTAATCCACTGATACCTCACATCAATATGTTTCGATCTAGAATGAAACATAGGATTATTACTGAGGTGGATAGCACTGTGACTGTCGCAATATAGCTTCAAGTCTTCCTGCTCTTGACCTAGTTCTTCTAAGAACTTCGTCATCCATAAGACTTCCTTGCAGGCTTCTATCACAGCAACATACTCCTCAATGGTGGAAAGTGCAACACATTTTTGCAACTTTGACTACCAGGACACTACTCCCCCTGCAAAAGTAATTAGATAACCTGAAATGGACTTCCTGGAATCCAAATCTCCTACCATATCAGCATCTGAAAAACCCTCTAACACAGGCTTACTGCTACCACCAAACTGTAAACAAAACCTAGAAGTGCCTCTGAGATATATGAGAATCCACTTCACTGCAGACTAGTGCTTTTTTCCTAGATTTGACAGATACCGGCTCACAATACTAACAATATGAGCAATATCAGGTTTAGTGCATACCATAGCATCCATTAGACTCCCCATAGCTAAAGCATATAGGACCCTTTTCATCTCCTCTTTGTCTGCCTCACTTTTAGGACATTGAAGTGAACTCAGTTTGAAATGTCCAGCAAGTGGAGAGCAAACAGGTTTTGCCTTGCTCATGTAGAATTTCTCTAGCACCTTCTCAATATACCTCTCCTGTGACAACCACAACTTCTGGCTCTTCTTGTCTCTAATTATCTTCATTCCCAATATGTGGCCAACAGGTCCCAAATCTTTCATGGAGAAAGATTTACTCATAGCAGTCTTCAAATCTCTGATTTTCTTAGCATCCCAGCCAATAATCAATATATCATCAACATAAATCAAAAGTATGATGAACTCACCACTAGAAAACTGTTTGATGAAGACACAATGATCTGTGGCAATCCTGGTGTAACCCTGATCAAGCATAAAGGAGTCAAACTTCTTGTATCACTGCTACGGAGCTTGTTTCAGCCCATACAAACTTTTCTTCAACTTGCATACAAGATTCTCCTTCCCTTTGATCTTGAAACCTTTAGTTTACTCCATGTAGATCTCCTCCTCCAAATCACTATGAAGGAATGTTGTCTTCCCAGCCATCTGCTCTATCTCCAGATCCAAACTAGCTGCAATACTGAGCACTACGCTGATGGATGACATCTTCACCACAGGTGAGAATATCTCTTCAAAATCAACCCCCTTCTTCTGACCGAACCCTTTCACAACCAATCTTGCCTTGTACCTCGGTTGTGAGCTGTTCTCATCTATTTTCGGTCTGTAAACCCATTTGTTACTCAGGGTTCTCTTGCCCTTAGGCAACTGAACTAACTTATAAGTCTTGTTCTCATGTAAGAAACTGATATTCTCTTACATGGCTTTAACCCATTCTTTCTTCTTGTTATGAGTCATTGCTTCCTCATAACATTCAGGCTCTCCTTCATCAGTGAGCATCACATACTCACCTAAACCATACCTGATAGATGGTCTTCTGTTTCTTGAAGATCTCCTCAACTCAACCTGCTGTTGAGGCTCTTGGATCTCTTCCACTGTGTCTTCTATAGTCCTCTCATCTGTTGTATCTGTAGAAGGTGCAATCTACATTTGTGGAATCTGGCCTGAGGATGATGACGCATCAGCCTTCTTGATGCCTTCAACTGTCTGGTCTTCCAGAAAGACTACATCTCTTCTTCTGATGATCTTCCTGTCAACAGGATCCCACAACCTATACCCATACTCATCATGTGCATACCCAAGAAAAATGCATTGCTTGGAGTTAGCATCAAGCTTTGCCCTCTCATCCTTTGGTATATGCACAAAGGCCTGCAACCAAAGATATGTAAATGATTATATGAAATGTCTTTACCTGTCCATACCTTCTCTGGTATATCTCCATCCAGAGCATATGAGGGAGATAGATTTATAACATCACAGTTGTCCACATGGCCTCGCCCCAGAATGACTTAGGTAGCTTGGAATGAGATAACATGCACTTCACTCTCTCAGTGATGGTGCAATTCATCCTCTCTACAACACCATTCTGGTGTGGGGTCTTGGGAATTGTCTTCTCCAGTTTTATCTCATGATCTATACAATACTGCTCAAATGGCCTTCTGTACTCTCCACCATTATCAGCCCTAACACAAATCAGCTTCTTGCCAGTTTCCTTCTCTACTCTATAATGAAACTGTTTAAAAACAGACAACACCTGATTTTTGGACTTCAAGGCATAAGTCCAAAGCTTCCTAGAGCAATCATCAATGAATGTAACAAAATACATGGCACAACCTATAGTCAAATCTAGTATATGAGATCTCCTACTAGGTGGATTTCTCTGAAATGAAACTCCATGTTACTTACCAACAAGACAGTCAGTGCAAGGTTTTAATGGAGTACCGTTGAAATCAGGTAGAAGTTGTCTCTTCACAAGCATCTGGAGGCCCTTTTCACTCATGTGACCTAGCCGTTTGTGCCATAGCTCCACAGTAGCATCATCTGTCAAATTCAGATCTCCTTTACTTAACTTTGCAGGCATTAAGTAAAGGGTATTACATTTCCTTCCCTTGGCTACAATCAAGGAGCCTTTGGTGAGCTTCCATTTCCTATCACCAAATTGACTGTGGTAGCCTTCATCATCTAACTTTCCTGTAGAGATCAGATTCAGGCGGATGTCTGGTACATGTCTCACTTCCTTGAGAATGAGTCTACAACCTGTATTAGTTTGCAATGCAACATTTCCAACGCCAATAATCTTTGAAGTTTCATTATTTTCTATCCTAACATTGCCATAATAACTAGCAATATAGGATGAGAAAAACTCACCATGTGCTGCCACATTGAAGGAGGCACCAGAATCCACAACCCAATCACTGTCATGACCTGCAAAACTAATACAACCCTCATCCCATGTAACCACAACCTCACCATCTACTGCTGCAGCGGTGGTATCCTCATCTGAGTCATCGCCCTTATCCTGTCCTTGCTCTTTCTTCCATAGTTTGCAATCTTTCTTGAAATGCCCTAGCTTGTCACAATAAAAACATTTAAGGTTTTTCTTACCCCTTGACTTAGATCTTCCCTTGGACTTGTCAGATCTGTCAAATTTGTCACCATTATGCTTGCTTATACCTCTCCTTTCAGATTTATCAGGAACAAGTGTCCTTAAGTCTGAACCAATACCCAGGTCCTTCCTTTTGGCCTCTTCATTGATCAAACTATCCTTGACCATGGCAAGTGTCAAGATCCCATCTAGAGCAGAATTACTCACTAACACTACTAGGGTCTCCCAACTTTCTGGTAAGGAACTCAACAACAGGAGTGCCTGGATCTCATCCTCTAGCACAAGCTTCATTGCTGTCAGTTGATTTACAAGCCCTTGAAAATCATTCAAGTGCTCAGTCATGTTAGAACCCTCCCTGTATTTCAAATTAACAACTCTTCTAATCAAAGAAGTTTTGTTCAAGGCAGTTTACCTTTCATACATTGATTCTAACTTCTTCCATAGGACATCGGCCTTAGTCTCCTGATACACACTCTGATCAACCCACTGTCGGATATAACCAATAGTCTTCCTATGTAATATCGCCCATTCTGCAGTAGATTTATCCTTGGGTTTTGCAGTATCACCCCCCAATGGCAAATACAGATCTTTACAATACAAAAGATCCTCCATCATAAATTTCCACATTGAATAGTTAGATGAATTTAGTTTGATCATCGTACCTGAAGATTTAGCCATTTCTGAAATGAAGAAACCTTAACCCTGTGCAGTAAAAAACCTAATTTCTTTTTGAAACCTGGACGCTTTGATACCACTTTGTTAGGAAAAGATCGATCCTTTACCACTTTGTTTAAGGAAAGATCGCTCATTTACCACTTCGTTAAGAAAAGATCACTTTTTTTCTTCTTGCTTAATTGATTAACAAATACAATGAAATCAAATTGACGATAAACACAAGGATTGAACGTGGAAAACCCTAATGTGGGGAAAAACCATGGGATTGCCGCCGCACAAAAAAAAAAAAAAAACTCTACTAACACAATAATGGAATAAAAACACAATCTTCACTAGTTTGTACTAGTAGCTCTCTCAATCACACCATAACCTGGTGGATTCACAACAAATCCTCTCTCTAGATCTCTCTCTAGACTTAAGAGTGTGTATATTATGTTTTTTCTCTTCTCTTTTCCTTGCCTTAAGACAACAATGAAAAAAGACTCTTTATATATCTAAGGTTTTATTTTTTTACTATATTATGGGCCCATATAAGTTGGATCCAAACCCAACATACCTCGATTCTGGAACCAGATGAGGTGGTTCAGCTCCCGTTCTGGAATCACTGGTGAAGGTTCCGGTCAGGTTTTCAGTTCGGAATCGAACCATACCCATATCTACTCGAACCTACAATAAAATTTATAATGGAAAGTCTAAATATATAGGGCAAAGACATGAATATATCAAAGAATTAATAAGGAATGGTGTTATAACCGTCACTTATGTTATGACCAATGAGAACTTAGCAGATCCTTTGACAAAGGGATTATCCTTGCACCAATTATTGTTCTTTTCTTCTGTATTCTCTTCTACTTTAAACAAGTACTATAAATAAATAAATTATAATAAAACTAAGTGTAGTTTTATACTAAAATTTTTGCTATTTAAGTATCAAGATTCAGTTGTATCATGGAGAAAATGCGCTTTAAAAAATCTCATAACAAACCTTCTATAAGAAACATAAATTCTCCAAAGAAAACGAATCGATTCGTGCCTCTATGTCATTCTTTGTATTTTTGTTCCATTAAGCCATATTTTTCTATTACCTATTCCTAAGAATCCATATGCCAGGGCGATGCATAAGGTAGCATGGAGGTGGGCGGGTGGTCAAAACTAAAAATAGGAGTTAAATGAAGGCAGAGCCCGAGTGCATATGCACATTAAGCAACTTGAATTTAAGCCAAGGTACAACCAAAATAAGAAATTCAAGCCAAGGTGGAACATTACTGGCTATGTATTAGATTTATTAGAATTTCACATTCATAATCTAATTTTGCAAATAGTTATTACTCTTAATTGAGGGTTTTATACATAAAATAATTTATCAATTTATTTCTCCTTATAACTTGTGTCATCTCAAGTTTGTATGTGCTGTTTAAATCTGTTACCAAATTGATTTTATCCACACGAATTATCACAACAAAACATTTTCAAACTAGCACTAATATAGAATATTATCTTTATATCGATAGGATCCGTTCAAAGTGGGTTGTTTTGCTTTGATCTCTACTGTATAGTATTGTGCTCTGTATTACATAAGGAAATATGTAATCTTAATTTCAAAGGTAGCTAGTGCATCTATTCTAGATCTCACTATTGATGGTTGAGTTTTCCTGTTGAGAATACTATCTTTTAAACACCTGTTGTGATAATATTCGTGCACTTAGCTTTAAACTTAATGATGTGCTTGCATGATCCCTTGATAAGTTCAATGATCACATGTTGAAGATGGATAAACTCAAAAACAAACACATGATTCGACTTTTTAGAATTACAAAATGAGAACCAGTTTATAGTGGTCAGTGTCATGTGACTACCAAGTACCAAATCTATCTCAGAAATATTCAATATTAATTACGATCTAGCACTATAAGTAGAAAATCCTCACGATCACAAAAATCATTGAAATAAAAATATTTAATCTGCTACAAACACACGAAATTTATAAATCCTTATAAAGCTTGGTAAAATTTCTATACTTCAAATATATTTATCCTTTGTTAAAAGAAAAAAAAAAAGAAAAAAGAAAGAACAAGAAAGAAGGAAAACCTCAATTTTTTAAAATGCTATTCAAGGTTCATAGCCACATAAATTCATGAAAATCACCAATTCTATCAAATGTGAAGCTAATTGATTTTTATTAGTACTCTTGATAATGCATGTAGTGCAGAAAAACCAAGTAATCTACTAATATTCTATTTTTTCTCGGATGTCTTTTGTTAAATCAAAAGTGACAAATATCTTAATAAATAAATTTAGTAGCAAGGTAACTAAATTTCCTAATATTAAAATTTGAGTTCAAACTAGAGTTGTAAATAAGTCGAGTCAAGATGATACGATGTCAAGTTCAACCTTGACTTGAATGAAAAGACTCAAAACTCAAATTTGATCGAGTTTTAATTTTTAAGCTTAAACTTGACTCGAATTGATACTCGTACAACTCAATTTTATTTCAGTTAGGAATTGGAAATGGAATAAGTTTTAAGTTGACTTGGTATTAAAGGATAATAAATACAAACCAACAGATATAAAAGGTAAAAAAGAAAGCAAAATAAACAAGGAATGGACATAGGCTTTATAAGGGAATAACAGTAGTTTTATAATTTTCTCCATAAAAAAATTTCTAAAAGACCCTATTAGGCTTACAAGCTACTTAAATCGAGTATTTTAAAACTCGAACTCGAACTCGAACTTAATAGTAACTCAAATAGCTTGAATTCGCTCTCAACCCAATTTCAATTGAATCGAATTTAAGCTATTACCAAGTCGACTCGAGTAGCTCGACTCACTTATAAGTTTAGTTCAAACCAGCTCCCAATACATAATTTAGGTTTAAATATATCCAATATATATAAGAATATGTTAGTTTAGCCTGTAGGAAACTATACATATGGGTCTATTTGTTTGTTGGCAGATTACATATACAAACACTTTTTTCAAACTTTTTTCTAACAAATTTTTTATAAAGAATTAGACAGATAAAAAAAAAAAATTGACAGTTCTCATTAAAAAATCAATAGATCAAATATAGATAAAATATAAATGTAAAGTAGATATATTTACATATATCATTTTGAAAAAGATATAAATACAGATGACAAACAAACAATCCAAACAGACCTATGAGTGATCGCGTCCAAAAAAGAATAAAAAAACAAAAAACAAAAATTGAAGAACATAATGACACGACAAGATAATAATGGAATTTTCAATTGGATCCTAAGAATATAGTCCTATGAAAATCAAGAGGAGGTATTTGCAATGAAGACTAGACTACTTTAATCCTAAACCCTTAAGAATAAACTTTTTGTACTTCTCCATTCTATGGTATATAAAGATGTAGACTTATATATAAAGCTTCAATGCGATGCTTGGAATCTGTGTATTGCCTTGAAGTGTCAAAGATAGTGACTCCCACTAAGACGATATTTTAGAAACGAGAGTTCAATAGGTTATTAAAGCCATGTGCTGTTTTTTTCTCCTTAGGAATTGTTCTTTCCTATGACATTCGTTTATTTTCATTATTTTCTTTCCTGTTCTAGTAAATTAGAAATATCGTCTATTATGTTGCAAACATTTTTGAGATGTGAATGGTGGTAGTTGGGGAAAATTAACCACTTAAGAACTACTTAACTATAGAATACCATATATATTTATATTGGATGATGACACGAATAGTATCTAAATTTTGATAAAATATAGAATTAGATATCTGAATTTTGAAATTGATCATTAAGTATCCGAAAAACTTTAAAATTGATTATTTTAGCATATAAAAAAAAAACTTGATTGTGATATTATTAGTGTGCACAAAAAGTTTTTTTAGAAACTAAATTGATCAATTTCAAAGTCCAAGTATTAAATTGATTAATTTCAAATTTTAAGTACCTAATTCAATATTTTGTCAAAATATTGAATTTGTTGTTTTGGTATGAATTGATAATTTAATCTATTTGTCCTTGGGTTAACATCATGAATGATACCCAAACTTTAACAAAATATAAAACTAGGTATCTAAACTTTAAAATTGATCAATTCAATATATAACTTTAAAATTGATCTATCTAGTACTTGAAAGAACTTTTCATGCATGCCAATAATACCTCCTTCAATTTCTTTTAGATATTAAATTGATCGATTTCAAAGTTTGTGTACTAAATTAATCACTTTAAAAGGTTAAGTATTTAATTGCATATTTTGTTAAAGTTTAGATACAATTCATGACATTATCCCTTTGTCCTCTCAATAGGTAGAATGTAAGTGACATTCTTCATTTAGACATCGTTTAGCCTTGATTGCTTTAGTATATATATTTGTGAATTGGTATTAAAAAAAAAAAAAGTGAATGTACATTTAGTACATGAATTTTATCAATTTGTGTAATTAGCTATCTGAAATTTAAAAATGTCAATTTACTATCTAAATTGTACTCATTTTTGCAATTAACTAACTGTGCTGTGTCAAAAATTTTCAATTAAGCTACCTAAACTTATCTTATCTCAACAGATCAAAGCTATTTAACCCGAGTTCGACATTACGAACCTTTTGTATGGTTGCAAAACAAAGTGCAAGTATTTAAACTAATCCATACAGATTACGTACATTTTTATTTCAGCATCAATAAACATCTATACATCAATAAAACTATGAGAGGAACCAAAAAACGAAGTAGTCAATCCAATAAAAGTAGGACCAAACTCAATCTATGTTGCATATGTTAAATCCAAAAATAATCAATTTTTTTTTTAATTGTGCTTTTGAAGCTTATTATTTCTCCAAAGATAATTCGTCATGTAATTTTTGAAATTTCGTATAGCTGTCTTAGTAAAGAAACGGATCATAAAGTAGCGGATGATCTTATAATAAATTAAAAAAAAAAAAAAGAAAGAAAAGAAAAGAAAAGAAGATGTTTATATATATTATTCAAACAAGAGCAAGATTTTGGTGTCTTTTATGCTATTCCCATAAATACCGTTAAAATAAAAATCATTTTCTTTATTTGCCAAAGACTTAAAAAATTAATATTTACTTTTCAAGTATTTTAATAATTTTAACATACTTTTGTATATTTTAAAAAAAAAAATCTTCATATAACTTCTACTACCCATTACTTGTACCCTTTACCCCCACGCCTTTCTCTCTTCTCTCTCTCTCTCTCTCTAAATACAACGAGTAAGCATAGATAAACAAGATTACTCATTGAATGATCTTAAACATACAAGAATTGCAAAAGTTGCAACCTCATAAAGAGAAACTCTCTCCAATTAGGGTTTAATTGTATATGAAATGTTCTAATGAAAAAGATAAGTCTAAAGACTATTTGTACTTTTACATAGAGAAGTCTAAAGGAAAAAAATAAAATAAAATAAAAGCTGGCGGCTTAAAATGGCAAAACAAATTATAAAGGTCGGTGGTGTAGATTTAAAGGTCGGCAAGTAGATCTTGAAGCCCGGTGGCTTACACTTCAAGGCTTGCAGCTTACACAATGCTGCTTCTTCCCTTTTTTCTTGAACGATTCCCTCTTGATTAATTAAGTGTCCGCTATGTCATCTGCATCATTTTCTCCCACCTAAGAAGAACTCAACCCCGAGTTCTCTTCTGGATATAATGGAGAATCATCAAGGTGGAATGGAAAAAAATCAGCGACATTGAAGGTCTTGTAAATGCCCATATATTAGGAAGACCCATCACGCATGCATTGTCATTGATTTTCATCATGATCTGATAGGGACCACATTTCTTAGGCTGCAACGTGCTATACTTGGCTACTGGAAATCGCTCCTACCTTAAGAATACCATCACCTCATCTCTTGCCTCAAACAACTGTTTCTTTTTATGTTTGTCTACCACTTCCTTGTAGTTAGCATTGGCTTCTTCAATCCTTCCCTTTACTTTAGCTATGGTAGCCTATCAGTACATACCATGTTCTTAGTAGCTATACTAGTCTCAGGTGTCTTGGGCAACTTGATCAGGTCTAATACATGCTAGTGTCTTGGTGTAGACTACAGAGAATGATGACTTCCTAGTGGTCCTATGAGTGGCATTGTTATAGGCAAACTCTACCTAGGTTAGAGTCATATTCCATAGTCTTGGCTTTTCTTCTACATATACTCTTGATTAAATTACCAAGAGTCCTATTGGTCATTTCCATCTACCTATCTATATGTGGGTGAGTTATACTACTGTAGTTTAGAGAGGAATCAAACATCTAACATAAGGTCCTCCAGAAGTGACTAAGGAATTTGCTGTCCCTGTCCGAAGTGATGGATTTAGGAACTCTAAGAAGGCAGACCACTTCTCTAAAGAACAACTTCACATTTATTTGCGCATCTACAGCCTTCTTGCATTAAATAAATTGAGCCATTTTTGAGAACCTATCAATAACAACAAACACCGAGTTAACACCTTGTTGGTTACAAGGCAAACCCAATATGAAGTCTATTGGTAAGTCCTCCTAAATGTTTTTTAGGAACTGGCAGTGGTGTCTGCAACCCAGTATTTTGGGGTTAACCCTTGGATATTTGACAAATATAGTATCGCGGCACAATTCTACTGACATCCCACCTCAAATGTGGCCAACAAAACCTGTCCGCTACTGCTGCTATGGTCTTGGCTCTTCTCAAGTGCCCAGCTAATCCTCCACCATGTAGATCTCTAATTAACTTTTCTCTCAGAGAAGATTTAGGGTACACGATTAGTTCCCTTTCATCAAATAAACCTCATGAATATGAAACTCACCATAAGGTTCTTTTGCAATGTATTTCTCCCAGATCTCCTTGAAGTTAGTTTCATCATCATACAGCTCCTTTAAATGCTCAAATCTAACAACTTCATTGCTCATAGTCACTAGCAGATTAGCTCTTCTACTCAAAGCATAAGTTACCTTATTTTGTATCCCAGACTTATGCTTTGGTTTGAATGGAGACTTTTGTAGGAATTGGATCTATCTAGCATGCATGTCTTTGCTAATTCGGATCTGATTACTTAGATGTTTTAGAGCGCTACGATTTGAGTAGAGAACAAACTCCTTCCCAATCAGATAATATTCTCAGATCTTCAATGCTCTCATAACATAGTAGAATTCTTTGTCATAAGTGGACCAATTCATCTTGGATTCACAAAGGTTTTCACTGAAGAAAGCTACTAGCCTTTTTTCTGTGACAATACAGCTCTAATGCCTACTCCACTAGAATCACATCTACCTCAAACAATTTATCAAAATTAGGGAATGCTAGTGCAGGGGCATTACACAACTTCTCCTTCAACACTGCAAAACCAACCTTAACCTCTTCACCCCATTGAAACTTCTTTTTCTTCAAACACTTAGTTAATGAGCAGCAATAGTACTGAAGTGTCGAATAAAATGTTTGTAAAAGCTAGTTAACCTAGAAAACTCCTTGACTCAGTTATAGTCTTTGGAAGAAGCTACTCTCTAATAGCTTTTACCTTCTCCTCATCCATTGTAATCCCTTCACCACTTACTATAAACCCTAGGAATAATAGCTTCTTAGACGTGGAGGTACACTTCTTCAAATTTACATATAATTTATTTACTTTCATTACAGTCAATACACCCCTCAATGTTCCACATGCTCCTCCTTAAACTTACAAATAATTAGAATGTCATCAAAGTAGACCACCACAAAATGACCAATCAAAGGTTTCAACATTTAGTTCATGACGCGCATAAAAGTGCTTGACATGTTTTATTGACCAAATGGCATCACTAGCCATTCATACAAACCCTCTTTTGTCTTGAATGTTGGTCTTTCACTCGTCTCCAAGCTTAATTCTAATGTGATGGTAGCCACTCCTTAGGTCAATTTTGGAAAACACATTTGACCTGCTTAGTCTATCTAGCATGTCTTCCAATCGGGTATTGGGATTTTATACCTAATAGTGATTTTGTTGATGGCCCTACTATCAACACACATCCCCCAACTACCATCTTTCTTTAGGGTTAATAATGCCAGTACAACATATGGACTCATACTCTCCCTCATAAATCCCTTCTACAACAACTCCTATATTTTCTCCTACAAAACTTTAGTCTCTTTGGGACTCATCTTGTAATGTGGTAAGTTAGGTAAACTTGCCACTGTCACCAAATCAATCTAATGCTAGATGTCCCTCATAGGTGGTAGTCCCTCTAGCAAGTCTTCAGGCATCACATCCCTGATCTCCTCCAATACCTCCTTCACTACCCCTAGCATATCATCAATACTCTCTCCCTCTATTGTCATGCTCTGCTTCACTATGAGTGCATGCATAACTCTACATTCCTTCATGGCTTCCTCATCATTCTTTTTGAATGAGTGATAGTCAGAAAAGTGCATTCCTCTACCTTGATAGTCTTGGGACAAGTTGTTATCTTCAAGGACAACAGAGTATACTTGATACCTTCTTTCTCTAACCTATGCATTCTCCTTTCCCGCAGGTTAGGCATTCACATCATATTGCCAAGGTCTTCCAAACAATAGGTGACAAGCATCCATATCTACTATATCGCAATAAACTTCATCATCACACTTACTTATTGAGAATAGTACTTTGCACCTCTCCTTCACATTAATAATCTCAATTGCTTTAATCCACGATATAGTGTATAGGTTAGGATGTTCCTCTACTAGTAGCTATAACTACCTTACAATCTCCCTACCAATAATGTTTTCATAGCTTTTACTATTAATTATTAGATCACATATGTAATCTTCCTAATATTACATAATTTGATTATAATAATTACCAAAACTATAATATATAATTGTAAAGAACTAAAAATAAAAGTCACAAAAACCACTTATTTTTTGCGATTTAAAAAAAAAAATTAAAATTCTTACCAATAAAATTTTGAAATGCATAATGTAACTTCTATAATCTTAAATAATCAATAATTGATGATAAATTGATTACTTCTATAAACTTCAAAATTCTCTTTACCTTAAGCTTAGTGATTAGAAAATAAATTCTACACTAATTAAATAATGATATGATAAATTTCAAATTATTTCTAATATTTTAAAACTCTAAAGTAGCATTAGAAAATTTAATATTATTAATTATTAAAATAAATAATTCTTATGACAGGATTCTACAACATAAGTCAATAACTCAATAAATAATCATAGTTGATATTAAAATATCAATTATAATAAAAGACGATTAATTTTTATAATCTACTAGTTATAAAAAGATAATTTAAAGAAAAATCACTAGAATTACAAAATATACGCAAAGATCAATAATTGATCAATATCTAAGAATCTAAACCTTAAATAAATATTTGAAATACACCAATATTTTAATTAGAAAATTTTGAGTCTACAAAATTTAAGATTATTAGAAAATTTAAGATTATTAATTATTAAAATAAATAATTCTTATGACAGGATTCTACAACATAAGTCAATAACTCAATAAATAATCATAGTTGATATTAAAATTTCAATTATAATAAAAGACGATTAATTTTTATAATCTACTAGTTATAAAAAGATAATTTAAAGAAAAATCACTAGAATTACAAAATATACGCAAAGATCAATAATTGATCAATATCTAAGAATCTAAACCTTAAATAAATATTTGAAATACACCAATATTTTAATTAGAAAATTTTGAGTCTACAAAGACTAAAATTTAGATTTGACCTTGTAATGCCAAGAATTTTTATAATTAAGAAAAATGAATAGGGTAACAAATGTAAAATACATATTAAACCTATGATTCGATAAAAATCTTAAAATAAACCTATGAGTAGTAATGAGCTTATTTATAGCTTAAAAACCTTAACAAAAAAAATTCTTTAACCCTAATAGATACTAAAGACAAGATTTTGTATCTTGAGTTAACAACTCTAGATATAATTAAAGATAGCCCTAAATTTCAAAACTAATAAAAGACAATATATTTATAGAACGTATTTATTATAAAATGATATTTAAAAAATGAACCGTTATGATTATAGATACATTATGGAAACAAAGACCTATCCATAACTAATAGTCTAAACTTCGAACAAAGATTTGGACTGCATCATTGTTCTAGTTAGGAAATTCTGAGCCTATAGGAACTAAAATCCTAATTTAGCTCACCAGGCTCAGGAAACCTTAATCGTGTAAGATAAAACTCTAAACATAATTAATCTCACAAACTTTAAACTGAAAATGTGAACTCATGGATAATCTATAGATATTGTAGATATTTTAATGATCTATAAGAAGTAAAAACTCATCATAACTGATATTTTTTTAACCGAAATCATAACTGATATATTTGTACGTGTATAAACCCATGATTTACAAACAAAACAACTAGCATATTAACATGTACGCATAATATACGATGCAAAAGGATCCTTAGCAGCCAAACATTTCCTTAAATTTTTCACCGCTAGATTGCTTTTGCAATTTGAATTTCATTGTCAATAATTTCAACTCATTAAGGACAATTACACCAATCATAAAGCACCACATATTCTTTACATTAAATGAAAGAAAGCAAGCTTAAACAACTTGCTTAACCGATCCACAATTGTTCCCTGATTCATGTGCTGTAACCGCTGGAGGAAGAGATAATAGGCTTGAAAAATTCTACAACTTCTTTTATATATGACTTTAAGCAAAATAGATATAATTGAAGCCTACAATATTTGACAAATTGGCCACCTAATATCCAATTAAAAATAACATGCAAGTTAGCTCAAAATTCATCCAAAAATTCCCATGGGAAAACAGCAGCATAGAGGAGACAAAATTCCAAATTGCTATAATTATTTTGTACTGTGTATAACTTTATAATTTAGACCCACAAAGATTGAAAACTTTAATTCCTTAAGCACCAATAGGAACCTCTTAAATGGACACATAACCAGTTGTTTGTTGGCTAGGAAATCTGCACATTTGAACAAGAAGGAACTGACTATATGAGCTCCAAAACTTGCATATATGAACTTATTTTTACAACCCCCACTTTATATAAAAAATCCACCATTTTGTACAATAAACAACAGATATAAATAGGCTTTATGAACTAGTAAACAAATACATTATTGTCCCTTCATTTGACCCGAAAATTTAGCCAAACCACCTCCATTTAGCCTCCCAAAAATATCAAACGAAAATAGACTTCCATAGGCCCATTTCACATCCTAAAATCCCCCCAAATTGTACCTCAATTATAACTCTTTTCTAGTATGTATAAATAGGAGTGATTAACTAGCAAACAAGATCAATAAATCTCTAGCAACTTATCCAAAAATCAGACAAGAAAACCTAACACAAACAGCCCAATTTCCTCATCAAATCACCACCATAACAACTCTTCAAGGAAAAACAAAAACAAAGCATAACAGCCTATGTTATTCCTATAACTAATCATTCATGTAAGTTTCACTTCTCATCAACACAAAATACAACAAACAATTCATTCTCCTCTCTATAAACAGTAGCAAGACACAAAACAAAACAGCCTATGTCTTCCCTAAGTCCCATGTGAACCATCAAAGATACAACTTCATACAATAAATTATAAAAACAACATTCTAGGGGTTAAAGTCTAAAGGTAAGTGTTGTTACCAACATATTATTCTAAATACATAATTCAGCCACTTATTTTCCTACTACCATATGTAGGTGACAATTCTTATAATAGGGAGGAGTTATCATCTTCTTTTTCATCTCAATAAGGTAAGTTCTAATGGTAGATCCAAGTTGTTGTCATGTTTGGAGATTGTATAGAACCTATGTGTAGTGCCAATTGTATACTCTTAGAATTGGGTCCTATCATGCTAAGTTAAATACAAATTTTATCCTTACATTTTCTGTAAACATACATGTCTAAAAACTAGGAAATTGATGGATTAAGTTGACATAGAAATCTTATGAATTAGACAAGTTAAATCATCCATATATTGATGTAGTTGTTACAATTCTGAACAAACTGTATCACCACATCCATCATAAGCCAAAAATAACCCAACCAATAGAAAGCACACGAAAAATCCCATGAAATCGACTACTCATTTGTTAAAAACAAATAAGAAATGTATTACATATCACAAAAACAAAATTGTACTTTTTGCTGTCAGATTTATCACGAATTGCAAAACTCATCTTATATTTTCGCCATCTTAGAGACCTTATTTAGTGGAAAAAAAAAAAACCCCATCAATAAATTGTACTAGAAAAATTCTATGAAAACAACTATTTATTCATCAAAAACAGACTAGAAATGAGTTAGATATCAAAAAACAAATATTAGTTAGAGTTGTCATGTTTTCACTCGAAAATTACATACATGTTTTATCAAAATTTGAACATCTTACATGTTTATTTTCCTAAAAACAACACCATTACTAGAAAGTACTCGAAGAATACTATAAAATCGACTATTTACACATCGAAATTGGATTAATAACGAGCGAGAAATCACGAAAACAAAAACTTACTAGGTACTATCAAATATTAGCACAAACATGCATACACACAAGCACTCGGTGAGCGCTCAAGTACACGCTCCATAGGCACTCCGAGTATACTCCATGTGTCAAGATCCTAGGCTTTTGACTAACACAATAGACATGCAGCGCTTACTATCCTACCTTGGTAGTAGTAAGCAAGCCTAATGTAGTACTATTCGGCTAACGGTCAAGCCATAATACCTATAGATAACACACATAGGCAATAAAAAATAACCAATAGTAAGCAAAAAGGGACATAGGCAAGAATCAATCTGAAAAGTATCATGCTTTATTAATATCACATGTACAGGCTACAATAAAGCGTGTGTGGGGTTTGTGTAAATTGGGATATCATTGACTATGAGCAGTTAACAAATGAGTAAGAGCTTGAATGCACAAGAGTACTCATACTCCCAAATAAAATAAATAAATAATAAAAATTTACAATAATCCCTCCATATATTCTGATTGTACCAAAGATTGTCATACCATGAGCGCTCCATGGGCGCTCCTGTCCTAGCTTTTTGAGCACTCGGTTTTCACTGTTAATTTTTCTTAACATATATGATGATTTAGACACCTATTTTATATATATGTGTGTATATATATATATATCCTTATGAACAAGTATATGTATAAAACTAAATTTATTCTATTTATTTATCCTATTTTATTTATTCTTCATAACACCATACATGTTATAGTCTTAAAAGTAAAACCTTAGTGTAATAAACATTTGATATATATTAAACTCTAGGAAACTACAAATGTGTTGGAAAAATAATTAAAGGACTAGATACTAAATATAACTATATAAATAATAGAAGTTTCAATTTATACAAGACATATAAGTTTAACAATCGAAGAAATAATAAATAAAAACTCACTCTCAATTCGAACACTAATGGAAGAGAAACTTAAACAAATTTAGAATAAAGAAAATGCCCTAAATAAAAATATAAACATTGCTTAAAATTAAGGCAAGTAAAATGAAAATAAATAATAAATAGTAAATACCAACTACCTTAAAATAGACATATTAAAAAGGAATATATAAATAGTAAAAGATTAAATATAAAATTATTAATCAAAATAGGACTTAAAATATTCTATAAGTCAAATATGAATTAGAACTAAGAAAACAAGACTAAAAAAAAAAAAAAACCGATTTCAAGACTTTTTACAAAACTATAAATACGCTAATGAGCAATGGTTATTTCATTTCATAGGAAATATTGAGCCCATGTTCTCAAACCCCGAATACTTTCCAATGATGTATCAAGTAAATAAGAATGTTCAAGTGACGGATTTCTAATGATCTGTTATTTGCTTGTGTTTATTATTGCTTTTTGTTATGATTGGTTATATTGCTTGTCTGATGAATGATCAATTGTTGTGAATGCTATCATCCGCATGATCATCCAAATAAATGAATAAGTATAATCACTCGACTAAACTAATCATATATACTCGTCGCATGTGGTTGAAATCTCCTATGGAAAATATCCCGGATTTGCAATCGAATGTATTTTTGAAATGTATATTCAAAAGATCATGACTTAGAGAATCTCATGTTGCCCTTTTTATCTTTTAAACAAGTTTTACCAAAAGAGTTTATGAAATAAACGTGAGATATTTTTTAGTATTGATTTGACAATGGACGTTGCTTGAGTTGGGGGCCACTTATCAAGTGGTGGTAGATGCTACCTGATTCGGGGTCTACCTAACCGATTCACCATTGATTGGTGATGGTCAGTTCTGGTAGGAGATGTTCTACTTGCTTGATTTGCCATTAATTTGTGATGGTCAATGCGATTCACCCATATTTGATGATGGTCAAACTTAAATATTATCCAATATTAATCAACGTAAATTACATGAATATGTTGGGAAATATTGCTTTTCACCAATAACGTGTAAGCATTGGTTAAGTCTGGATGGATGCTACCACCAGGCAACCTTATTTAGGGTAAGGCAAGGTGTCCCATACGTATAAGTGTAGGAGACAATTGAAATGTAGACAGCATAAATCTACATCATTTATGGCTCTGGCCTTTCATAGATGTGCTACTTAAACTTATCATGTATGTATTCATATCGTGTGTAGATAGATTTTCATGAATGTTTAATTAATGCTTGATAACTTGTCTGATCGGTAGTAGTGAGGAATGAACTCACTGAGTTGTGGTTTTGCTCACTCCCCAACAGTTTTGGGTTAAGAATATGTGGAGAGTGCTTGAAAATTAGATTGCTATGAAGTTAGAACATAATTTTGAACAAATTGTACAAATAGCTAGGACTTTACATTTTGTAGGATTAGGATTGAAACGCTATTTTTACTATTTGATAAGGGATACCGATTCACTGTGATCTTGGTGGAAAGTGGAAAAATCGGATTCCATAGTTGAATTTCAATAGTACTATTATATGTATTTGTATAACTTAAGAGATATTAATAAATAATTATAGTCTTGTAATCTCTGACTTGTAAGATGGTTTCATATTACGGTTGTACACGTAGTATGATAACTCTAGGTTAATCCTACTAGGCTTCCTTTTGAGGTGTGACAACAGACCTTCCCATTTATTGTGCATCTAGTATGGAATAGCTGGTATAGTTGAGTGTCCTCTTCCTGCTTAGTTTCCAACGTTACCTTCCTAATAACACATGTTTGCTCAATCTCCTCCTCTTCCTCATCATGGTACTCATCTTATTCATCTGGTTTATTGTAGATCTCTTCATCTCTCTCAACAATATTCATACTTTTCATGTCAGGATATTCATTCGATCGGTACTCTGGCTAGTTACAAAGGTAACACTTACTTAAAATTAGCCTTGCATATGGATTGCTTTGCTTCTAAACATCCTTATCGTTGACAGATTTCTTATCCTCTCTCTTCTCACTACTCCTACCTTGCATCTCCTCAACATTTTTATTTTTTTCTACCATAGTTTTGCTGCTACTTGAACCCTCAACTTTATATTTTCTACTCCTCCCCTCAAATTTGGTATTCCTCTCCTGTAACAATATCTCAGCCATAAAGGCCATGTTTTTAGCCTCATTCAAAGTCCTAAGAACATAGACTCCGATTTTATCTCAGATCTGTAGCTTCAGGCCATCTACATACCATGCCACTTGCTATCCTTTACTTTCTCGCAGATAGTTCCACTCTACGAGTCTCATGAATTCAGTTGTGTAATCACAAACTAAACGTTACCCTTGGCAACAACACTAATATTGCTAGAACAAAATCTGCTCAAATAGAATTTGATCATAATCAGGTGGTAAGAAATCCCTTTGCATCAATTGTTTCATGCGGAACCACGTCCACATAGGTTACCTACCTTCACGTTACCTCCTATTCTAAATCCTCTGCTACCATGAAGTCGTACCACCCTTCAATCAATGCGCTACCAATTTCACCCTCCTTTCCTCAAGGATCTCCATATATTTAAAGAATCTATCCACGTCAACAAGCCAACCTGAGAATTCTTCAATATTGAGATTGCCATTGAAAAGAAGGTTATCCACTTTTAGGCGGAAATCACCACTATCTCCTTAATCATACCTATAATTGCCCTTTTGGTATCCACCACTACCATCACCACCTCTCCTCTGCGATTGCCTTTCTTTATGTAAAATTGCATCTTCCTCATTAGATTCTTCATCAAAATCCTAAGATCTTTAATTTGCAGCTATAGGTTGATTGATCGGATCGTTGTAAGCACCTCTTGCCCTTGGTTGTCTCCCACCAACATCTTTATCTCCATTGGAATCGGGTTCCATCACCATTAAATCCTCAAAATGCTGTTCCAAATGTCGGACTCTCTAATCCATGGTGTCCAACACCAACCTTTGAGCTTATGATTCGGTTCTTAAGGCTTCCACGTCCCGAACAACATTGAGGATGTGACAGCCTTCTAAACTATCATTATTGACATCTCCACAAGAAATTTTTCTGCTATGATACCACTCTAACGCAACGAGTAAGCATAGATAAACAAGAACACTCACCGGATGATCTCAAACACATAAGAATTGCAAAAGTTGCAATCTTACAAAGAGAAACTCTCTCAAATTAGGGTTTAATTATATATGGAATGTTCTAATGACAAAGATAAGCCTAAAGACTATTTATACTTTTACATAGAGAAGTCTAAAGGATAAAAATTATATAAAATAAAAGATGGTGGCTTAAAATAGTAAAATAGATTATATAGGTCTTGAAAGCCGGTAGTGTAGGTGTAAAGGTCGACAGCTTATACTTCAAGGCCAGTGGCCTACACAGTGCTATTTCTTCCTCTCTTTCTTAAACGATTCCTTTGATCAAATAAGTGTCCACTATATCGTACATTACTCTCTCACTCTCTCTCTCTCTCTCTCTCAATACTTTAATGATAAAAATGGTGTCCGAACTTTTGCAAAATATTAAATCAATCACCTAAAGTTTCATTTTGAATAATTTATACCTAAACAAAATTTTCTTAGACTTTTTTTTTACTTGAAGTTTAGTTTTAATAATTTTGGTACATAAACAAAGTTTTCGCTGACTTTTTTTATACCTAAAGCAAGTTTAATCATGTATAAAAAAAAAAAATCTATGAAAAATTTATTTAGATATCAAAATTATTAAAACCAAATTGCAGGTATGAAAAAAGTTCATAAAAAATTGTTTAGATAGCAAATTATTCAAAACCAAACTTCAGGTACCTAATTGAACTTTTTGCGAAAGTTCATATACTATTTTTGATATTATTCGTTTTCAAAATATAACCAATTTTTAAATGACAAACTCCCTCTTTTCGGTAAAATCGCTCATTTTTTAATTTTTAATGATAAAAGATTTATGAATTTTCCTTTTTCTTTTTTTTTTTTTTTTTTTTGTTGCTATTACAATGGAAGAGAGGGATCCAAACATAGTACTTCTCACTTGAGATACCAAAGAAGATTTGCTTACGCTACAAGTTCATTGGCCTAAATAATTTTTTTAATAGTATTAAATTTGCACATATAATACCGATGTAGCAACTTCTAGTAAAAAGTATAAGAATAACATAGTATACATGTGAAGAAGAAGATAGCTAAAGAGACTTCCAGTTAACTAGTAGGTTTATTATTGAAAAATATGAACCAAGCAAATAATATCTTTGAATATATTTACAGCTAGACCTAGATGCAAAAAGACAAGTTTCCTTGGAGGTGGGTTTTGCAAGACAACTATTATCAGCATTATGTTTGCCATAATAATATATATATTCTTTTTTTCACAATGCAATTTCACCACAGAATTATTGCTATAAAAATACAATCACTGAAGCTGATTATAAAAATCAATGGTTCTATAAAATCCTAATATTCTGATTCTTTTTCAATCACAACTTCCAAAAATGAAAAAGAAAAATGAAGGGACAAGGATATTTCACTTTTAAAGGATCAGTTACTCGAATTAAGCAAATTGAGCAAAAAGATAACCCTCACTGCATTACATTTTTGACATTTACAGATTGCAGGGCTTTGGGTACATTGAACGATCCCACCCCAACTTTAAAGCTCCATATTCGAAGGCATTTTGCTAGATAAAGCCGTAAATCTTTTAGGCATATATATGGAAGGAAATATCAATAAGTGGTCAATGCTATGACTGGTTTATCGGGCTCAAATTCTCCTCCCCTCTAGTTATAAGTCCTCAAGTTTCCTTTTTTTTATGTGTAAATGATTATATTTTTCATGCTTTTTCATTAAATCCGGATGGTATAGAATTTCATAATAGATATCCATACAATACTGCAGAAATTATCCTTTATCTTTAAACAACAATACAATTTATTATATATACATATATATTATCATAGAGATGATTTCACAAATTGTATCTAAACTTTCGTAAAACATGCAATTACGTACCTCAATTTTAAAATTGATCAATTTAATATCCAAAAAAACTTAATAGAGATGCTATTCGTGTACCCAAAAAGTTATTTTAGATACTAAATTGATAATTTTAAAGTTCATATATTAAATTGATCAATTTCGAACTTCAAATTCTTACTTTAAATATTTTATCAAAGATTAAGTACCATTCATGACATAAACCTTTTATCATATAATATAATAATTAAAATTTGCAATCATATTATTCATCACATTCGTGCATCTAATTACATCTTCCACGTGATAAAATGGGTAACTTTATTTTTCAACTAATTTGGCTCAACTTTTCATATAAAACCTTACCGAAGAAAAAAAATCATATAAAATATAATAATAACGACATAAATTTAATAGATCTTGACTTTGAAACGTCAAGCTAAAAGAAGTATGAACATGCCGGCGACATGACACGATTTATTTTCAATATAAACTGAAATATCCCTAATTTTTCTAATTACATAATAATAATAATATGTATTGTTAATATTTAGTTTAGTATTGGATATGAAATTTTTTATAAGTAATTTTAATTTACTGGGAAAATCAAAACAATAAATACATTAGTTAAAATCAATTATCATAATTAATTAACCAAAGGTATATATGTCTTCTCACCCTTCAAAATTGTGTACTATAAGTTTGTAAACCCTCTTAATCACATACATACATGACTAATTTCCTCATTCATCTCTCATTTTTCACGTTCAAGAAAAACTAAAACCATCTCTCTCAAATTTCTCTTTCAACTCACCCTCCTAAATGTTCTTCCACAATTTATCTTTCTCTCTCTGAAAACTCAAACCTAAAACCCATCTCTCTCTAGATTTCTATGACTATCCAACAACAAAACAAAGAAATAGAATAATTGAAGAAAAAGAGAGGTTAGGAAAGGAAACCACAACTTGCATGCAAATAGTGGAAGGAGTAGTATTAATTTCTTGCTTCTTTGTTACTTCTGGATAAGTGATTCTAACTTCAATAATATGTTGTTTTGGTGATTTGATTTTGTGTTTTTATGGTTATGAGTGTAGATCTAATATGGATTGGAGAATCTACGTATTTTATGGATCTAGCGATATAATATAATTTAGGGATTTGCTATATATCTTTAGGTTTTATGATTTATGTAAAAATTAAAATTAAAGATATGAATGATCGATCCTTAAATATGGTGCATCAAGAAAGGAATCGAATTAGTTGTTTCACTCATTCAATATGACGCATAATCAAAGGAAACAACAATGGATAATCTTGAGAAGAAAACTCAATATTATTGAAGAGGCAATTTTCCACAAAGGATATCAAAATGTCAAAAGACGACTTGCCAATACTAACATAACCCTAATGACCCTTATATACTCTCACAAGTCAGGTAAAGGCATTAATGAAACATAAAAGTCAAAACAAATAAAATAGAAAACTTAAAATAAGCAACAAAAACAGAGCTCATAGGCATATTGTCGCATAAACAAACATTGAAACAGGTCTCGTCACGACCATGAGAACCTCTATTACGATCCTAGGTATGGTCATGCCTTAGTCTATGACCTTCTCGGCTCCTCCTTTCTTCGACAACAATGTGCTGACGATCTCAAACACGAGGGTGTCTTTAAGCACAGGCATACATTGGGTCGTTCATGCTTCTATCACTTCTTTTGCTTACTTCTTCAAGTCTTGCCTTTTGTCTATACTAAGGCACTCTATATCTAATAGTAAAGTATATCATATAGCCCTATAAATACTCCATCTCTCTTTCATTTGGTTCATCCATAATAATCTATTAAACTATGTTCATCAATCCTCTAGCTCTAAATCAAGTTATTGGTCCGAATGAACCATGATTCTTATCATCTCCCCTAGGCTCATGAAGATTTTCTTTCAAATCTTGTTCAAACTTATCCAAAAAATGAAGTGATAAATCTACCACATTGAAAGCAATTGAAGTTCCTCTAAAATCATTTGGCAAATCAACTTTATAAGCATTATCATTGACTTGCTCAACTATCTTGAATGACCCATAAGCTAGGGGTGCTAATTTCTACCCTTTTTTCTCCCTAGAAAGTGATCTTTCTTTAGTTAAATCCACACCAATTTACCAGGCTCAAACTTAACTCTTCATTTACCTTTATCTCTTTTTTCTTTCACCTTATCGGTTTTCCATTGCAAGCAATCATATACTCTTTGATGTAATTATTGAATTTGTCTGGCACATTCCAATCCACTTTAGCTATTTTTAGCAATAGGGGCTTTAGGAAGATAATCTAATGATGTATTGGGATTAAAACCATAAACTACCTCAAAAGAAAACTTGTTAGTCACACCATGGATTAAGCAATTATAGGCAAATTTAAAAATAGGCAAACACAAATTCTAATCTTTCAAATTCTTTCCAACTATGGCTCGCAAAAAAGAAAGCATACTTTTGTTCACAACTTCAATCTTTCAAAAATAGCTCAAAAATTTTACATCTCTATCGGAAACAATAGACCTTGGAATACCATGGAGCCTAACTACCTCTTGCAAAAACAAACCTAAAATATATACTGCATCATCAGTTTTATGGAAAGGAATAAAGTTTAACATTTTGCTAAACCAATCTACTACGACCATAATTGAATCATGTCCTCTTTAAGCTCTAGGAAGACCTAGAACAAAATCTATACCCAAATCCACCCATGGTTTGGTAGGAATAGGTAATGACATCTATAATCCTTATGGTTCACTTCTACTCTTGGCTCTCTTACAAGTAAAGCATCCCCCAATCACTCTATGAACATCATCAGCTATGTTAAGCCAATAAAAATGCTATTTCAATGCATCAAGAGTACAATATTTACCAAAATCCCTAGAGAGTCCACCACCGTGTGCTTCTCTAATAAGCATCTCACGTGTAGAGCCAAATGGAATACATTGCCTTTGCTAGTGATGTTCCTCTAAGCCATATGGATTTTATGTCATTTAAATATTCATTATCTTTACAATATGAGCCATTTCATTTATCAAAGTTATTATTGGCCCTTTCACATTGATAAAATGATTCCATTAATAAATTTGTTATTCATTATGTCATTAAAATATGTCACTTTAATAGAAACCATAAGGTGAGAAATAACTTTATTCTAAATTATCCCTAATTGTTCATTATATAGAATAATAATGAATAAAGGCTAACATGTTGGTCAAATAATAATCACGTTTTACTGATCATGGAGATGGGATATTAATTCATCACATAGATATATGTAAGAATACATTATTTGGAACGACCAACTATGAGGGTACCATATAAATCAATATGAAAGTATTCTCATTACAGTATTGTTTTAGTCCTTTAACCTGATGACACCATGGATTCCTACACAGCAAGTTTCGCGTTTTGATCTATTTCTTTATTATCTTTAACCTGGTGATTATAAGACTTTGCTTGGATATGGAATCAGTTATATAGAGGAATGTGAGTGTTCTTGAAATAATTTTTCCCTCATATTAATTTGAGAGAGATATCTTTTGGGCCCCTTGATGAATAAAACTAAGAAATGCATGGCTGTACTCAAATAACTGATGAAAAGTTATCAATGTCTTTTGTTTAAGTTAGTCAAACTTTAGATTCAAGAAATATGTGATTAAACAATATTAGAGTGTATTGATCCACACCTTATGTTTAATCATAAGATATCATATTTTAAATGGACTAAATAACTGACTGTTTAATAGATAGAGTCAAATTACCGATCTTCACTTAATTTGGGTAGGCATAACGTCTTGCTAGCATTAGGTGAACATAGGGTCACACTCAAAAGAATAAACAAAATAGGTTATAGGTTTATATTTAAACCAAGCAGTAATTATTAATATATTTATTATTCTTGAATAGTTTAAGAATAATAAACAATTATCGTAGAAAAATAATAATTAACAAAATAGTATATTTTATCTAATGAATTTCTCATTAGGGTTCACTCATCTATATATAGATATAGACAACTTCTCCTAGTTTTATAGATAAGACATCATAGTGTCAAATTAGAGCCGCAGGAAAATTCTGTAGATCTAAAAAGAGAGAGAGAAAATCGTGTTTCTTTATGAGAGAATTCCTACACAATTAGATTTGTGATTGAGTGCTAGAACACATCTCAACCTCTTTGGGTGTTCGTTCACGTGTCGATACCATAAAGGGTGCTCGTTACCTATAGCATCTTTTAATCTACTCCATCATCAAATTCGAATTTGTAAAAGAGAGTTAATTTTCGAAATTCCTCTTATGTTTAATTTATTTATTAAACACATGGAGCCTAGACTATTTAAGGTTTTAATTTTAAAATTTTCCATTGCAAGCCTATTTTATAAAACCTTAGAATCCAACAACTTTCCATGTCGAAACAAATATCCATCAGTCATATGATAAACATTCACCGATCTTTCTTCATTACAAGTTACCACAATAGGTGCAAACACTCAATCCTCAGAATATTGCCCCCACAATTTGCTCAAAACCCAACAACTTAGGTTGCATGGAATTTAGCAAGACATGCCTCCTAAATAATGCATTGGCTATCACATTAGTATCACCATTCTTATACTTAATAAGGTATGCAAATGTCTCTAAGAACTCAACCTACATCACATGTCTCTTAGACAATCTACTTTGACTCTTCAAATGCTTCAAAGACTCATGGTTAGAAAATGCAATGAACTCTTTAAGTAAAAGACAATGTTACCATACTGTAAGAACTTGAATAAAAGAATACAACTCCTTGTCATAGATGGAATAATTCAAAACTGCTCCATGTAGCTTCTTATTGAAGTAGACAATAGGCACCTCAAGACTGCACCAACCCTAACATTGGAGACATCACACTCAAGCTCAAAAACCATATTAAAATCTAGTAGCACTAGCATAGGCGTTGAAGTCAACTTTTATTTAATCAACTCAAAGCTTCAACTAGCTACTTGGTTCCAATGAAAAGAAATCCCCTTCTTTATTAACCTTGCGAGAGGTGTTGCAATAGTATCGAAATCTTTGATCAACCTCCCCTAAAAAGAAGCAAGTCTGTGAAAACTACATACCTCAAAAACATTAGTAGGAGTAGGCCATTCAATTATGGCCTTAACCTTCACATCATCAACACAAATGCCTTCTTTAGGTACAATATATCCCAAAAATATCACCTCATGTTGATAAAAAATACACTTCTTCAAATTAGCATATTTCATTCCTCAACACTATGAAAACCGATGTCAAGTGATGATATGACTACCTAAATTTAGGCTATAGGTCAAGATGTCATCAAAGTAAAAAAAGAACTCTCTTAATACATAATTCATCAATCTCATAGAAGTACTAGAAGCATTAGACAATCCAAAAGGCATTACTGTTCACTCATACAAACCATGATTGGTCTTGAAAGTCGTTTCTATTCATCCTCGGCCTTTATTCTTATTTGATAATACCGGCTCTTCAATTCAATCTTAGAAAACAATTAGGCACTATATAATTCATCCAATGTATCATCAAGGCATGGTATATGATACATATACTTCACTGTAATGTGATTTATTGCCCTACTATCTACACACATTCGCCAACTAAAACCTTTCTTTGGTACCAATAATGTTGGCACCGAACATGGACTCATGGTTTCATGCATAAACCCTTCTGTAGCAATTTATTAACCTGCTTCTTCAATTCATTAGCCTCTTCAGGATTCATCTTATAGGCTAGCCTATTAGATAAAGTAATTATAGGTGCCAAATCAATTTAGTGTTCAATTCTTCCCGATGGAGGTAATCCCTTAGGAAGCTCCTTAGGGGAAACATTAGAAAATTGTACTAACATTGTTGAACTACATCTAGAATAAGAGAATCACTCTCTATTCCCAAAGCCCTTCTCACATGTAATAAATACATCAATTACCCCTGGCAAGTTCCTTCTCAACCGCTTCTTGTGTTAACAACAATTATTCTTTCTTGGGGGGATTCAACTCCCTATGAGTTTGTCTCACAACTTCAAGATACTTAAGAAAATATTTAATCCTCTATCCATTGCATAAAATAGAATAAGTACTATTCTTACCATTATGATTCACCTTTCAATCAAATAATCAAGGACATCCCAACAAAATATGAAATGCATTAATAGATACCACATCACAATTTACCACATCAGTAAATGATCAAGCAAAGAAATAGGGACCAATACCTTCTTAGTGACATGAACGAAACCTTTATCATTAAGCCAATGTAACCATATGATTGTGGATGAGCAGTGGTCAGAAGTTGTGATTTCTCTACAAGTGTCACTGTCGGAAGTTGTAATTTCTCCATAAGTGTCGTTGCCATAACATTAATGCAAATACTAGAATCAATAATGGTTACGCAAACAGCCCCATTCACCAAAATTTTAATATAGAATATATTTTTCCTTTGTTCCTAATCAATCGTTGGTGTTACACTTAAATTTCTTCTCGCTACCCCATTTAAAGGCACAACAACTCCAGCTACTTCGCCCTCATCATCGTCATCAAAATCATAATAGTTGTTTCTTTCCCCCTCACCATCATTCTCTAAACAACCTCTACAAGAATAGATAACACGTCATTTTGGATATTAGGTAGCCATATGGCCATAACCCAAGCATTTAAAACATTTAATGCCTCAAGTTCTCTTCCCAATGACTTACAAATCAACTTCCCCTTTTCTTTACTAAACTTTTCAAGCTTCAACTTATGCTTCTCCTCATTCTCATGGCTACTAGTACTCTTCTCTTTATCATCAAACCAATAAGTTTTTACTACTTTTAGATTTATAAGAGTTATTTGAAGATTTGTAATGCTTGCATGTCTCTTTACTTTCTCTACCATCAACATTGCCTTTTCCATTATATCAATCCTTTAAAGCTCCATAACATCAACAACATCATATCTCAACCAAACAATAAACCAAGCAATAGATTCATCCAAAGTCTCCATAATTTATCTATGAATAGTAAGAATTTCAAACTCTTGAATGTATTCAATCACAATCTTATTGCCTTAAGACAATGTGTGCAATCTCATCAACAACTCTTAGTTATAGTAATCATTAACAAACCTCCATTGTAATGATTCTCACATCTCTGTCTAAGTAGTAACATCATGCTCTCCATTCCTACTTCTGTTAGCTAATACATTTTTCCACTAATGCAACGCATAGCCCTTGAACTTAATGGTAGCAGTTTGACCCACTGCAAATCATTACAATCATGATAATAAAAAAATCCCTCTATTTGATCCTCCCAATTAAAGTACTTATTCACTCCACAGGTACTATCAAAAGCAAAACTTTCAATTTTACGATCTCAATATTGCTTAATCTTCTAAGCATACGTCCATTACCGTGATCATCCAAATCATCATTGTAATATCCAACTCAACATGCATGTACCACTTCATGTGCATATCCTCGACCTCTATCACCAACTCTTCCATAACCAAATTAGTCTCTACTTTATCAGCGAATTCATGCTCATGCAATCTCGGTTATGAGGGTTTCCCCTAACAGCTTGCTCAATGATCCTTAGGGTTTTGGTTTGTTGACGCATCATCATTTGCATGCCTTGCATCATCTCTTTCATAAAATCTATTCTCTCATAAATATTAGTGACGCTCTCTACCTTCGAAGCCTTTGCATCTTTGTTTTTATTATCAAATTTACTTGACATCTTCAATAAAAACAAAACTTCCAACTCAATCAATTAACTCGATAAAACTTACTCCAAAAGCAAGCACCACTAAAGCCTTAAACCATAATCTATAGCCTCGAGCTCTAATACCAAGATGATATGGATTGGAGAACCTGCATATTTTACTAATTTAGCAGTATAATGTAATCTAAGGATTTGCTATATATTTTTAGGCTTTACAATATATGCAAAAACTGAAATTAAAGATATGAACGATTTATCCTTAAATATGACACACCAAGAAAAAAAATCGAACTATTTGTTTTATTTAATCGATATGATGCACAATCAAAAGAAACTATAATGAATAATCTTAAGAAGAAAACTCAATATTATTCAAGAGGCAATCGTCCACAAAGATTATCAACATGTCAAAAGATGGCTAGCTAATGCTAACATAACCTTAATGACCCTTATATACTCCCACAAGTTGGGGAAGGGCATTAATAGAATATAAAAGCTAAAATAAATAAAATAGAACACTTGAAAAGCAATAGAAAAAGGCACATAGGTATGCTGCTCCCATACAATCATGCCTTGGGGGTATATTCTACTGTCACATAATCAAACATTGAAATAGGTCTTATCATGGCCATAAGAGCCCTTATCGCAGTCTTAGTCATGGCCTTACCTTAGGTTGTAACCTCTTCAGCCTCCTTCTTTCTTTGATAACAACGTACTCACGATCTCGAACATAAGGTGTCTTTAAGCACAGCCTGGATAGGGGCATGCATCGAGCCATGCATTCCTCTGTGACTTCCTTTGGTTACTCCTTCATGTCTTGTCTTTCCTCCATACTTAGGCACACTAGATAATGCCTAATAGCAAAATGTATCATATAACCCTACAAATACTCCATCTTTCCTTTTTTTGGTTCATCATAATGATCTGTTGAGCTAAGTTCTTCAATCCTCTTGCTCTACATCGAGCTATTAATTCAAATAAACCATGATTCCTCTCAAGACCACTAACTTCATGTTATAAATAAGTTAATATAATGATTCATGCAAGAAGAACAAGGTTGGAATGTTTTGAAACAAGTAAATTATGCTAGAAGGTATCAACGTTTAGAGATAAGTTCATTTAAGGTATCAACGTTTTATAAAGTAAATCAAATGAGGTATCAATATTTTCTAAAGTTCATTTAAGGTATTAACATTTGGATTAATTTTCAATTAATTTTTCTTAGTTTTCATTAATGGTCAAATATTAATACTTTATTTGACTCACTTTGCAAAATGTTGATACCTCTTTTTAGCTGCTTGAAACATTGATAACTTAAATAAATTAATCTCCAAACTTTGATTCCTCTTTTAACCACTTGAAACATTAGTAACTTAAATAAATTTACCCTCAAATATTGATACCATTTTATGTAATTCATCCATTTTGAAACTAGTGCATCATTGATGTTTTGATTGATCTTTTGATGTTGTAAATAGTTAAAATTTAGAGATAATTGTATAAACTCCTCCCCCCCAAAACTTTTGGGGCAATGTAGATTGGCCCCTCAAACTTTCAAAGGAGGTTTTTGATCTCGTAAACTTTCAAAATTAAAACCATAAAGACAATTAACTATTTTTGTATGGAGAAGGAGGGGTAAATCCGCATATAGATGAAATTTATGAGATAAATCAACACATATATGAAAAGTTAAGGGAGTAAATTTGCACCCTCTCCCGTTTGTTTTAATAGAAAATGTTATGTGTCCTTAATCACACACATAGATGAAAGTTTAGAGGGTGAAAAACCTCATTTAAAATTTGGAGGGTCAATATGTACCATAAGGGTTTTTTCTAATTTCCCCTAAAATTTAATCTGGATTTTTAGTATAGGAAAAGCAAGGTTGTTGAATGTTCTTCTTTAAGTTGGCTTCTATCTACTTAGACTTGATCTTACATAAAATGGCATGGCATCGAGTTACGTTTCAAGCAAGCATAATTGTCAGGTGCACTTTTATGGTGAGCACATCAGCACTCTCCCTCAAACTATATGGATACTCAATCTTGAGAGTTGATAGGAGTATTTACTTCATATATTCAATTCTTTTATTTGCTTAAGAATGCTTGCATTTATGTTTTATCTCTAGAATTGTACTCAATTTGCAAATATATTCATTTCAGGTGACCATAGACAAATTTTCAACACTTGATGAAGATGGATCAACTTAAATGTGAAAGCAGCGGATCAAGATCCATGTCACACCCATGACAATGATGATGAAAGTGGACTAATTTCAAAGATAATCACGAATGCAAAGGGAAGTAATATAGAGAACAAAATGTATCAAATTTTGTATGTCAATCGATAAGGAAGGTGATCTTCACAAATGTGTATTGAGGTCACATCATGGGTGTAACATGAAGAAAGTGAATTGGACATAGAGGAGATCATGACCCCATCACAGCCACCATTGCACCCATACTCTACCTCCATAGCTAACATTATAGGCATGTGGCGTAGAGGAAATTAGTACCAGAGTATCACAGCCTGTGTTCCCACTATGATCATCAAGGAACCATTTTTGTCTTATGCACAAAACTCCATGTCATAGCCATGATGGACATTGAGAATTAGATACATGAAGATCACGGTCGACATACTATCCATGATATACCTTGGATGTGTTATTTTTGTTATATGATGGCCTAAGTCACGGCCATGATTTGGATTGGGATTTGCATAATGTCCACATCAATATTGTTTAACTACTTTTGAAGAGGGATGAAGGCCAACTAGACAATGATATAACATTTTGTCATGTCTGGTCACTTAAAACATATAAATAGAATATCTAAACATTGCAAATCATTGAATCATCATTGTAAACACCAAACCATTGTAACTAGTCTCTTATGTATTGCGTACCTATTCATGTCTAGTTTATTAGACATTGTGTCAAATTGTAAGGATTTCCATAGAGATTTTCGAGGGGGAACAAAGAGGAACTCATTGTAATTCACGTAAGTAAACAATTTGACATTGTGTGCCATGCCCCAAGGGGTATCCTAAACGTGATAGTCCACTGCACACAATCTTAAAGCTTAGAAAGGACTTCTTTAGTCACATAAAAGCTTTTATATTAGGTGCAAGGTATGCTTTCACAATAAATAGAGACACCAATGAAGTAATACATTTAAGAGGATAGCAGTAGCAGTAACATAGCATACAAGAATTAGTAATCATAATTACATAACCTTGAATAATTTAAAGTCTTACATCATCATAGAGACATACTCATCAAACTTGAATATTAATTCTTACCAAGTTTTTCTATAAGGAAATCATATTTATCTTAAACTATAGTGCTATAAATAGAGATTTTAAAGAAGGCTACTCAAAATTTTCTAGTAAACTTCCATCAAAAACTCTCCAATGCAAACATCAAAATACCTAAAAGAAGACAACTCAGGGGTAAAGCCATAGGTATTCTTTCTACAATAAAAATCTATTAGGATATAAGTAACTAGCTTAGTGAGATAATTCCCGCATCATACTTGAAATAAACAAAAACAAATTTGTTAGCAAACATATAATATCCATCATCCATATGATTAGCTAGAAACCATATGCAGAATGCATTTACGCCCTCTATATCAAGGTTAGGGAATTTTATGAAAATAAAGGAGTCTTATTGACCATCTAACTCTATTGGGTTCCAACCAATCACCACTACTTAGTTCCTAGGCTTCTTACCTAAAGCGATCGATCTGACATGGCTCCTCCATGAGGTTGTATTACTCGAATGACATAGTTCCTCATGCTGGAGCTAGATACCTTACCTTTCCAGTCCCCATGCATAAAGAAGTAGTGAAATAATGTGTGACTCAACATTTCATGTATGACCATTTTATTAGTTCATTCTAGACATGTTATTATCCATTTAAAGTAATCATCAAGTTGATTACACACATACCAACATAATAAAAAGTAACAAAAGTATTCATCAACATTCTAGTTTTGATATACTAAAACATTCATTCACCAATCATAGTGAAACACAAATCATCCCATGATAACTCACATGCAATTCCATTTTTAACTTTTTCATATTCTAGTGCTCTACTTTATAAGCAAAAACAAGAATAAAAAGCAAAAATTAACTCATTCAGCCATGTCGAAAGCTCATAATTAAAATAATGTTCTGGAAATGGAATATCTATATCCTTGTCACCTGAATAAAGAAATACCTAGAATAAGTATTTCATATAGGTTTTACTCAAATTTCCAACTTTATTAATTGTATTTTTACTCATATTTACGGTCTTTTTTGGTTACAAAAGTTTTAACTTAAAACGACTACAATTTCTTATTTTAACTCCAAATTTCACATATGAGTAGTCATTTCTATCTACTTCAAATGATCTATCAATTTCCAAAGTTTATTTAAAAATTTTAAGGTCATTTACATCTTAGAAACCTACCATATAGATCACACATAACTAGTTGTATTTTTAATTTCTACTACTTTTTAGAATTTTTACCTTATATAAAATTTTGATATTAATTTCACATTACTTGAAAACCATTCACCAATTATAATAGTTTATAATGCATGCATGCCTAGTGATGTTGCTCAAAGAATAATTTTTTATTGACTAGTTTCATGACAATTGAAAATTCTTAAGTGTATAAAATTTCAACATTGAAAACTTATAGAGATTTCTTATCTCTCAACATTTTTAAATAGATGAGTTCATTTTTAAAATAAAGTGTCATTCATAACTTTATTCTTTGAAATTCTTGTTCGATATTTTTATTGAAAACTTGCTTGTTAAAACATGGATTTTTCATGTAATTCTAAGAACAAAAATTTCATGTTGTAAATTTTCAAAATACAACATGGGATCATGATATTTGTGAAAAATGATAGATTGGTTTTGTTTTAAAATTTTCTTTTGTACAAAAGATTTCTAGATGCTTGAATTTTTTTTTTTGAAAATTATTCACATACTAAAGAATTATCAACATCAAAAAATTGATTCATTCTATATTATGGCAATCACTATGAGCACTTATGTTCATGAACTAATACTAAATTTGTAAACTTTTAACTTAGTAAAACTAACTCAAATAGGAAGTTGACAATATCATAAATGAAGATATATGCAAAAATCAAAATAAAAACATGGAGTCTTAGATTATGATCAAGGCTCCTCGGACTTGAAATAATCCAGTCACAATGTATAATAAGTAAAATCAAAGCGAAATAAAAAGTAATAAAATGGAAGTCTTAGATTTTATCAAGGCTCCCTAAAACTTGAAATATTCTAGTCTTATTGACTTGATTTTTAAACTAGTCCAAGACTAGAATGGACTAATCTTATGAAAATATAAAACATGAAATAAATAAAGTGTATGAAATAAATGAAGTTATGTTAGTAGCTAGAGGCTCTAAAGATTATAAATATTTACATATACATATTAATATATAGAAAGTCAAGTTAACAATAAGAACAAAAATTAATATATTGTAAACATGAATTTAAACAACATTGCGACATGAACTCAATGTATCATCTTGCATTTCCATTCTCTAGCATCATGCATCATGGAATTTTTGGAAAAAAAAACATTAAGACATATGCATACACATATCACAAAACAACGTGCATTTTCCTAACTAGATCAAGTTTTAATAAATTATTTCCTGTGATTTTTTCCTATGATCTAGTTTACACTAGGTAAGTGTACCTATCAATTGTAGTATAGGAATGAATTATAGGGTCGTATTCCTTAGGGCCGTCGGCAAGTACTACTACTCACCCTCTTAATTATTATCTAGAAAAATAAATTTAGATCAATATTTAATATTAATTTACTTAAATAATTTTCAACTAAAACTATACTATAACATGCATTAAAAAAATAAATTTAAATTAACTAATAACAATTTAGACTCACTTCACCAATTAGATAACATGTACTACAAACTCCATAGTTGTTGAATCATTCCTAACTATGGGATTCCTATTTACTGGTTCAATAACTCTCCGAGTCTATTGAACCCTAATCATAGTCTTGTCTATTGGAATCTCTTCCTAGTTAAGAGTTGACTAAAATTGCTTTAAACGTATGATCCCAATGGTAATTATTTAATCATATGTAGAAAATTCCACAACCCTATCTCTAGGAGTCATGGGAAATCTTTCTCTATAATGTAGATCTATTCCACGGGTAGATTTCTAGATCTATTCCATGGGTATATTTCTCAATCGCATCTCGTGAAAATCTAATCTAATCATAAATCGTGCACTACTTAGCATTAGAATAAATTAATACACTAAAGAGATTAAGAATTCATACAACATTTAAATATATAATTCATTGAAATACATGTATCCTATGGCTACACGAATCTTAATAATTACTCATACATGATATAATAAGAAAACAGAATAATAGATATAAAATAGAAAGAAAACATAATAATACTCCCTTATTCACGATACAAATGTCTGAACACTTCAACAACCAAATACAAGTATATATGTATGTATATATATGTATATATGTCTATATATAGATCTCTATGTAGATCTCTATATAGATCTCTGTAAATCTATGAATAATGTATGTCTATCTCTATCTATCTTTTGTATTTTCCAATAGATGTCTTCTCCTTCTCTTTTATAATCTCAAATTTTCGGAAAGCAGTACAACACTTGGATGAATAGTTGTACCTTTTAGCCAATCAATATAACAATTGGATGAATAGTTGTATCTTTTATCCAACCAATGTGTCACTTAAATGAAAGAAAATTAAAGACGTCGTTTGGCAGAAAATCAATCACGGACGACCAAAACAGCGTGATTTGCGTTGTTCTTCATTTTCCTTTGAATCACGGACGACCAAGAGGGTGTTATTCTCACTATTTTTCGTTTGTTTCCAAATCATCGGCCTTTGCACTGGCAACCAAAGTGGGGGGATTCTTGCTGTGGGCAAATTTTCTCCTTCATATCTTCATATCACGGGCGACCAAAGGGGGGTAATTGCCTCTGATATGCATTTTTCTTCTTCACGGGCGACCAAGGGGCCGTGATCTTTGCTTTGGATGATGTTTTGAGTCCATTTTGCTCTAATTTGCTCCAAAGTGTGTTGTTATGATTAAAAGTTACCTGAATTGAAAATATTATTGATTTAAGTATCAATTCTTAAATAAAAATATAACTTAAGACCCGAATTTTACTTAAACAATAATTAATATCATGGATAATTCATGTCTATCTCATAACAATATGTATAGAGAGAGTTTTGTGTGTTTACTTAAATAAACATGGAAGAAAAAATTTGAGATGTCACAAGGGGGGAAGTGTGAATCAAGGGGGGAAGTGTGAATCAAGAGGGGAAGAGAGAAGAGAAAATTTTAAAAGAGTTTTGGTAAAAAAGAGAAATGTAAAGTGTGAAAATTTAGAGAGGTGATAGGTATTTATAGAAGAAAAAACGGATGGAGTTAAAGTATGACAGAAAAATGAAAAAGAAAATAAAATGAAGGGAAAAGAGAGGGAGAGGGGCGTTGGTTTTGAAGAGGGAAGAGAGAGAGAGAGAGAGAGAGAGAGAGAGAGAGAAAGAGAAAAGAAAAATTATGAAAAGTAGATATAAAGTATGGTAGATTAGATAGTTGTAAGAATAGGTTATGTAAAATATAAGAGTAGGCTGTGATGTGAATAGTAAATGAATAGTAAAAAAATAAATTAATTACCAGTACAGATAAAAATACGTGTATAAAGGTTATAACTAACATTTTTATAAGCAATAAAATTTTATCTGATACTATATAAATATCTTAATACTATTCTAGTGTAAATTGTTTATCAAAATATTTTACCTCGTTTTACGTGTTGATGATCGAATACAAATGATATCTTAAAGGTTCGAAACAATTGATTTTTTTGAGAAACTTACCATTTTATGGTGCATACCTTATGGTCGACTTATATTTTGGATTCATACTATTTTGCTAACTTATCTAATATTTTGGGATTTTAGAAATTGTCTAATTGATTCTAAGGCTTCTAGAGTTTAGAGTTAACTTGGTTTGACTTTAAGGTTTCAGTTTTGATATTGACACAAGGATATTACTTATGAGGTTACTGTAAAATCTAAGGGTTTACATTGTGCAAATAATAAAAGGGTTGTGTTCATGTTCATTCGTTATTGTTCTTGTATAGTTTCAGCCATGTTTATGTGTTATATGATACATGAGTAGTGTAAATTAGGCTTATGACACCACGACCTGACATGTACTAGCACATTTTTATTGTTAAACGCTATTAATTTCCTTAATTCATGTAGTTGATCTTCAAAGTACACTAATTCCATATAATGGTTGATATGGGATTAGGTTAGATTTCTTTAAGGAATAGATTGAGGAATCATCCCATTGAATAAATCTAGACTATAGGAAGAGGTTGCTCATGATTCTAGAGATAAGGTCATGAAATCTTTATCATGAAATTTATGTTAATATTGAAATGCAATTTTAGTTTGCTTTTAACTAGGAAGAGATTATAGTAGATAAAGCTAGGGTTAGATGTCAATGATCTTGAGAAAGACATTGATTCATCTACTAAATTCAACAGTTAGGGAAAATAACAATGATACTTTTAGTATAGATATGATACATGTTTATACTAAATGGTGAAGAAGTCTAAGTTGTGTACCGTTTTGCATTAATAAAGTAATTTGGTAATTGCAATAATGAATCATTAATTGTAGGGCTCAAGTAGTGTAATAATTAACATAGAACCTACTCAATTAAGTTATTAGGCTAGATAATAATTAAGAAGAGGACTACTAGTAATTCTCGATCCCTATAGGAGATGACCTTATACTTTTTCCTTACACTACGAGCAATAGGTATACTTGCCTAGTGTTGACTGTGTTTAAGAAAAAAATCATAGGACAATTAAATTATAAAGCTCAGGCACAAATATGCACACCAAGAGTACAATGGTTGCTAATGATGTTAAGGCACTTTCATGGAAGAAAGCTCATCAAATTGGTGGCTCAACCTAAGGAAGTCAATGGATTTGGCCATGGATATTTAGTGACTCAAGAATTTACTTTGTATTTTCTAGCCAAGGTGTCAGTCAAAACTATTATATTAGTTCATTAAAACGATAAAATTCATCGAATTTTCTTCTATGTGAACTCTCTTTTTCTTCCCTTTACTATTCTTTTATCGAGTTGTTTAAATTTTTTCTGAGATAACAATGGGTTCATTGATTTCACTTGTTAAATTGTTAGCAATTCCCTATGGAGACCTCGAGGGTCTCTTGAGTTACCTGATCAATACAAGAGGGAAGAACTTGGGAGGCTCTAGAGTTCTTGCTAGCTAAATAGAGCAAAAGAGGGAAGAGCTTCGAGGAGCTCTCAAGTCCCCTACTCATTTAGTAGAGCACTAGAGGGAAGAGCTTCAAAGAACTTGCAAGTCCCCTACTTCTTAGGAGTGGTTACCCTGTTCAACTTAGAAGGCTAAGCTTGACCTTTCAAAAAGGAAAAGTAATAAAGTGCACGTAGATATGGAGGATAGTGTTCTCATTAAGTCTTTTTGGAAGGCTAAATTCATATGTGAAGAATTCACAGGACCTTACTTTAACTTTTACAAAGGAACATACATGGCAATGATGCTGGTGTCAATCTTGATTACTCGAAGAATTTCCTTAAGTTATCAGCATACTAAGTCCTCAAGAAAATTACCAAAGGCCTTTTTCACCGTAATAGGGTCTTCTGAATTTGGCAAAAATTACCCCTTCATTCCTTCGAGCCCATTTCCTCAAGCTTCTAACTCATAAGGTCACTAGGCTAAAAGACTTTTTGCTTCACTTTCTTATCATAGCATTGAGTTACCCTCTGCTGATAGGCAACTATCCTTTTTATAATCAGTTTGTGGGTCTCTTCCATAGAATCTAGCAATCCTCGGAGCCTGATCTAGTTAACCATTTCATTAAATGATTAGACCTTGATATTTAAGAGTTCGAGTACAATGGGAAACATAGCTTTGGATTAGAAAGCGAGTTGGAAAGGGGTCTCTTGAATTGATGTTCGCCTAGTGGTCAGATGATGTTAGGGAGTTTGTTAGCTCACTTGCTGCTCAAGTAATCGACTCTAGCTACTCCACTTCCCATGATGATCTTATTTACTACATTAACCTACCCATTTGCTTGAGGATAAGCGACCAAGGTGTAGTGCAATGTGATCCCATACTTGGTATAGAAGTCCTTCATTCCCTTATAGTTGAACTGCCTTCCATTATCCATCATAAGGGAATGTGGTACATCAAACCTGATTAATAGGTTATTGTAGATGAAATTATGTACGTTCTTCTCTATAACTTTAGCTATTACCTCAACTTTGATTCTATTCGTGAAGTAATCACATTTGACTATAATAAATTTTCTCTACCCATTTGATATGGGAAGTGGACTAAGGACGTCTAGACCCCTAAGCAAAACACCATTGGCTAGTGAAGTAGTAGAGATTAGAACTCAAGGCATGATCGATAGGGTGTGCTTATGGAAGCTCTTACACTTATGCATGAAGTCCTTGGCACCAGCTTGCATTGTGGCCAGAAGTAGTTAGTTTAAACAACTATAATGTAGAGGGATTGAGAGTTAATTTGATTGCTACACTCTCTAGTGTATAGCTCTTCAAGTACTCATGTATCTCTTCAAAACATAAGCACCTCAACAAAAGGAAGCCAAAGCCCAACTTGTACAGCGTATCATTAATCATTATGTATTTTGTAGCTTGTTGCACAAAGCTTTTCGCTTCTTTCTTATTGGAGGCTAGTGTCCCATCCCTAGGTAATTGATGATCTAGTTCATCCAGTTTGGTAAGGAAGGAGCAACTTGTAAGTCAAGCACCTTACGGTCCTACTTTGAGGTAGACTACTTTCGTAGGTATTGTTTGCCAAATCTAGGATCACCATGGAGGAAAACTTAGAGAGCTCATCAGCTCAAAGTTCTCAACCTTCAGAATTTTATTAATATTATAGGAGGGAAACTCCAGCACAAAGGCTCGAATAATTTTAAGGTACTTGGCCATCCCTTCATCCTTGGCTTCATATTTTCCCTTCACTTGCTAGACTATAAGCATAGAGTCTGAAAAAATTTAATCTTTCAACACTGATGTCCTTCATGAGCTTTAGTTCAACAATTAATGTCTCAATTCTAATTCATTATTTCTCACAAGGAAACCAAACTTTAAAGCATAGCAAACTTTGATCGCATGAAGCCTTTACAACACTAGGCCAACCTCACTCCCCTTCTGAATAGAGGAGCCATCTACATGGAGTCTACATTGGTTTCCCATGCATGTCAGTCTCATCCTTGCCCATGTATTCGACCATGAATTCTACGAGTGCCTATGCCTTTATAGCCTCTTAGGGTCGTATTAGACTCCATACACATTGAGCTCAAGTGTGTACTTCATCATCTGCCCAAAAACATTAGGTTTCAAGAGAGCTATCGTCAAAGGTACTTTAGTGAGCATGATGATCTATGTGCTTAGAAGTATGGATGAAGGTGCCAAGTTAATATCACCATAGCTAAAACAAAATTTTCAAGCTTCGTATATCTTTCCTCGGCCCCTTGGAGAACATGGTTGACGTAATATACTGGGCAATGTTGCCTCCCTTTAGCTCAAGCCAACATCGAGGAGAGAGTTTCTTGCTAACAATAAGGTATAACTACAAATCTTAATTGGAGAGGGGGGTTGAGAGCACTAGAGGGTTCATTAGGAAATGCTTTAGATCCTTGAATGCTTTCTGGGATTGGTCTGTCCACTTGAACTTGTTTTGGTTCTTGAGGACCTTAGAGAATTCTAAGCACTGTTTGCACTTCTTGGAAGAATGATGTAAGCCCTTAGATTTTTTTTATAGTTTTATTAATCTTCATAGGCTGGAAATAAAATAAAAATCCTAACAACCATCCAAGTCAAAACAATGTGTTTAGATCTGGCAATCCGCGCTCTTAACCTTAAAATAATAAAATCGAGATAATCATAGATTATGGTCCGTAATGATATAGCAAAACATAAAAAGATCATATTCGCCAAAATTAAGTTCATTTTGGACTCAAAGGATCAGATTTCAAAATCAGAGTCCGGACACGCACAATGGTAAAAATATTCAATAACAACGTTAGACTCGTAATAATATAAGGATTCATAATATAACAATTTTAGAATTTTTTGATAAATAAAAATATCAAATATAGCCTTTTTACACATATTTTCTTTACTACTGGTACTTTAATTATCTTGTTTACTATTCATTACTATTCACTACTATTCATCTATCTCTACTTTTCTTACTAACTATTCTTATAACATATATACATATTTTCTTATAATTTTCATTTTCAATACAACTTCACATCTTACTTTTCATTAACAAAAATACAAAAAAAATAAAATCTCTCCTTCCCTTCTTCATGAAGTAGTGCCGACCATGTCCCTCTCCCTCTCCATTTATTTCATTTTCAATTTATTTTAATTATCACAAATTACCCTCTACTTTTCCCTATAAATATCACCCCTTCATTCCACTTCTTTCACACATTTCTTTCGCTACCAAAACTATCTCAAAATCTCTTCAAAGTCTCTCCAAAAGTTCTCTCTACTTTCTTTTTCTATGGTAAAAATCATCCAAGCTTTCTTTATGTTCATATAGCTTAGTATGAACATAGTGTGTGTTTTCTAAACCCATGGAGGTTAGGAAAGTAACAATATGTTCATACTTTATTCTTGTTCATACACAAATTCTATGATATGATATTATTAATAGATTATTCTTATGTTCATGTAACTTAGCATGAACATAGTGTTCGTTTTCTAAAAACCTATGGAGGTTAAGAAAGTAACATTATTTTCATGTTTTGTTCTTGTTCATACATTATGTTTTTATTATTGTACTTTTACTATTATGCTTTTTCTTTTCTTTTTTTTTTTTTTTTGAAACTAGTCCATTCTTAGTTCTAGAAGCCTTGATGAAGCTACGGCTCCCAATACTTGACCTTACTATTATGCTTATTTGCTTCTTATATCTTTTATTATCTTATGTTGTGATATTCTTATCTTTTTGATGACTACATAATCATATTCATGCATGGCTAATGTGTTGTTGTCCTAATAAAAATAAAAGAGATTCTTCCTTTAAATAAGACTAAACTCTTTTTGAAAGAAAATTTGTCACTTAACAAATAATTTCCATCAAGACTTAGAAGATTTTTTTTAATAAATTCTTTTCAAAAAATTTATATAAGCTCATCATGAAATTTCAAAATATTGATGAAGAAGGTATCTTCAAAGTCTAACTAAGTGGATATACACTTTCTTTCCAACAAATGGTAATATGAAAATCTTGATATAAAAATGATAACTTTTTACTATGTCAATTTTTACCAATTTCATGATAAAACTAAAACTAAACAAGTTTCCAAGTTAACATAAAAATCAACTTACAAGTTTTAAAAACATACTTAGAGAAATAAAAATTTGTTAACAAACCTAAGAAAGTAAGTTTTTAAAGAGTAACTCATTTTCTAAATAATAAAAGAATATAGATATGATAAGGAAATATACTATCAACACAACTGAAAAACATTAGGTACTACTAACAACTTGAGTAAATTTTAAAACTCTAATTTTCAATTCCTAGAAATAAAATTAGTAGTAACTTAAAAGGGCCAAATTTTATTTTTAAATTAATTCACCTTTGATAAACTAAGAATAAACATATAAAACACTTAATTATGATAACCCAAGGATTTATAAGTTTTTATTCCAACCACTTAAAGAAAAGTTTAACAACAAATCCAATTTTTCAAACCGTAAGAAAGTTATTTTATGGAAAATAATTAATTAGACAACACCTATAGCATCATGCATAAATTATGAGTATATTTATGTACCAAAGAGTTTTCCAACCATATATATATCTATGTTTTTGCTTAAAAATTTTTTGAGTGAAGAAAGGATTGGAAAATTTTGTTCTTAAAGGTTGGAATTTCCGTAGTGCACATGGACCCTTCTGTTCCAAGACCCAAATGATTTCTTACAATGAAAATAACCTTAGAAATATATAGATATTTTCAAGTAGGTAGAAAATGACATATAATATGCGAAATTTCAAGTTAAAATTAGCAAGTTATGGCCATTTTAAAGTGGAATTTCCTCAAATTCGATTTCTACCGCAAATAGAAGATAGATTTAGAAACTTTAAGTAGAAATTCCATGAAAGACTCGTTTTTGGTATTTCATCTTGTTTAGGTGAAGGAAGAAGAACCGATATCGCTTTCTCAGAGGAATAATTCGATCAGAAGTGATCGTCATGGAAAGAGTTAATCCCTTACTAATTATATTTCCTTGAATGTGCTTGTAAGCAGTAGCACTGGAAATTGAGGAAAGATAAAAATGAAATATTGTATGAATTAGATGTATGTTGTATGAAGTGATTATTAAATAAAAAGATAAGCATATCGAAAGGAGAATTGATGAATAATTTATGTTCTCTTGTAATGGTATGATGAATATTGTTGGTCACCCTTAACTTGAAATTAATAGTATTTGGGTAAACCAATATTAAAAATGATTCATGCATAACACATTGTAAGTCATATTTATATTTCGCTACTATTCTTCGTGTGAGGAAACGAGAAGTCATAGTGGTGGCTAGTAGTAATCAAGAAGTCTATATAGGCAAGTAGGAGCCTATAAGTCTACAAATTATGATAGTCGAATTGGCTGGTAACCACCCAACCCCCGACATGGAGGGCGCAAATCCGTGCTACACATGGTTTCCGATTAATCGTCATACACATATGCTTGTCTAAATTACTCGTATGTTTTTATGGAAACGTCTTGAAGAACGAACTTATCTCACTAGGCTAGTTTTGTTATAGCCTTATAGTTTTTGTTTTAGTTTGATTACTTACGGTTTGCACTAAGGAGCCCTATTTGCTAGGTACGAGCCAAAGCTACTATGAGCTTTTGGAAAAGGTTTACATATTTTAGTTTTTGGTATAGACTTTTAAGGAAAATCTCTATAGTAGACCTTTGTTCCCAATACAAATGTTATTTTGTTGGCTTAGAATAGTAAGACTTTAAGAAAGGGGGAATGCCCCTAAGAGTTGTAAGAATTTAAACCTGATGAACACCATCCTGCTAGTCTCTAGACATCCTTAACTGATGATGGGGGTTGCATCTCCATTATCACTTTGATCTTCTTGGGGTTGACTTCCATTATATGCTAGAACACCATATAACTAATGAATTTCTCCGATACAGCTCCAAAAACACTTTTCTATGGGTTTAGCTTATTGTAAAATCAAAGCTTATCAAATGGCTTCTAGAGGTTGTGAAGGTAGTCTATATCTTCCTTACACTTAACTATCATGTCGTCCACATATACCTCCATATTTCTCCAATTTGTAGATTAAATAACTCTTTCACTAACCTTTGAAAAGTTGCTTCTGCATTCTTTAAACCAAACTGCATTACTTTGCAAAAGTAAGTGTCGAAAGTGGTGATAAAAAAAGTATGCTCCTAGTCGTTAAGGTCCATTTTATTTGATTATAGCTTGAAAGGTCATCTATGAAGCTTAAGAGTGTGTGACCTAAGGTGTTGTCAATTATTTGATCTATCTAAGGGATTGGGAAGCAATCTTTTAGAAAGACTTTTGATCAAGTCAGTATAGTCGATGCACATGTGCCACTTCCTATTTGATTTCTTAACCAACACAAGGTTAGCCAGCCAGGTTAAGTACTTCTCCCCTCAAATAAAACCTACTCGAAGGAGTATTTGCACTTCTTCTTCTTCTATTGTCATTTACCTCTCCACAGCAAAGTGTCAAATCTTTTAGCACACTAGCTTCTAAGTTTTGTTGATGCATAGATAATAAGTGACCACATTTAAGCTTATCCCTAGCATTTTGGATGGAAACCAAGCAAAGACATCCTTATTTGCCTTCAAGAATGTGATCAATTGCTCCTCATGCTTTTGTAGCATCGAGGTGCCTATCTGAGTTGAATGCTCTAGGACTTCATCAAGTAAAACCTCTTCGATCTACTGAACAAGCTTGTTATTACTTTCAAGTATGTTCTTAGGCTTTGACTCCCCTACACACACAATCTCATTTTAGGGCATCGAGGTACAACTTCCTTGGTTGCTCCTAATCCACCTTGCATACTCCCACTCTTGTCGGGATCAAGAACTTGGCTTTTAGGTATAGTTGAGACACCACCATCCCTAAGATCAATTATGTGGCCCTACTATGGATGTCATTGTGTAGGGATCGGCAATTGACCACAAGAAAGTCAATTTGATTGGTCATGTAGTATTCTTTGTCACTAGACTCAAGAAGCAAGATAATGACTCCATAGGGCCAAACAAGCTTATTTTCGAAGCCATATAGTTCATGGTCATATGGTCTCAACTTAGCCTTCAGTAGATGCTTCATCTACTCATAAGCATGACTACAGAGGATATCGACATCAACCTATTGACATTTCATCCTAAGATTCAAGCTAGGATTACAAAAGAATCCTAATAGGGGTTTGGATACCCTCATATTCTATGTCAGAGAAGGAGATGGAGGTTTTGACCTTCATCCTTTTAGGTCCTAAGCTCAATACTTGTTCTCCCCATTTTAAGCTTGAGAACGAGGAAGTGCCCAACCAACTTAGGGCAAGCAGGCCACTAGTTATGGTATTGATTTCACTGTGGCATTCCTATCCTTATCCCTTTCTCTTTGGGTTTACCTACATCAGTCTTTAGTTGTCTTCCTGTCACCACCATCTTTGTCATTGTCAATTCTACGTCTCTAAGTTGGACACTCAGTTTGATGTGCACTCTAGTTGATATATTTCTTAAAAGGTAAATTGCACTAGAAGATCCCAACTTATGGGGGCAAGTTCATTTAAAGTCCCAATGTTTGAAGAAGTGAGTCAATTTGAGTCCCTAAGGACATGTGTCAACAGAAGAAGAGTCTTTTGGGTTTTAATTAAATATTCTCTCATATTGATACGTGTCATTGGAGACCTAAATTAACCCATTTTTTTTAAATATTAGGACCTTAAATTAACTTACCCCTAAATGTTGATACCTTATAGTGTAATTCAACAATTTCTTAAACTAACTTTTACGGATGGCGTCCTTAATGGAATTTTTGAGTTGCCAACACTCTTCTGTCTAACGAACCCAAATACAGTGGTACTAGTAGTAATCCTACAATCCTTACACCTTTGGCTTGGTTTCATGGAAAGGGGTGGAGGTAAGACGCCTTGACCCCTAAACTTCAAGAATACATCGTGAGAGATATATTTAGAGAAGTAAACTTATCCTATAAAGGAAAATGCTTCCTCTTGTCTTGCACTTCATTGTAGGGATTCGATGCATCATTTGAGTCGTGGCGATCTTTCATGTGCCCCTTGTCCCTTTGACAACTGGGGTCATCTTGGGTAGGCTCGACCTTACCATCGTTCTCTTTTCTTATGTTTATAGTGTCCTATTGGAGAGTATAATTCTTAGCCTTCTCTCTAAACTGCTCAAGGGTAAAGAGTTGGAACTTTGAGATGGAGTTGAAAAAGGGACTATTAATAAGCACTTCTTACTTGATAGCCTTGGGAGCTATGCCCGGTTGAGCCATGCATGCTTTGTTTAACCTCACAAAGTATTCTCATTGGGGTTCATCCAACTTCTATTGAATTGTGTGAGGTATGAGGCAATCTTCTCTGTAGGTGTATTAGACATGAAATGAACCATATATAGGTCAACAAACTAGTCAAATGAGACAACAATTCCTTTAGGAAGCTTGTTGAGCCAAGTTTGAGTAGCACTACGGAGGCCTGTAGGCAAAGTCTTACACCAAATGGAATTAGAGAAGCTATGTAGCATCATGGTGAATCGAAACTGAGTAAGGTGATCCTTAAGGTCAGTTATGCCATTGTGAGTCTCTAAGTGAGGCACTCTAGTCCCTATTGGTAGTACCTTGGACTAGATAGTAGAAGTGAAGGGCAACTTACCCAAACTTACTTTTGCAGCTGAAGTGTTATGTGATCTCTTAGAAAGTGTCTGCATCACATTATTAGCCTTCACAAGAAGAATAGGTAGATTCCCATCAGAGACTGGTGATTCATTGTCCTTAAGAGATCGAGTTGAGCTAAGATTTAGATTATATGATTTCGAACAAGGCTTGTTGTAGCATTGATGATTTCCATGGATCCTTTTAAGCAGTGTGAAGCTTGAGGTATTCGAGAAGCATATGAGGCAGCCTATACCCAGTCTTGCAAATTAGTGACCCTTCAATAATCATTTTAGGACATGTCTAGAGTTCACAAAGTGATTGTGGAACAAAGCATCTTTGTCCAAAAGGTGTAAATCCCCGAATTTTTGGATCCAAATTTAAAAGCTTAAACCCTAATCGGAAGTCAATCGGATTCTTAAGCCAACCAAAACCCTAGTTTACCGTAACCGCTTAAGTCCGGCATTGCCGTTTTCTCAAGCCCTAGAAAACAAAGTTGGAAAAATTAGCTATTATAGTTTGTAATAGCTATAAGTTATATAAAAATATCAGATTGAAGGAATTCGAGTGTCCTTTGAGCCCGATCGGACATAGTTCTCGAAAAACGTGTCCAGAAGCCTAGAATAGGAAAAATATTCTGAATATACCGTTAGACTCGTAAAAATATGAGATTTCCAAAAATATCAATTTCATAATTTTTTCGATAGCTAAAAATATCAGATATCGCTTTTATACGCGTATTTTCATACTATCGGCATTAAATTGTCATGTCTACTTTTACATTACACTATTTTCTACTATTCTACACTATTCATCTATCTCTACTTTTTCTTGCAACCTACTCTTACAAACCATACACCTATTTCTTACACATTTTCTTTTCCAATACAATTTCACATCTTTTATTTCTTACTTTTAATTAACAAAATAACAAAAAAATAAATTTTTCCCCTTCCCCATGCAAGGAGTAGCGCCGACCCCCTCTCCCATCTCTTTCAATTTGTTTTATTTTTACTTATTTAATTAACACAAATTATCTCCCACATTTTCCTATAAATACCCCTCATACCTTCACTTCTTTCACACCACTTCTTTTCTAAAGTTACCATACAAAAATCTCTCTCAAACTCTCTCAAAAATCCTCTCCAAGAAGTCTTACAAGAACGCTCTCTTTAGTTTCTTCTTTAGGTAAACTTTCTTCAAGAAAATCCTCCAAGCTTTCTTTATGTTCATCTGCTTAGTATGAACTTAATGTGTGTTTTCTAAAACCATGAAGGTTAAGAAAGCAACAATAGGTTCATACTTTGTTTTTGTTCATCATCACAAATTCCTTTATGTTCCTTATGTTTCCTTTATGTTTATTACTATCTAATATATAACTATATATATTATTTAGAGTATATAAGCTCATTGTCTTGTAATTTATTTACCTTTCATACAATTTATTTACTACATTGCAATTTATTTAATTTCAAGTCGTTTTTAAGACTAGTCATTCTAGTCTTAGACTTGTCCTCATCAAGTCAAAACAATTCCTTTTCTTTTCTTTTCGGGACTAGTCTTTTCTTAGTCTCGGGGTACCTTAATGAAGCTAAGGTCCCAATACTTGATTTACTTTCTTATTTGTTTAATTTTTCAAGTTATTATGTTCCTTTATATTTCTATAGTTTATAATTCATATTCATGTATGAACATAATGTTTTTGTCTCAACAAAAATAAATGAGGAAGTGTCTTCTAAAACTAAAGGTTCTTTCTTAAATAAATATGGAAAATGGATTTCTTAAAAACCCATGAACATGCATGGAAATGATTTTTCTTAAAACAAAAGGTTTATGAAAACTTATCTTTCATCAAGATATAGAAATTCTTTTAAAAATCATTACAAGAAACAAGAATATCATTTTATTGCCTTTAAATTGTTGGAATTTAAGTTTAGAAAATAAAAACCACTCCTTAGGAAATTAAAGTAGTTGCAAGAAGTTAATTTTAGAAAAATAAATATTCATCTCAAATAACCCAAGAATCCTTTCAAAAGTAAAATAAATATTCCATTAACAACTCAAGTTCAAAATCTTTTAAAACCTTACTTTTCATAAGTTGAGACAACTTTATTTACTTCATACATTTGTTATGAGTCATTACATATATACATATATATATAAAAGTTTACAAAATATTTGAAATATTTATCTTTTCAAATGAGCTTTGTTTATAAGGAAAACAAGTGTTTGCAAATTTGTGGCAAATTTGGTCGCTGTCTTTTAGGAACCCAAACGACCTATTTTTATGAAAATAAGTTTATAAATGCGTAGATCTTTTCGAGTAGGTAGAAAACGGTATATTATACGCGAAATTCCGAGTTAAAATGAGCAAGTTATGGCCATTTTAAGTTGAAATTTCCCTTTATACGATTTTTACCGCGATTTTAAGAGAAGTTTAGAATCTTCAAGAATAGAAGTTTTATGAAAGACTCATTTTGGGTATTTCATCTTGTTTAGGTGACGAGGGACCCGAGATCATCTATCCAGAGGATTATTTCGATTAGACCTACCGATTATGAAGTGAGTTAATTCTTTTCCTAAGTTACATTTTCTTGTTTGTGCTTGTAATTAGTGGCACTAGAAATTTAGGAAAAGATTAATGAACCAATATTATGAAATAATTGTTGAATGAAAATTAAGTATATCGAAAGACGATATGTTAAATAAAAGTGTGACTTTTGTATTGATTTGATGAAATTATGATTGATCACCCTTAACATGAATTCAACTTATATGGTTAAATGTTTAATTGAAATTTATTCATGCATATCATACTTGTGAGTCACATTTATTTCACTACTATTCTTCATGTGGGGAAACGAGGAAATGGTAGTGGTGGCTAGTAGGAGAGTGTAAGTCTACATGGGCCAGTAGGAGCCAGGAAGTCTACAGGGCAAGCAGGAGCCAGCAAATCTACAAATATTGATGGTCGTATGGGCCTGTAACCACCCAACCCTTGCATGGAGGGCGTTAAATCCATGTTGCACTTGATTTCCGGTTAATCTTGTGTATTTGGTTGTTCATGTGAATGGTGCATTACATATGCTTGAATCAAATAACTTGGTTGTTGTATGGAAATGTTATATAGTTAGGAATTATCTCACTAAGCTAGATTTGCTTATACCCTTATAGTTTTCTATTACAGTATGATTATCTATGGTTGGCCCCGAGGAGCCCAGTGTGCCAGGTATGAGCTTACGCTACTAGGAGTTTTTGGAGGAAGTTTATGTATTTTTAGTTTTGAACATAGACTTCTAAGAAAAATCTCTATAGTAGACTTATATGATAGTTATGTTTATTTTGTTATTAGTATAGTTGATCAAAGACTTTAAGGCGGGGGAATGCCCCTAAGATGATGTACGAACTTATTATTGAATGAAGATCTTATGTTTATCCATTTAAGTTTATGCTTGCTTTTGCTATCTATTTAAACGTAATACCCCTGTGAGTCTCCTACTATCTTGGAAGCACGCCTTGCATATGATATCGAAGCTCCTGCATGACTACGGATTGTCATTCATTAGCTTTAATATTATATGCGGCGGACTGCCACGTTTAGGATACCCTCTGGGGCGTGACAAAAGGTATGGGAGATTTCTTGTGAGATCTTTAGAGCGATTACCTGGGTGACTGATGTGCCAAGAACGCTTTAATACCAAAATATGATATGCCTAGAAATTTAATCACGTATATCTATGGGTTTCTTTAAAAAAACAATAAAGAAAAGATAAGGACAACGTTATTTTAGGATAGGACACACCAAGAATAACCCAAACTACACTTTTGCTAATTTGATATGACTCACAAATTGTCTAAAGTGGTTTGTTTGCCACAATCATAAAGATTGATAAGAGCACAAATAACTTGCCACAATCAAGAAAATGATTGATAACAGTAGGTTTTCTCAAAGAGAAGGAATTTCACAAAAACTAATCATCAATTTTTCTCATGTTTACAAATAAAGGCCTTTTATATACTAATGACCTAAATAAGGGAAAAATAGTAATTATTATCAAATCTATTTAAAAGACTCCTAATAAAAAAAGTAAAGAAAAACTTGTCTAAGAAGCTAAAAATTAATATAGTCTTTTGAATGATTTTTAAAATAACATTTAAATCCTAAAATAAATAATCTAAAGTCCAAGAGAAACTTTAGCAGTGTATTTTCAATTAAAGGCTGGCAGCTCACAAATCAAGGCCGACAGTGTAGAGCACTTGAAATACATATTTTTATGTTTTCTTCTTTTTCTTGATCAATTGCAATTTGATGCTCATCAGTGACCTTGTCAACGATGGAAATGGCAACCTGCTCTTGTGACTGTGGCCTCTAGAAGCTTGCTCATTAACATGGGCATTCTTAACTTCTTCTAATCTAGTGGTTCTGGCTTAGAGTTAAGTGTTAGTATACTCAATCTCCTAGTTCTAGTGCACAAATTAGTGGCACAGGCTCTTTAGTTCTAATATGTGCCTTAGATCGATGATCTCAACATCAATTGAGTTTGGAGTGCTATCTGGTGCTACTTAGTCACTCTAATAGTAGCCAGAGGCACAACAGCTATAATGTTACACTAAGGGTAGTTTTAACTACATATTTTTCTCGCCATTGTTGGAGAAATAAAAGTTCATAGGATTTAATTTTAGAAGAAAGTAGGTAATAAGTGTGTAAAGGATATTTCTCTCAAATTTTCCACAAATGGCACTAGTTATTGCAAATGGTAATATGTTGGCAGAAGGAAGGTGTGATAGCATAATGGACTTGCACATACAGGATACGATTAGTGGCATATGGGGTTATCCAGTGTGGCCACTCTGATACTTAAGTTAGTAGTAGGCTTGAGAGAATAGATGCATTATGAAATGGTAGAGACAATAGAGTATCATCTCCCATACCTTTAGGGTATGTGTTTATTTATAATATTTGGTCATACCTCAATTGGGTACCGATAGAATCTTGTTTCATGTAGGCTAGAGTCCATAAAGAGATAGGTAACCTTGAACTTGAACCACTCCCCCAGGGAGATTAGAGCAAGGCATGGAGATATGGTGCTTGCCACATGAAGAGGAGGTCCTCGTTAAACCAAGGCCTTTGTATGACTTCATTTAAAGGCCACATCCTTTGTATGCTAGGGTTCTCTTAGGCTAGAGGGTGCAAGAAGCCCTTTGGCTCAAGTGCTCAAGAGGCTTTCACGCACCCCTTAGCCTATAAAGAGGATGTTAAGTCTATAGGTTATTGTAAGATATTCTCTACCAACACAACTTAACATTGATTTCAACTTGTCTTACATCATGCAATACATGGACATGATTTTAATCAATAGATTCAACTATATTTAAATTTGTGGTTTTACATATAGCATTAAAAGTTCAAATATGAAATGAACCATATATAATTGATGGTACTATTAGGAAAAGTTAGCCATTATAAAAAGAACACATATAGATTTTAGTAAATTCCAATTTAATGTTCTTGATAATGCTTATAAAATTACTTTTAGGAAAATTCTATGGTCTTATAAGTTATTTAATAACTTAGATCAATAGTCAACTATGTTTGCACTTATAAATACTTAATATATCAATTATTACAATCATTTTAATAATCAGATGATTTGTTGGAGAGTACTAATAGTTCTTGACCTCAGAAGTTTCTTCACTTTTGATGCAAAAGCATGACAAAGCATTATCTATTTTTATTGAAATAGAAAGGATCTCATGAAAAAGATAGCAAATAAGACAAGACTTCAATTTGATCTATTAGCATTAATATAGTATTCAAGAGAGATTCTTTAATTTAATGCTCCTCATTAGTATTTCTTGAACTAGTTGATGAATTGATGATAAGATGGATCACAACTTTAATATAGTTTTATAAGGAAATTCTAAAAAAAAAAAAAAAGAATGGCAATGCCTCTAATTATACATGAATCCAATTTATAATAATTTATAATAATTTTTTAATTTTGAGAAAACTTTAGAAAATACCAAAAAAATCAATCTAATTTTTTTTTGCAAATTTAAATTTTAGCAACTACTAATATAGGCAGGGTTGCAACTAAGATGGTTTGGAACGAGTCATATAAAACTTGAACCCACTCTACTTTTCTATAAGGTCTCACTCTTCCTCTCCTACACTGACCTGAAATCCTATAAGATTTCTATCAGCATATCAAAACTTGCTCCAATAAGATATTGACCTAACCTACACCACTTTGTTTAACTTGTTAATGATTTTTATTTTTATTTTTTTTAATTTTGCTATAATGCAACCATATTCAAGTTTTATGTGATTCTTCATGACAATATTTGAAGGAAAAAAATGTTTATGCCAAACAATAAAGGAATCAATACAAAAAGACATCCTCTAAAATAAATTTAGACTAATAGTAACCTTCATGATTAGATTTGAATATGTAAATATTATTTAGATTATTAATTTATTTTGCATTACTAAAATAAACACTAAAAAACAGCTACTAGATGTCTATTCTCCTCTTATATCAACATGACAATTTATGGAGCCTAAAATTGCGTTCCCTTGAGTCTCTTTCACTTTTCTGTCTTCCAAAGCCTGCCATTAGAAACACATTCATTTGTTGTAATGCTTCAAAACTATTACTCTACATGAAGTGTGTGGTTTTGAACATTTGTTAATGAGATATGTTCAATGGACTCTATCATAGACTTTCTAAGTTGATGTGTTATCATATTTTTGATGATGAAGATTATAGGGTTTTTTAAGTTTGAATTTAATTTAATTTAATTATTTTATTTTAAATTGTATTATACTTTGCAAGTTAGTTTTCCTAATGGGTCAAGACTATAACCTACGATCCAACCCTAAACCATATAAGGTCGCAAAATAATTCTCAAATGGGTTCCAAAATCCTATAAGATCAGTAGGTTAAACACTCTATAACAACCCGCTTAGTTGCATCCTTAAGTTTAGGTAACAGAAGAATGTTTGGAAGGACTAAAACATAGTTTCAATATTACATAAATTTTTTAAAATATATGAAATTAGATATAAACACAACCATATAGTTAATATATAAATTAAGAACATTGGATAATTGAAATTAAAGTGAATCAAATCACAAAAATAAGTCAAAGAGTGCTAATATAAAATAAACTTTAATTTAAGATAACACATGTCATTACACTAATAGGTTATAATGTAACAAGTGACATTATCTTTATAAATGCTATATATATATATATATATATATTACTTGCATGCAAACACACATGTACACATGATCCATGTGCAAAATCAAATATATAAATATTATAGAATTTACAAAAGAGATGAGTATGTAATCATATTGTCACGTCCCAAAGGGTACCCTAAACATGGTAATCCATCGTACACAATATTAAAGCCTAAGAATGACCACCTCAGTCACGCGAAGGCTTCCATACTATGTACAATGCATCTAACACATAAAGGAGACACATTAGAGAGATACATTTTATATTGGTACACTTGAGTAACAATGTAAAGGAAATACAATTTACTATACTTCAGATGCAAATCACTATATTTCATATACGAATCACTATACTTCAAAATACAAATCATTAAACTTCATTTACATTCATCCATAGACTTCCCTATGTAAACTATTACAAGACAAATCATAAAACTAGCTGATAACTTCAAACATTCTTATTCTTTGCCGAAATCCCGAAGTCATTCTCGGCATCCAACCATCACGGTCCCCACTTAGCATTATTGAGATAACCTGTTCATTTAAATAACTATTGGGGTATAAGCTACACTAGCTTAGTGAGAATTCCCTTAATTTCGTACCATAACAAGCAAGTTATAAACAATCATATGCTATGCATGAACAAACACGTGAGCAAGCAATTATGCATGGGTATCCGGAACCCACACACAGAACGGATTTACGCCCTCCATATCTTGGGTTAGGAATGGTATTGAAGTCTACACGACTGCTGCTAGTCCCCAAGCCCTCGGCTCTTAGTACTCGACTCGGCTAGGCTCATCCAAGGATTGCATCCACATGTGCCTTAGTACCCTTGAATGAGCTCTGGCACCGGGCTCGTTATCCAAACGAGTCATCAACGGACCATACCGATCGACCTGCATAGGAGTAACATGCTACCAAATGCAATATGTCCGATGCGATGCATGACCAATTTAATTTTTGCTTAGGTCGAATTATTCATACATTCTTTAGAGTGATCAACCAATATCATACATATAACAAAATAATATGAATAGTGCAGTTATCCTATCAGATCGTGGTTTCGATATAATTTAGTATTCTTTGGCATACATTCTTCACAACCTCATCATATATCTCATCCCCATTCATATCGATTTTTATCTTGTTCCTATAATTATAATACAACTAACTACAAGCACAATCAAGGTAACAAAACAAGGAGAAAACTCACTCAGCCATTGGATCACTGGTCTTTTAGTAATAGTAATTCGGTGGCAAGAAATCGTTGATTTCGGGATCACTTAAAAAGGAAGAAATACTCTAATAAGTATTTCAACTCAAACTCATCCAAACGATTTCATACGAACTATCAAATTCGTAATTCTCGTCCTAAGCGGGAATTCCAACTTAAAACGGCCATAACTTGGTCATTTTAACTTGGAATCTCGCAAATTATATATCAATTTCTATCTACTTCGAAAGATCTATCTAATTCTAATATTATTTTCCAGTTTTGAAAACTTTGAAGCTTCGAAAAGTTCGGATCAGATTAGGGTAGTAACAATTTCCAAGTCCGAAAAATAGTTTTGTAAATGTTTGTAATGTTCCTACTATATAAATTAGCCATACATGCAATATGAGTGATTTCCTAACATGAATGACATGAGATGAGTTTGATGTATGCATGATCTTTATGATTCTTGCTAAAAGAAAATTTTATAACTTTTTATTTTACAAGATTATAATAACAACTACTTATGAAAAATCTAGTTTTTCTAACTTTGATCATTTCCATTTGTTTTAGATTTATTTCTTAAGAAAATATAATTATCTTTGTTAAAATTGAGTATTCATATATATTACTCATGACCTTCATTTCTTCATAGAAATTTCCATTTTACACTTTGTAAATATGTTTTCCAATATGATCTACTCAAAAATCCGAATTTTAGAAAATCCACTTTTTGAGAGATTCCTTTGGGAAAAACTTGTTTAATGCATTAAAATTTAAGACTTTATGGTACCTATCACTTAAGGACTCCATTCATTACATAAAACTTTCATTTTGAGCTTGGATAATAGGTGTTCTTATAGCCTTCATTCAAAATTACGAATTTCACAAATTGACTACTAACTCAAAATTTCCCATCGTTATTCTATTTCTTGTTTTATACATTAATCTCATCAAAACTCATTCCAACTTGTAAAAATCACTACTTAATGATACCTATTATCTATACCCTTCATTTTTCACATAAAACATGAGTTTTGGAGTTGATAAATGGGTTTTCAAAATTAGTCTTGGTTGAGATCCGAATTTACAAAATTTATTTTTGGTCATATCTTTTGACAAAATCTATCTAAGTTTATGAAAATCCATTCCTTACATATCCTATCTTAAGAACCTTTCATTTCTTAAATAAAAACTTCATTTTTGAGTTGGAAAATATGTTTTTAAAATATGCCTTGGCCAAAATCAGAAAATAAGATTTTTATTTTGAAAATCACCTTTGATTCTTGTTAAAAAAAGTCTTGATGATATACATATATTAAGCCTTCATTATCTTAAGTAAAAATTACATTTTGACACTTGGAAAGTGGTTTTTAAATAGGGGTCTTGCCAAAATACGAATTTCAAAATTTTTGTTCAAGTTCAAATCTAAGATCTACATATAATATGAACATACATCTAAATGAAACCTATGATAATAAATTTTAAACTCATAGATCTAAACTTTGCTCATCAAAATCTTTCATTTATGTTATCTATACCCTAAGCCCTTCATTTTAAATGAAAAATATACATTTTGAAGTTGAAAAACAACTTTTCTAAATATGGTTCATTTTTCATCCGAATTTTCAAAAATGATTTTTGTTGAAAATAAAATAGATCTTGAGTTTTCTAAAACATTCCTACTATCATCATGCTATTACAAGTTGTTCATGAACATAAAACATAAGTCTAATGCATGTATGAACCTAAAACAACTAGATCTAGTCTTCTAAACTAGTTATAAATGCATGAACACATGTGAATGAGAAACATATGCATAAATTATAAGCAATAACAAAAATAATAACTCAAATAGCAAGATCTATGGCATAAACAAAAATCAAAGCTACAAAAAGTTAGATCTACAAGATATAACAACTTTAAACAAGAAAATAATAATGATACAAGATAATAATAATGGAGAAGAGGAGTGTTTCATTTTCGGCATCATCATCCTAAGCTTAAGCTTATGGAAAGTCATTTGATGCATGAAACCTTCATTACACTTTACCTATATCACCTATGGAGGCTTTGAGAAGAAGATTTGCTTAAAAATCTTTAAAAATATGTGTGGGAGCTTATGGAAGAAAAAGGGGGCAGCTTGTTTCTTGAAGAACAAGAGAGAAGAAGAAAAGGAGGAAAAAGAGAGAGAAAAGCTAAGGAATGAAAAAGGAAAAATGAGTAAATGAAGGAGAGAGAGAAAATGAGTGTATTAAATGAATGAATGCAGAAAAAAATAAAACAAGGAAGATTTTGGGGAGGGGCTGTCCATGTGAACTTGGAAGAGAGAGAGGGGGTGAATTTGTTTGAAATTTGACTCACAATTGAATTGTATAATTAATGTGTAATGTAACTTTTTGAAGAATGATTGAAATACATTTATTTTTGGTCAAAATAGGAGTAAATGAAGGACAATGGCAGCCATAAAGAAGGAAAAATCTGCCATGAAGTGTGGGATAATGTGTAGAAAGATTGAAGTGAAAAAGAAGTGATATGTGTAAGGTGTACTTGAAGGTATAGGTTGTAAAAGTATTTTCTTAATAAAATAAAATAAAATTAGAAAATTTATTCTAAATATTTGTAGCAGATTTTTCATAATTAAAATTATATAATTATTTGAATTATTTTAGTATTTTAACAAATATGTTACCGGTATGATCAAAATACGCGAATATGGGCTATAAACAATATTTTATGACCCGAAAAATTCTAAAAAAATTATTTTGTGAAAATAAAAATATTTTCAATTATTAGTTTAATTTTTTTATTTTTAGTATCGGGTCTTAAACAGAATTTGATCCGTGAAAGCCCGAACTAACTAAATTTTAGAAAAACAAAATTTCTATAATATATAAAATATTTATCTAAAAATATAAGAATTTATAAGAATAATAAAATTATGTAATGAAATAAAAGTGAATAGTGCAAAAGGTTAATTAATTACCGGTAGTAATGAAAATACGATAAAAATGTTATAACTGTAACTTTTATAATCCGAAAAATTATAAATATATTTGAAAATCTTATGAAATTACGAGTCTAACGATACTAATAGTATTTTTTTATATCTTGAGCCTTGTGACAAGCTTTTCGAAGTCTGTATTCGAACGGGTTCGAAATAGGTCAAAAATTTACCGATCTGATATTTTTAAACAACCCTATATTACTACGAGCTATTCTACACATTTAACTACACCTCAGCCTCTAGGGTTAAGGGCGCTAGATTGCCGGACTTAAACTATTGTATTCCACTTGGGGTTTCCAAGTGATTTTCCGGTTTAGGTTTTTACCAATTTGAAAACTGATATTTTATGTTTATACAATGCATTTACTTTAAGAAATTTATTTTACATTTCATTTTTATTATTTAAATAAATAATACTCCATTATGATTACTTTTGTTCAAAATTATCATTTGTTATACTACTTTCTAAAATAATTTATTTTAGAAGAACTTTAACTGTATAGGCTTATACTTCTAAATCATATAGAAGTCATATTTTTTATGCATGACCATTTGATATGGAAGTGCTTGCAAAGTTTTATTAATTTTGGAATCTGTCACAGATTCTACAATATTGCAAAACTTACGCTATTTAAAAATTTATTTTTTAAAATTCATTGTTAGAGTGAATATACGAAAAATAAGGTAGTCTCATATACTATATGCAACTGTATATATTATTATTAACTTGAGAATTAAAAAATTAAAAAAAAATTATCGTTTTCATGAGGTATAATATGGATACAAGGTGCTTATAGCAGGTTTCAGATACAAAATATATTACTTGTGTAAGGATTGGATAAAACCCCATACCCTACCCACTCTATACCTCACCCCTAATTTAGAACATAATAAAAATTATTGAATCAAATCATAAAGTTAGTATGTAAAGCAAACAATTATACACATAAAACATTCAAATTCATAATATATATAAATTTAAATCAAGTTAGTTTTCAATTATTTTATATGCTATTATCTAAAAGAGAAACGCCAAGATTTGCCTTATCAACCATAACATTACACTAATAAGTATAAGGTATTTTGTCATTTAGTAATTGATTTTATAATCCAATTGCATCTCTATCAAAAACCCAAACTTCACGCAAATAAGCAACTAATTTTAAAATCATTATATTATTAACAATCTTAAAGATAAGTGAGAAAAGAAAAAGAAACAAAGCTTAAAAAAATATATGATCATAGTAATATGTTGTAAATAAAGCTAAAAATACACTAATTTTTCACCAAAAAGGAAAAAAATACACTAATGACATTTAATGTTTTATATCAAAGAAGTCATCATGCTTACAAAACCATGAATTGAGATATGATTAGACAATTTATATATGGTAATGTATAACTATTTACAATCAATCATTAAATCCTTTATACATCAACGCAAAGGTAGACTTTTTAAAATGAAAAAAACTTCAATGAAAATTAAAAAAAAAAACAAAAAAAAAAGAGATGGACTGTGTAAACCCCTAAGTTTTCCATAAGTTAAGTTCATGGAATAAGTTTAAAATCAACGAAGTTCTAATATAAAATTTGAATGAATATTTAGTTATTAGATTTAAGTATAATAACTTGTGTGGAATAAGATAAATAGAATAGAGAAGTAAAAATTTCATTTAATTCTTCTTAAAGTTGCATATTAATTTAATTGCTTTCAAATTTCTCATTAGCTAAGTCTCTAGTGAACTAAAATTGCAAATAACTCATTTCAAGTTATATATCAATTGTTTTACTTTCAGACTTCTTTAGAAAATTATATTTCAAAAATTTAATCTCTAAGTTATAAAGAATTCCAATATAGATTTCCATAAGAAAATTTCTATTCAAATTAAATTTATAAACCAAATTTATTAAAACTTTGTATTAATCTCAATTAATGGTTTCTTGATGCATTTTAATATAAATCTAATCCTAATTTTCTGCAACTTTAGGCCTTCCAAGTCCTTAATAACTAACATACACACTTACACACACACTATAACTTTCATATGCCCTTAAAAGTCAACACAAAGTTTACTAATTATATAAGACAAAAATCAACAAATGGGGAAAAATTCATTTTTCTTTTCTCACTTCTAGCAGATGCAAAATGCATATACACACATCTATATCATTTTCTTCATTTTCTCTTTCAAAAATCTCCAAAAAACTTCAATCAAATTCCATCAGCAAGTGTAGACTCTTTTAGGTAAGTTATATCTTCCTTTTTACCTTGTTATTTTTGTTTATTTAGGTAAGTGTAGTGTGTGCTTTTGTTGAATTATGTTTGTTGAAAGGTTATTGATGAGTTTTAAGTTGGATATGTGAAGTTGAGAGATGATATTTATAGTATGAGTCCTAAATCTTTTGTATCATAGATTTTTGTTAGCTGAATAGGTTGATGTTATATATTATTGAAGTGGGGTTTATGTTTTGGAGTATTGCTCATTTGAAGTTGTTGGTAGGACTTGTGGGTCATGTATGTGAATGTTGAAGTGTATTTGATGGTGTTGAGATCATAATATGTATTAGGAAAGAATAAAAAGTTTAGAAAATATCCAAGAAGGAAAACAGGTCAACACAACCTTTTCTACATGACCATGCCCAAGGGAGGGGGCTGAAATTTTCATTTAACCAACATTGGAATTTGTAACATGCATAACCAGGTCAGCACGACCCTGTAGACCGGGAGGAAAAAGATCAGAATGCTCATTTTTGCATTTTCTCTTCGTTTTGCCCTCTATTTCATGCCCCACCTATCTTATATTCTTGTGCTAAAGGTGGGATAGTAACAATGTTGTTTTGTATATTGACCATAACTTTTTCATTTGATCTCGGATTAAGGTGATTCAAAGGTTATGGAAAGCTTAGAGAGAGCTCTACAACTTTTATGTTTCAAGTTTTGAGAAATTCCAAAAGTATCAAGATTTAAAATTTAATTGTTTCAAACTGTGGCATATTTAACTAGTTAAGTGAAGGGAGTTAAGCTTAGTACTTTATAATATCATAAAGATTAATGAACTAGGATTACAATAACATAAGCTTAGAATACTTATGTGTTAATAAAAGTTCTAAATAGTCACATGCTTAGTATTTTTTTTTTTTTTTTGGTTATTTTATAGGATCTGTTAACCAAGACTTGGACTTTCCATCTAATTACTACGATGATTGAGGCAATATGCAAGGACAAGTAATTGCATCTTCTCACTTTGTTTGTGATTGTAAAGTATTTGAACATAATCTTAAATATAATTAAAATTGAATAAATGCATGGGTATTGGGGACTTTGCATGTTGTATGTTGTATGAATTAGTGGTGAATTCTTATATTGAAACTGATAACTCATTGGTTGATAATGATTGTGTAGTTTAGATTAATGAGTGTCAAAAATTGAAATAATACCAAGTAATATGGAATAAAGCTTATTGGACCTTAAACTTGAATTGACATGCATTACATGACATCATGCTCGCATTAGCATAGTATTTATGCCACGTATTAATATTTCGATTATGTGGTAATGTTTGATGAATTCAATGAATCTTATTAAGGTTACCATAAGGTTATCAGCTTCACAAGAACTTAATAGACAATAAAGGAAGTCGTATGTGTTAAAGTTGACTCTAGAGTATTAATACTTAGTAGGCTTCCAAGTTCGAAATGAAGTGGAGATTATATATCATACTTATTTACAAACAATAAATAAGTTTGAAAAGAGTTCTCCTTCTTTAGTTTTGGATTCTCATGAGCATGAATTACTTGAATGATCCTTTAACGCTCAGAGAGGACATAAATCTCCATAGGTTTGGATTTTGATCACCCAAACCATGTTTGTTACATATGTTTGATTGATACATTGTATATGATTGCTAACAAAACGTTTTTTGATGTTGATGAATTGTGTTAAGATTCTGTTATTCATTGAGCTTTTTATGCTTATGCTCCTTAGACTAATATTTACTGGTTTATAAGCAAGATGACCAAGATCAAGATTAAGGATAGGATTAGAATAGATAGTGGATGATATATCTATGGCTTTATGTAAAGAAGACTTTATTTATGTATTGGAGTTTGGAGGAAAATTTTTGTAAATAGAAATTAGAGACCAATATTTATAATAGTATACGTTTTTGAGATGTAATATTTTTATGTTCAAGTGTTGTAAGCTTAAGAAGCCTTTTGAAACAAAGTTTGTAACTTTTATGTATTAGCTTTAGACAAGAGTAAACTTAAACAAATAGATCCAGCGGAATAAACTAATTAAAACTAATTAACAAATAAGCAGTGATAAAGAAGTATATAGAGAGAGAAAGAGAAGCAACACAAGGATTTAACGTGGAGTTCGGCCCACTGCCTACTCTCCACGGTGCAAATGCCTCAAGGAGGACTTTTACCACTATATGATTATTCCAAAATCAATACACATCTTAGAGGAAGAATTACAACAAAGCCTATCACAATAGGACTTTTACAATTGCTTTTCACAAACGACTTCTACTTGATAAATCAAGTGTTGTGCTGGTAACACACGACCAGACTTCTCTTTGCCTTCCACGAAGGACTTCCTGCCTAATCGCAATTAGGACGATGTTGGTAATTACAGACCAGACTTCAAATGCCTCCCACTGAAGACGTCTCTTTGCCTTCCACGAAGGACTTCCCGCCTAATCTCAATTAAGACGATGGTGGTAACTCCAGACCAGACTTCAAATGCCTCCCACTGAGGACTTCTCTTTGCCTTTCATGAAGGACTTCACTTTGCCTCTACGAGGACTTTTCTCAATGCCTCACATGACGACTTTTTTTACAAATGCCTCATTTGAGGATTTTTTACAAACAGCCCCTATATGAGTAAATTTACAAAGTGAAAAGCACTTGAAAAAATATACAAATTTCTTTTACAAAGAAACACTCCTATTCGAACAGATTTATAACATAAAATACTTTAGGAATTTTACAAATTCTTTTTACAAACTGAGATCCTTAAACGAGCAGATAATCAACTTTTGTAAATCTTAAATAGTGCTAAAAACTCTCGTTTAGAGTGTATCAGCAAATTTCGAAACAGAGCACGAATTGTTCTCTTAAAAAATTTACAAATTAACGAGAATGAAAACAAAAACATAAGTAAAAAAAAAACTTTACAGAATGTTGTTTTCGTTTTTACTATGGGTTTAAAAATTCTAATATTTTTTTATTCTTTTTAGAAGAGAAGAGAAAAATTCTATTTATAACTCTTGATAAAAAATTTGCCCATTATCAAAAAGTTTCTGAAAACTCATACTTAAGTTTAATATACTTAACGTTTTAATATCGTGTATAAGTTCAAAAGCAGTGAAAGAGCATTAAATGTGTCCGACATATGCATTAAATGTATTCCAACAGCTCTTTTCTTTCTAAAGTCGAGGGCAAACTTTCTAAAATCAAGGTTTGAGGTAGATACCTAAACTTTAGCCTTCAATTTTTTAAATTTTGCCCAAAACTCCAGCCCTTGTCTTCACGATTTTGGCCAAAACTTCAGCCTTTGACTTCACGATTTTGCCCAAAACTTCAACACTTGACTTTACAAGTTTTGCCCAAAACTTAGTCTTTTGTCTTTATCTGATTAATAGTGCCTCCACTTTTCTTCTACTAGGCTCGATAGCTTTGTCTTGACTTTTCTTCAACTTTTTGTTCTGTTAAAACTTAAACCATAGCAGAACAAATACAAAGCATATATATATTTTTTAAGTATTTAAACAATTAAGGATATTTAAATAATTAATCGTGTAGTAATTATTCTCATCAAAATCATTTGTGAACATAAAGTTGAATATTCTTATGTATGTCTTATATGCATGCAATGTCTCTCCTTCTTTAAAACAACATTGGATCCTATTATACATGTCTACGCTACAAGACATATTAGTTGTATAAAGATCATGTATCTTTCTAAAGGCCTCAGTTAGTTACATGGTTCATAATTACAACTAAGGTACTCGGTAGAAGTGTGACAGATTATGACAAACTAAAATAATAAAGTACATAACAATGTGGAATAAAAAAATAATACTTAGAATTTTTACATGAAAGTGGATTAAACTATAAATCTTGATTGCAGCTAACAATAATTAATCTTAATTCACAAATAAAGCCAAATGAATTATTCATTGTCACCTTCAAGTACAATTCCACATAAGAGTGGCATCACATTTTAATTGTATGCATCTTCTTTCAAATAAAGTATGGAGATATGTGTTAATTTTATTTTGTTTATGTATTGTCAATTTGTCAAGGGTACTTTAAAAAAAAGGATAATGAAACAACATTCACTCATAGTTGAACAATATGCATCAAGTGATAGCTTCTTAGATGAAAGATATGAGAAATTCAATATTTTCTATGTATTGATTTTCTAATAATAACATACAGATCTATACTATACAATTAGGTGAATAGGAAAGGAAACTAAAAAAAAACACTTAATTCCTAGCCATAAATTAGAGATCTAGTTCACTCTACATTAGGAAACTAGATGTTTTGCAATCTTTGACTCTATATTAGGAGCCTAAATATTTTACAATATCACTAATTAGGGAGAAAATATTTCAACACTCCATTAAGTTGATGCATAGATATTGTATATGCCCAATTTGTCAATATATTTTGAGAATATACGATTTGAGACTGCTTTGGTAAGGATATCTGCCAACTGATATTTAGACCAAATCTTGGGCAACTCCACAATCTTGTCATCTAATTTCTCTTTAATGAAAAATCTATCAATCTCAACATGCTTTGTACAATCATGTTGAACAGGACTATGAGCTATATCACACGCAGCCTTATTATCATAATACAATTGGATCAATCCTCGTGGTAGATAACCTAAATCTTGCAAAAGCAATCGTAGCCATAAAGCTTCACAAATTCCAAGTGCTAAACCTTTGAATTCAGCTTCCACACTTGATCAAGCAACAATATTTTGTCTTTTACTTCTCCAAGTAACAAGATTATCACCTACAAATGTGAAGTAAACAAAAGTTAACCATCTATCATCATTTGCTTCAGTCCAATCAGCATATGTATACACATCAATATCTTGCCAATTTGTATTTTTATTAAACAAAATTCCTTTCCCAAGGGCATATTTCAAGTATCTCAAGATTTGCATTACTACATTCATATGTTGTTGTCTAGGATTATGCATGAATTGACTAACAACTCTCAATGCATAAGCAAGATCAGGTCTTTTGTGAGTCAATTACATCAGCCTCCCTACAGTTTTTGATATCTTCCTTTATCAACTAGTATTTAGTTTGCTTCTATACACAACTTCAAGCCTTCCTCAATTGGTGTGTTAACGGTTGACATCCTCACGTACCAATTTCTTGTAATAAGTATAATGCATATTTTCTTGGGATAGAAAATTCTTTTCTTTGATTTTGAAACTTCGATCCCAAGAAAATATTTCAAGTGATCCAAATCTTTCATTTCAAACTCTTTAGACAAGTACTCCTACAAAACCTTCATTTCTCCTAGATTATTACATGTAACTATCATGTCATTGACATAAACAATAAGAGCAGTGATCTTATACTATCCCCTTTTCACAAATAAAGTGTGATCTAAGTTACTTTAATGGTATCCAAAAGCTATCATAGACTTTGCAAATCTTCCAAACCATGTTCTTGGAGAATGCTTCAACCCATACAAAGATTTCTTCAGTTTGCATACCTTTGCACTCTGCCTTTCTGATGCCATACATCTCGGTGTAAGCTCCATATAAACTTCTTCAAACAATTCACCATGTAAAAAGGCATTTTTGACATCAAACTATTGCAATGACCAATCTAAGTTAACAGCTAATGACATAATACTCTAACAATATTAATTTTAGCTACAAGTGAAAATGTCTCTGTATAATCAATCGCATAGGTCTAGGTGTACCGTTTTGCCACCAGTCTTATTTTATATCATTCAATTGTGCCATCTACTTTATACTTCATCATGTAAACCCATTGACATCCCACTAGCCTTTTTTCTAGTGGGCAATCAACAAGTTCCCATGTTTCATTCTTTTGCAAGGAGTACATTTTCTCATTCATCGCCTCTACTTTAGATCAGTTAAAGCTTCCTGCACACTGTTAAGAATAACCATAGTAGATAATTGATTTACAAATGACTTATTTGATTATGAAAAATTGTAATTTGATACATAATGGCTCATGGGATACCTTACTTTACTAGAAATTTCAAGTTCACAGGTAGGTTTAGGAATACCTCTAGTGAGATGCTCTAGTAGCTACTTTCTAGGTGGCTCAAATTGCAAAGTAGGAACATCCTCAGTAAATGATTGGTGTGGTATATCAGTAAAGGACTTAAACTCTTCAAACACCTCTTCATTTTTACTTGTTGGACTCAAATCTTTAGGTTTTAATTCAACCATTCCTTCATACTCCAAGTGATTATCAACACCATGTTCCAAAGTTTCAATGCTGATATTCAAATCATTAACATCATTATCATCGAGAAGTTGACACTCCCCAAAAATTCATAGTCTAGAGTTTGAACTTCCTTCTGGTTCTCACCCTGAAGTTTAGGTTCAAAGGAATAATACATTGGGTGTTCATGGAATACTACATCTACTATTATAAACATATGCTTAGTTGGAGGATGATAACAACTGTACCCCTTTTGAATTGTAGCATATCTAAGAAAAACACAACGTAAAGCTCGTGGAGCTAACTTATGTTGTTGTTTTTTATGGATATGTACAAAGATTACATATCCAAATACACAAGGGGGTAAATTTGGAGCTAGTGGAGAAGCTAAAGCCTTAGTAAGAGCTTGGAGTGGTGTTTGAAAGTCAACAGTACTTGAGGGAGTTCGATTGATTAAATATACTGCAAAGGCAAATGCTTATCTCAATAAGACGTTGGCATATAAGCTTGAATCAGTAATGCATGAACAACTTCAAGTAAATGTCCATTTTTCCTTTCGGCTACCCCATTTAGCTTAGTTACATGAACACATGTTGTTAGATTAATAATTCCATGTGCTTCCAAATAATTCTTCGGTTCATAATTCTAATATTCTCTACCATTATCACTGCGAAGAACTTGGATTTGTGCATTGTATTGAGTCTTAATGATTTTGTGAAATTTTTGAAATTGCAAATTCACTTCACTTTTGGATTTCATTGACCATAATGAAGTCATCCCAGTACAATCATCGATAAATGTAACAAACCAATGAGATCCACCTAAAGTTAGAATTTTGGATGAATCCCATACATCAGAGTGAACAACCATAAAAGCCAAAGGACTTTTATTTAAAATTAACGAAAATGAAGTTTGGTGACTTTTTGTAAGTTCACAGACATCACAACATAAATTAAAAACATCAATATTTGCAAACAAACTAAGAAATAACCTTTTTAGATAGCTAAAGGATGCATGCCCTAATTGTTGTGTTGCAACCACATTTCTGTTTTATTCTTTTCCACTCTAGAGTCATCCACTGCCAAGACTTTATGTAACTTGTTTGAAGTTTTTGACTTTAGGTCTAAGTAATACAGATTCCCTCGCCTCATACCATAACCAATTGTTTGCTTTGTTTGGATGTCCTTAAAAAGACAAAAGTTAGGCCAAAAAATTACAATACAAGACAAGACTGTTGTTATTTGACAAACAGATAAAAGATTGCAGTCTAAGGAAGGAACCACCAAGATAGAATCCAAATTCAAAGTATCAGTGAGAGTTAAAGAGCCTTCCCTAACAACTGGGGCCTCATTACCATTTGTAGTTGATACAAATTATTGTAGAGATGGTTTAACATTACTAACTTGTCTAAAATCAAATGTCATATGATTTGCAGCATCAAAATCAATTATCCATGCAACAATTGGTTGGGTTCTTTTCGTTTTTTTCGTTCAAGATGCTCGATTAGGATCCCACCAATCTGGATATCCGACGAGTTCATAGCAATGATCTTTAATATGGCCAGATTGGTCGCAATGAGTACATTTATAAGTAGATTTTTCTACACCACCAATTGTTTTTTTTTTTCATTTAGATAATTCAACATTTTGTTTACTCATTGTGTTTTATTTCAAGAATTCAATATTTTTTTTTTTTGTGTTATTGGCTTTGATACTAGGATGAAAGATATGAGAAATTCAATATTTTCTATATATTGATTTTGTAATAAGAACGTACAAATTTATACTATAAAATTAGATAAATAGGAAAGGAAACTAAAAAAACGCATAATTCCCAGCCATCATTTATAGATCTAGTTACTCTATATTAGGAAACTAGATATTTTACGATTTTTGACTCTACATTAGGAAACTAGATATTTTATAACATTTGACTCTATATTAGGAGCATAAATATTTTATAGTCTCATTAATAAGGGAGAAAATATTTCAACATTCTTGGCCTACGAACTCAACCCATACTAATTAGCCCACGCTACTTGTCGAACACTACTCAACGTAAACACTTCCACCTTACTTCAGTCTCTAATCTCAATATACTAGTACGAACCCCTAACCCTCTCTCTACTTTCTTGTTCTCATATCAAATTACTACACTAATGTGTATTTGTTTGTGATGCAGGTAATAATGGCTGAATTCGAGAGAGACACTCTCCTTTGTCACACAATTGTCACTTTGATGGGCTAGGAATGGTTTTCCCATTGTTTGCTCTCCTTTTATATTTATATGTTTCAGGTACATTTCCGTTACAATCTTATTACTAAGAGTTGATTTATCAGTTATATCAACTACTTTAGTAACTAAATCAGCTATATCAACTATTTTTTTGTTTAAGTTACTCTATAATCTTGATATTTTGAAGGAAATTGTCTCTGTCTCATATAATGGTCGACAATAGTTGTCTTTAAGTCTTCGAAAACAACCAAATCCTCAAGGTTAAAATGAGGATAAAGTTATTTAATAGTATAAAAATTCTCTTAATGTAGTGTCTTCTAGTAATAATCCATACCATTGATCCAATAGCTATCAAACCTCTTGACCCTGATAGAAAATAATCAAAGTATTCAAAACAGAAAGTGGTTTTAAAACCAAATTATTACCTACAGCTTGCTCCGATAAATCCATGGTTGAAAAGAGACACCCTTATCTAGCTTCAAATTAAAAACATAAAACACATTATGAATCTTTGCATTTGGAGACAACTAAACTTCATAAGAAACCTCCCCAATCCTCTTAGAAATATGAAATGGCACATAATAGCATTTAGCTAATTTATGACAGCCATGGCTCATAGACAATTACTTAGAAGGTTGAAGTCGAATGAAAACCAAATCACCCATATTGAATTAAACCTCTGTTTGATATTGATCAACTATAGTTTTAATTCAATTATGAGCATCCAATAGTCTCTTGCATAATAAACGCAATAGAGTATATCTATCTTGTAATTCAAAATCAATAGCTTCAAGCCTTGAGGCACCTATAATATAAGAGAGATTTTTATGAGGATTCCTACTATATACAACATGAAAAGGTGTGGATTGCACCTAATGTACATACTTGACCCAATATTCAAGATATTCTATTGCATAGCTCTTGAGATATTGTTAAATTACTCTATGGACACTTCTACTTAATCATTTGACTGCAGATAATAAGCATTGGACATGTCTAATTGTATCTTACTCAGCCAAAACAGTTCCCTCCATAAATGGCTAGTAAAAATAGGATCTCTATTAGACACTATGGTTCTAGGAAACCCATGTGATTTGACAACTATATGTAAAAATAATGTTACAACTTTATAAGCTGAGAAATGATCCTCCAATGCTCTTAAATGATCATATTTTGGAAGTTTATCCACAACAACTAGAATAACATAATAGCCTTGAGAACGTGGAAGAGATGTGATGAAATCCATACTCACATCCTCCCAAGCTCTTTTAGGAACTAGTAAGGGCTGTAAAAGATCCACAGATGATTGAGTGAAGTACTTTACTTGCTGAACAATATGTTTCATCCCTTCTTAGTAAAAATGAAGCTACTAATCTCTTATATGTTTCTAGCACACCTAAATGACAAGCATATAGGGAAAAATGAAACTTCTAAATTAAAACTGGAAGAGATTTGATTAAGGAACCAAAAACAATTTCGACCCATAATACAATAACCCATTCCTTCAGTATAAATCATATTTCATTTCTTTCTCTTACTAAAGGTAAGACACCATTTACTTAAAAGGTAGATAGCATTCGATATTCTTGTTTCAAATCATCTAATATTTTGAAATAAGGTGCTAGAATCCCAAAAAAAAAAAATTCCCCTTGATCACCACCTTGACATGATAAAGCATCTGATACTAAGTTCCCATAACCAAGTTAGTAGGTGATCATATAGTCATATTTAATAAGCTTAAACAAATATTTTTACTACTTAGGAGTTTGAGTAGCATGATTAAGTATTTTCTTTAAACTCCTTTAGTCCATTCTTGTTGTAAAATGATGCCCCACAAGTATTGTCTCAACTTCTTAACTAGGGATACAATGGGGTCGGGTTTTGTGTAGGTATATGAACCTGAACCCAAACCCAAACCCGCTACACTATAAGATATATCAAACCCGACCCTATTACCTTGTAGGATTTTCCTTCTATATCCAAACCCGTCCTATAGGGTTTACTCTAAAACCTACCATCCGTCCGGTTACCCGCCTGACTATTAACCCGGTTATCCGCCCGACCACCCGCCTAATTATAAACCCGAACCCATCCTACTTATTGTTTTTTTTTTTTCAATAAATTCAACAAACTTAAACCAATAATAATAGTCTAAAAATATATCAATTCACCCTCTCTTTGTCAACCTGTTTTTAAATTTAGCTTGTTATTATGTTTATATTTAGTAAATGTATTTACATTACAATTTTTTTAAAAGGACTAATAAGTCGGGTGGGTATCCATCGAGTTTTTGTAGTGTCCAAACCCGACCCTAATACCCTACAGAGTTTTTTTACCTGTATCCAAACCTGGCCCTATTACCCTATAAGGTTCAACCCTATAGGGTTTTTATTGAATTGGATGGGTCGAAAACTCATTGATGACCAACCCGGTTGCATTCTTATTCTTAACCGACTTGACAACAACATATAATTCACAGACATAAGCAAAAGCTTTTTCTCAATAAGATGGTAGCTTCTTGCTAAAATATGCAATAGGTTGATTATGCTGCAATAAAACTACTCTAATCCCTTGTCCCGAAACATATGTCTCAACAGTAAATGGCTATGAAAAATGAGGAAATCTTAGAATTAGAGCTAAACATAACACCTTCTTCAAACAATCAAAAGCATGTAACACGGTTTGTGTTCACTCAAACCCATATGTTTGCAACACATCTATAAAGGGACTAGCAATTGAAGCGTAACCCTTAATGAATCTTCTATAATAACCTAATAAGCCTAGGAATTATCTTAATTCCTTGAATAACTTAGGTTAAGGCCAATTTATTATAGCCTCTATTTTAGTTAAATCTGGTTATACACCATTGCAACACACTACATGCCTTAAATATTCAATCTTATGTTGACCAAAACAACATTTAGATTTCTTTTGATAAAAATGATTATCCAATAGTCGGCAAAACAGAAGTTGAATGTTCTTATGTTGATCTTCAGTCTTACTATAGACTAAAATGTCATAAAAAGAATAAAAAAAACAATGACAAATTTCCTTAAAAAAAGGCTTGAAGATGCCATTCATTAATGCCTGATATGTGGTTGGGGCATTACTAAGGCTAAATGGCATAATAAGAAACTCATAATGCCCTTCGCGTGTTCTGAAAGCTATCTTTTCTATATCCTTATCATACATTCTAATCTAGTGATACCAATGCCCATACAGTTCATCCAATAATTTGTCTACTATGGATATAAAAAACTCATCTTTAATATCAATTGATTGAGCAGCCTATAATCAATGCAAAAACGTCATGTTTTGTCCTTCTTTTTAACTAATAGTACTGGGGATGAGAATGGACTTGTACTATTTTAAATAATTCGATATTCCAACATATCCTTCACTTGTTTCTCAATTTCATTTTTTTTTCTTTACAATGTGGATACCTGTACGGTTTTACACTACTAGCTTCGTCCCATTAATAAGATGGATTTTATGTTGAACTTAGCGATATGGTGTCAAGGATGAAGATGTCTCAAACACCTTAGAAAATTTGCCTAATACCTCTCAAAAGAGTGATTGCTGGAGGAACTTGATAAGAGTATTCAATACTGAGCCACTTATTGAAAACAAGATGCAGTAGCATCTATTTGAAGCATACGCCGCAACTGGTTTTAGAAATATGTTTTGGTGAGAATGTTTCACCCTTAAGAGACACCAATTTACCCAAATGAGAAAAACTCATGCTTAAAGCATTATAATCGATAGTAATGGGGCCTAAACTTTAATGCCATTGGACACCCAAAATCAATTCAACTCCTTAGATGGGTAACACATAAAAAGAGATAGAATAATCAAATCCTTTTAGATTCACAAGTATGTATATACACTATCCTTCACACATCATCTTAATTCCATCTCCAATCACCACCAAAAGAAGGTGCTTGCAGTATGGATAAGTTCAAATGTTTAACTACTCTTTATTGCAAGAAATTGTGCGTGTATTACTATATACTAGAATTGAAAATTGCTAGTTACTAATGATGTCTGAAAATTGTAATGCCTTAGAATAGACATACCTGATAAAGCATGTAAGCTAATAGTAGCATCATTGTATTGTAAACAATAATCATCATATATATTAAGATTGGCACCACAACTATTTGATATAAAGCTTAAGTTGTGAATATGGTATGAGCTACTATATTTATTACAAACACCCACTCTCACTTGTGGGTCAAGACTTTAAATTTGACTAAGATCCATCAAGTAAACGACTTAATGTGGATAGGTTTGTAATAAGTACACAAAGATTCAAACTCATATCCTCCTATTTTGGTACCATATTAAGTTAACACCACAGCTATCTGATTTAGCAGTTTAAACTTATAGATATGTTTTAAGCTATTATATTTATTACATAACAATATAAAAGATACCGCACATGCACATCATCATCATTGCAAGTATTCTTCTGATCATGTTTATCATTTAAACCACCATAAGTAAGTATCTTGCCTCATTTAATGTCTTTACTATATTTCTCATCGCAATTATAACATAACCTATTTTCTCTTATTGCAATCGTTTCACTTTGGGATAGTTTCTTGATAGATAAAGTAGGTTTTGAAAATGAATTAGGTTTAGAGAATTGAAGTATAGAAGAAGAAGGTTTAAGTGAAATAGTGTTTAAGGTAAAGAATGGTTATTGTATTTTGCTTCATGAAGTTTGGCCAATGCAATTGCTTGCATCATATCATATGGCCTTGCAATTTGCAATTCTTGTTTCAAATGGGATTTAAGACCGAAGAGAAATAGCTCAAAAGAAAAATTTCCGAAAGACCCACCACAAGATTGGAAAATGCTTCAAATTTAGACTGATAATCATCCACTAAGGAAGATTGTAATTTCACTAACTACCCTTGACATCCTCATACATTGATGGACCAAATCTTTCCTCAATAACTTTCTTGAAAGCACTCTAGTAAGAAGTTTATGATTATTCTCCATCCATTGACATCATTCCAATGCCTTCTATTCTTATACAAATGATGCAATGGTAAGAGATTCTTCATTGGGTGCTTTATGAAAATTAAAGAACCTTTTCATCTTAAAGATCTAATCTAAAGCATCCATTCTATTGAATTTAGGAATTTCCAATTTAATGCCTTTAGGCTTTAATAATTAGAGGAACTAACGATGGAAGATGATGATTCCTATTTGAGAAACTTGTTTTAATGTGTTGGATGGAATCTGATTCTCCTCATTTTGCAAACTAGTAATATTGTTGCTTCACAACATACATAAAATATGTAAGTTTTTATCAAACTCTTGAGTCAATTGTTGCTATAACTTCTCTAATTTTTCATCCGAAAGAAACATTTCTAGTTTCAAGGGCTATGATGATCGCGAGAGCACTAAATGATAGTTTCTTGGCCCACGAACACAACCTAGACTAATTAACCCACACTACTTCCAGAACACTACTCAACTCTGAACACTTCTGCCTTACTTTAGTCTCTAATCTCACTATACCAGTACAAAACCCTAACCCTTTTCTACTTTCTTGTTCTCAAATTAGATTACTATACTAATGTGTATACGTTTGTGATGTAGGTCACATTGGTAAATTCGAGGGAGCCACTCTCCTTGATCACATAAGTATCACTTTGATGGGACTAAGAATGATTTTTTCCTTGTTTGCTCTTCTTCTATATTCATATGTTTTTGATACATTTCTATTACAATCTTGTTATTAGTAGTTTATCTATCAACTATATCAACTACTTTAGTAACTAAATCAGCAATATTTACTTTTCTATTTAAGCTAATATGTAATCTTGATATTTTGGAGGTAGTTGTCTTTGTTTTGTACATGGTCTATAACATCAAGTCATATAAATATCTCTACTAACAAAAACGTACTTAATATGTTTTTAAAACGTATAATTAAATTTTTAGAAAGAAAAAATTAATTGTGATGTAAAAATTACAGAAAATAAATTATTAAAGTTATTTTACCAAATGTACCTCATAAATGTCTATTTGGATTATTGGACTATCTATATCATATCTGTATCTTCTACATCTATAACTTATATGTGTCATATATGTATCGCATCTATTTGGTTAGTTTTAGAGTAAAACTATTAATTTTTCATCGATATCTATTTCTTAACAAATATTTGTTTGAAACGATAAAAATATAATATTAAAATAATCAAAATATGAAAATAAAATGACTTAGACAATATCCAGTCAACTCTATAAAACAATAAAAATGACTAACTTTTATAGTATATACTCAATTCTCAAATCTCAAAAGTGATAATTCTATTATACATTGATGAAATATATATAAGACAAACAAAAACTAAAGTTAAAACAAATATAAATCAACATAATATCTTTTTGGATTGTTTGATTTTCATCTATATATTATTTATATCATATCTACATTTGTTTCCCATCTATATCTTATTTATATCATATTGTATCAGATTATTTGATCTTTTTATAGTAAAAATGTCTATTTTTAATCTATATTTATTTCTTGACAAACATCTGTTTAAAACGATAGAAATAATATAACAAAATAATCACAAAATAATAAAACAAACACATAATAAAGCATATTGTTAGCGCCTTGAAGAAAAGTGAATCAAGAGCAAAATGAATACTTGTATGACGAAAAAGAAGAAGAAGACGGCAATGCTCTTTGATAAATGAATAATTAAATAAACCCGTAAAGTTTAAAAAATTATATATAATTATATTATAAAGGGGGTATATCATGTAAAACTATAATCATGAAGTTAAGAACTTTAAACTGAATTCTTCCTGTCTTTTTCACAGATAAATTATTGATAAATAAATGTGATAACAGATAAGATAGTTATGCGATTCCTTTATCTTCCACCTGTGGGACTAATAATGGTCACTTTGCATTTTCTGTTTTCACCACAAACCCGACTGAACCTAACACACAAACACGATTGACTTAACACTCCTTCAGAGTGAGCCGATTGATACCTCCTTAAAAATGGATTGGCTCAATCATAGTTTAATCCATATCAATCCAGCTTTACCTACTTCAGTGTCCGGATCAAGCCTGGCCGTTCTGACGACATTGGTTGTTCTTGCTTCTGCAAAGGCAATGAAAAACAAGAATAGGAAGCCAAAGCTACTGTTCTCCGGTGAACAATTGTACGTACAAGCAGAAATAGGAACTATAATCCCAGTGCTGAGATTTCACAGAAACCAATGAAAATTCAGCTGCGTTAATAATGCGCAGCAGATGTTCCATTGAGTATTCACTAAATTTGATGCATTTTTCTAATTCATGCTTCAGACCGACGCAGTCCAACGTAATGTGTAAATTTAGCAATTGGGATAATCATGAAATGAACCGAACTTAAAATTTAAACGAAATAACTTTGCTTCCAAATAAGCTCTCAGACTGTCAAAGAAGATTCCTCCACTGGCTCGTTACAATTTAACCTACAGTTACACACAGCCTTTTTGAAAAAAAAAAAAAAAAAACAGCTCGCAATAATAATAACACAAAGAAATTTAAACCAATCGTGTATCTAGCGGTTTACAAACATTGCCTTGAGAATTCAGTCAGCTATGGGGCGTTGATTCAGTGCATATTCAAAGCGACTGCACGAATCTGCTCTCATCTCTGTGCTCATATCATTCTCTGGTGCTGGATAATAATCTTCTCTAAGCTGTACATCCCTTAGATTTGGGGGTCTGAGGAGGAAATTCATGAAATGTTCATGAGCTGTTCCGTGAATAAATAGCTTCCTCAAGTTATAGCATTCTCCTAGTAACCCAGCTGCAGGTAATGACAGGCTCCTGTGATTGACATCCCGGTCTTGCGGCGGCCAGTAGTCGAGTTCACTAAGGTTCTGAAGACTACCTATCCCATTCAAGAAAAACCTCTCCCACAAGCTCAAATCCATCTGTCCGGATGGGGCAGTTAATGCATAACCGATTACATCACCACAATCCAGCTGCAGCTTTGAGAGCTTGTGATAGCGGGAAAGAATACTCAACCCAAACGCATTCACAGACGGCTTATTCTGTCCCCTGCAGTCTCCCTCTACGCGTAGCCGAATCTCTTCCAGATTAGGGCAATCCCTGAGCCCTGACTCATCAAGTGGAGTCAAAAATTCCCCAACACCAATCCAAAGAGAAAGAGACCGTAACCGGTACCAACACCGAAATCCATTTCCATTACTTTCCGCATTCAAGAAGTTCGCCTCCAAGTCATGCTTGCGTTTCTTACTACTCCTTATGTCATCGCAGTCATACTCATCAACGTACGAGTCTGAATCATCATTCCAACCTGATATGCTCGGCTCTGAAACTTTGTTTAGATCAAAACCACGACCAGCAGCTTCCTCTTTTTTCTTGCTCTCAAAACCCTCCACATCATCCCAAACACAATCTATATGCAATTTCTGAATTTGATCACAAATCGGCTCCATTGCACGCAGAGAGGCCACAGCACCAAGCTTCTCACAACAACTGATGCTGACATCAACCAGAGTCCTCCGAAGCAAAGATGCTAACGTTCTCATCCCCTTCCAAGTAATATTCTTACACCCCTGAACTTCAAACTTGCTAAGTTCTGTACATCCTCTCCCGATCTCGATCAACCCCATATCCGTCAAATCGCCAGCATTCTTAATCGACAAAGACCTAAGATTCTGACACAAAGCCAAACCATCCAAATGCGATTCAATAGCCATAACAACCCCATGGAACTGCCCTAACTTCAAAACTCTCAAGTTCTTACACTTAGCATTCAACACCTCTAAAGCATGCCCACTCTCTCGGACATTTCGACAAACATCTAGCACCAATTCCTCCAACAAATTAAGCCCGGAGAAAAAATCAATCAAACCAGGGACACTAATCCCAGCATCCTCAACCGTAAAACCATCGCTATTCGGATCACCTCGGGAATTCGCTAACGACGAAGTATCGACCAAATGAAGTAATCTCAACTTAGGACAATTCATAGCAATATCAATCAAAGCCTGATCACCTATAAAACCAATGTACCTAGGATCAAAAGTACAAGCAACTAGAAAATCCTTCAAATTGCCACACGCGCTTGTGATTAAACCAATCTCATCCGACTTAAATCCTTCGGAAAAGGACACGGTCAGCAGATCTAACCTCGACAGAGAAGCCGAAACCGAAGGGAAAGCTTTAAGAACCGGGGGGAGATCCTCTGTGTAATAATAGAAATTCGACAGGTCTAGGGTTTCTAGGTTTTGGCAATACTCGAAAAGAGTTACGAAATCAGCTCCAAGAGGTGATTGTGGCCGCTGATGCCAACGGACAAGCTTGACGTGGCGCAATCGCGGCCACTCAGGGGTTAGGATCTGGAGAGTCCTCGGAGTACGCGCGTAGACGGTTAAGGAAGTTACTAAAGGGAAGGCGAGGTGGAGTCTCCGCGCGAGGAGGTAAGGATCGGAGAGGGAAGAGAGGAGGTCGTGGCCCCAAGGAGAGAGGAGAGAGAGGTCGAGGTTAGTTACGGCACGGAAGCAGGGCGGGATCCGGTAGAGGTCACGCGCGTTCCCACGGAGGGTGAGGGAGACGCGGGTGGCGCGTTCGAGGGCGAGATACTTGCGGCAGACGAGGGAGAGGGAGTTGCGTGCTCGGGTGTCGGTAATGAGAGAGAAGATGTTGGAGAGGATGACGTCAGGGAGCTCATGGACGGTGGTGGGAGGATCCGGAGCCGCCATGAATAGAGAGAGAGAGAGATAGAGGGAGAGAGTGGTTTTGGAGGAGAGAGAAAATATAGATTTAGAAAGAGAGAGAGAGAGAGAGAGAAGCAGATAGGAACGGGATATAAAGATGAAGGGAGTGTGCTTTGTCGTGAGATGGAGAACCACGTGAATTTTGAGTATGGATGTACATACACGTACACTGGAGAAGATATAGTGAGATTGGAGAGAGGAGGACGCTCCAGGAGAAGCGCGTGAGGGGGTGATTGGGGAGAGAGGTGGTGTTTAGTCAGTGTGTGACTGTGTCTCCGTTTTATCCACAATGGATTTCTTGGTTAGTTCTTACATTGGATTTGGACAATAAAGGGGGACCGTGAATAGAAATCGGAAGTAACTTCTCCACCACGTTTGGGAATGTAATGAATTGGATTTGATTCCTCATAAAAAAAAAAAAAAAAAAACCATTCCCTTTGCTCCGATTTTTCCTCTGATGGAATAATGAAATATGGATTAATTCCATTCCAATCTTTTTATTATTTTTATTTTTATTTTTGTTTACCTTGAATTATAGTTTATTTAGGTTTAGTTTGATATGAAAGAAGAAACTAAAGCTGCACAAATGAATTATACCCCATGAACGTGAACCAACCCATTTAAATTCTCGTGAAGCAAGACAAGCGCATGGAAAAAAGAAAAGAAAGGATTTATGTAGATTTTGCTACTTATGATTAAGGTAGTGCGTTTATAGTCACGACTTTACGAGCTAAACATGATTATCCCTTTTATTGATTATTGTCCCCTTTAACTATTTATTATCACTCTACAAGAGATTTTATCTTTTTATTTTTCTATTGAATCAAGTGCATTTTACAACTTATTATTTTTATTAAGGTTCCCTTAATAGCAGTCTTTTCAAAAAAAAAAAAAAAAAATCAAATCAGCATGTTCATTTATAATTAATTGATTTTCTCATTTTAACTTTCTAATTTTTAGTTTGGTACACAATAACTAATTCATTTTTATGGAAAAGAACTATATATGTTTAATAGAGTTAGGGTTTTGTTTTCATATGTTACAAATTCAAGCATCTAAAGATTTAGTATTTATAGAATTTGAAGTTGGGCTAGATTTCGAGTATTATGGGTCAATTTCTCTATATATTTTATGCAATTAGAACAAGTTGAAAAGTATTTTTTTTCAATAAAAAAATTCTATACAAGAAAATTCTAGTAGGCATGATAGGTAATCTTCAATTGATGATTTTGAAAGAATAGACAAGTCAAAGAAAAATTTAGAGCATGAAGCACTTACATAAAATAAATGCAATTATAATTCGAATTTTATTAATCAATCTATATTTAAAGTGAGAAAATTGTATTTATGAAGCAAATTATTTACAATGTTGATCAATTAAACATCTAACTAATTTAATTAATTATCTATTTCTTCTTCATAAAAGAGAATCTATCCTCAAAGTTCAAATATCAAGCAAACAATCTAAGTTTTGATTAGATTATCTGATTTATATATATGTATATATCTGATTCATATTTATATTTTATTTGTACTTGTATATGATATGTTACTTCACCTACATCATGGAAACATCGATTGCGGTTGCTTGAACTGCTTCTTAAATGGAAATGGCTGGCACTATTAATTCCTAGGGAACATGGCTTGCAATGGAGTCCCTTGTTATCTTCTTTATGATATTGGACTCCAAGGTATGGTTTGGGCTTCTCCAACTGGTGAAACCCCTAAAACGTCGGCTGATGTATCTCCGAAGTCAAACTGGGTACGGCTAGGACATTGTTCTTCTTCGCTGTAGGCTATGTTGTCGTCATTAAATTAGGGAAAGCAAACACCATATACAAGCGGATGGTGTGAATGGTTGTTTTGATGTTGATATGGTATTGTTTTCTAATCGAATAGATATAGAATCGTACATATGTAATATTAATAAAAAATTAATAATTTTTACTTATAAATTGATTAAATTAAACTAATATCAAATCAATAGAATCCAATATAGATAAAAGTTCGACAATCTAATTAATCATAGGTAAGTAAAGACACACGGTTATCCTATTTGTACTAATATCATGTAAGTCACTATTGCTGCTACAAAACATTATTCCTAACTTAATTAATGAGACTAGTAGGTAAATAAGATAATTCAGCAGCACCTAGAGTCAGACTTCCCTTTTGCCACGGGTTCCTTAATAATTTCTTGACCCAAGCCCATATCCAACTTGCTTTTATCTTTTCACTATTCGATAGCAATCCTAAGTTTTGAACCCCATCCTCTATCTTTGTCTTCTCAAAGAAAATACTTTAACGCTGAGGTTTCAGCACCCTTCCCTTAAATATCCCTTATCCACAAGAGAAGAGGAGGAAAAAGAAAAAAAAAAAAATCCCATGTCTTAACCTCAAAAGCAGCTTTTCCATGTCATATAATTAGCATCATAGTATTTGTTACTTGACCTCATTTAACCATCTTTCTATTCAATATTTCTTCTAGTTCCCACAACTCACTAGCCTCAAAATTCTATGGCGCAAGAGAATATATAGTGTCAATCCTCCATATTTCTTAAGTTTCTAGACATGATAGTATTGCTAATTGTTTATGATTGCTTCATACATAGAGATTTAATTTAGTTTAATTCCAAGGATTCTTAATCTATTGATAGAAACTCTACATCATATATTTACCTATTACTGTTTTGAATTTATAGGCAACAACTTATACTACAAGCCACTAATTTTCAAATAATCCTAAAATTTTTTATTCAAGTTTAGGTTTCTTTCATCTATTGGAAGGAAACTTTTAAATAACCACACCTCGTAGATTGAAATTTCCAATGTTTATTCATACTAAAGTTGTCCATTCAAAATATTTCTAGTACTATAGATAGTCTATGTCTTAATATTTAGATATCTCTACTATCATTCATCCATCACTAATCCCTTCAGGAAACTTCATGGGTTTCATTTTAAATGCTAAGGGAGATCTCATTAGACCATTTCCATCAAAATCCCTTTGATATGGCTCAAAAACGTATTCATTATGAATGTTTTTAGTTTTTTTTCCAAAAATAGTGAATTTACAAGTTCAAGATTATAGTTTTTTATTCTTAGGTCACCACTAAAGTTAGAATTTCTTAAAAAGGAATACTTAACGTTTTAATTTGATGACTTGGGGAAAAGACTAATTAATCCAAGTCCTAAAAATTCAAGAGTATAGATTTTTCAATTTTTGCAGAAAAAATACCAATTTTGATATAGTCTATATATATTTCACATTCGAATGAAAAGGCATAGAAGATCTCATTTAATGATTTGAAGCAAAAATATCTATTTGAGTCATAAAAAACACAAGTATGGATCTTTTTACTTTTACCATAAATCTTCAACATTAATAAGTTATAGAACATGAATGTGAACTATTAAGCCTCTTCCAAAATTCATGTATCTTTGAATGCCATAGCTTAGGGAGATATAGTTATATGATTTAGAGTGGAAACTATCCAATCTAGATCTAAAAAATATATGGGCATGGATTTTCATTATTTGCTTTAGAAAGAATGCGAAACAAATTGGTTGACATATAGATAAAAATATTATAAATGTTATTGGACAAGTTTTATAATATATCTGGCATACTTAATCTACTAGAAAACTTGTAGGGTTAATTCTATAGGGTTTTAAAATCAGATTTAGACATTTCCTTTAAAACTATGAATTTAGGATTGGATCCTATCTAATATAAAATCTTAGAGATCTGACTTTATGTATAAATCCTATAGATGACTTGTAGTTTTCATCATGAATTATTTATTTTGACTTATCATTGCTATCTCCAGTGAAATTTCTTAAAAATATGAAGAAGTTTTATAATATTCAATTCTACGAAAATATTATTTATAATATATTGGTTGTGTCGTTGCAAACCATATTTTTAATAATGCTATAACTTGGGCTGATATATCATTGAAGCCAAACCATGCATAGCCATTAGCCAGCCAGGACGTCGTTCTTCTTCGCTATAGCCTATGTTATCGTCATTAAAGTAGGGAAATCAAAAGACTATACACATGAACATTCGAGCATTTCTTTCCACCCAATAATAATAATAATAATAATAATAATAATAATAAATAACAAGAAGACACATACTCACATAGGGTTGTGAGTAAGTAGAGACAGCTCATGAGCTTATGAGCTACTCGAATCTGACTCGCTTACAATCAAGTCGACTCGAGTTCAATCAAGTTGACTTGAGTTCAAACAACTTGAGTAGTTACCGAGCTCGAGTTTGAGTTTTAAAATACTTGGCTTGGTAAGCTTGCGAGCTTAATTGAACTTAAACGAGTATTAAATTGAGACGAGCCGAGTTCGAGCTTATCGAGTATTAAATACCATTTATAATTAAATTAATATTTAAATGAATAATTGAACTTAATCGATTCGAGTTTAAACTTATCGAGTATTAAATTGAGTCGAGTTCAAGCTTCAAAATCAAAACTTGATCGAGTTCAAGCTTTGAGTTCTTTATTCAAGTCAAGTTCAAGCTTGGTATTGTATCGACTTGACTCGACTCATTTATAGTCCTACACTCAGACATAGTTATGCTACTTGTGCTAAAACCTTATTGCTAATTTAATTAATGAGATTGCCAAAAAAAAAAAAAAAAAAAAGTAATGAGACTAGTAGGTAAATAAAATAATAAAATAATTCAGCAGCACATGGAGTCAGACTTCCCTAACAATTTCTTGACCCAAGCACATGTCCAACTAACTACACACTGCATTTGAACATAGTCGTGATACATGTGAAGCTCATAAACACATGTAGTTGAACTTGATTTGCCAATATCCAATCTTCTTTGTCTTCCCAAAACAAATACTTTAGGGTTGAAGTTTCACCACGCTTCCCTTACATATCCTAATCCATAAGAGAAGAGGATTAGCATCATATTATTTGTTAATTGACCTCATTTAACCATCTTCCTATTCAATAATTCTTTTAGTTCCCACAATTCACTGGCCTCAAAAGTCTATAGCGCAATAGAACATGCAAAGTCAAACCCACCCCTATATTTCTTAAGTTGCTAGACATGATTGTATTGCTAATTCTTTGTGATTGTTTCATACTAAAGTGAAAACTAACTGTTTCAAGTTCTAAGAAAACTTACATCTATTGTTTGTTTTTTCTCCCCCAAATTTTGATGAAAAATGTTAGTTTTAATAAGTTATAGATGATGAATTTGAAACTTCTAGGAAACTTTCTATTTTCTAAAAGATCATAGTTTGGAAGGTCTCATCAAATGGTACGCAGCAAAAATCATTCAATTTAAATCCTTAGAGTATTAATTGTTTAGCTTTTGCCTAAAATCACTAGAATTTTATAGGTTTCTTATGGTTATTTTGTAACTTCTAGGGCACCATTCAAATTTACAATTTTAAAAGGAGAAGAGCTAGTGATTCTTATTGGATGATTGATAGTAAAAGCCAACCAATCTAGGCCTTAGAAACCCACAAGATTTTTCAATTTTGCCAAAAACCATTAGTCGTGTAATAGGTCATTCGTCATGGATTTTGACCTTACACATTCAACATTTTAAATTTTTGGATCTTTTAAGTTGCATGGTTAGGAAGGTCGCATTTGATGACTTAGAGCAGAATTCAGCCAATTTGATTTGATAAAAACATGTGTGTCAACTTTTTATTATTTTTTTTTTTAAAGGATAGTTTTAATAAGATATAGATAATGGATTTTATATTTCAATCCATTTAAAAATCCCAATTTTTTTTAATGGAAATGTCTCACATAAGTATGAATTATTAATTTAAAAAAATAAATCAATAACAATTTTATAGGAAATAGATTATAGAATTTTGGCTTTAGAGTCATCTACCCATTTTTTTTTTAATTATTCCTTTTAAGAGGGATAGCTAAGAATATCTTGTGAGATTTAAAGCAAAAACCAAACATTTATCCCCAAGGACACTGATATGTTTATTTATTTAAAATTTTGCCTTGAAAATTACGGATTTTGATGGTTTGTAATCGTAAATTTCGAGCTTATATGGAATTGCAGAGTACTATTCTAGTGGAAATAGCCATGAAGGTCTTATTCTGAACATCTTGCCTTAATTCCTTTTATTCTTATCATTAGAAAACTACCCGGTACCATAAAAGGAATGAGCATTGAGCAGCATCTTCGAGCACGCTAAAGGCCATTGTTTAAATATTAGGATAATCCAAATTATGACGTACTTCGTGCAATCTATCGATGAAGCCAAAGTTAAATTAAAGATGCACTTTTTATATTTATTTATATGTATTTAATTTTTTCTTTTATCTTTATAGTTATGTGTTTGGATCCTCCAATCATCAGAAAAGTGCATTTACATTCTATACGATAATTTTATTGTTGATTTTCTATAACTTTTGAATTTTTTTTTTATCTAGAAGAAAAAAAAGTAAAACGGGATTTAAATACATTAGGTTTCAAAAATTTATTGCCCGTTTATGGAATAAATAAGGTTGTAATAAAATTGTTTTCATTAAAGAAGGAAATAGAATTATAATAAGATTTTTATTTGTCAATATTTTATATAATTGAGGATCATTGAGGGAAAAAAAATCAATTTTAATATTGAATTGCTATTTATTAATTTGGATAATGACTATTATTATCAACTAAACTATGTAATAAGTCATCATAAAAAACAATAATAAACTGTAATAAAACTGCTATTACACCGAAATAAATAAATAATTAAGAATTTAATTGGAAGCCGGTGAGAACAGTGATTTAATCAACATCATTAGGTTTTCTTCGTCAATTCTCGTGTCAAGTCTCAGTAATTTATTTTTTCATTTTTTTTTATTTGTCGAACGAGGTGATTTAATTACATATTGTCTTTTTATTTTATGTATGTACATGAATTCGATACGAAGTAGACAATGTTTTAGCAACTCTAGAATTTCGAAGCCCAATGGAGTCCAAAGGCTTGGTTGTTTAATGAGTTTAAATTGTTTATTTGGGCCAGACCTATTATAGTTTAGTACTTGAGAGGGGCCTGAAACCCAGGACAATCCAAGTCATTTTAGTTAGTTGCAATGCGTTATTTTTCATTTCATATTACATCCCTAAAACTATCATAGGCTATTTAGTATATATACTTTAAAATGCATTAATTCATTTTTTTTATAACTTTTAAATATTATTAATATATATGTTAAATCCTTTAGATTATTATTAAAGTTTAAGTATAATTATTATTAGGAGTAAATGGGTACAGGATGGATAGAGTATAATGCGCTATCTGTACCCTACCCTGTAAGATACAAGGTATAAAATTTTGTACTCGTAAACCACCCTATATTACTTTGTATTTATCTTGTATCCTATACTATGGAACCAATAGAGTAAAATTACTTTTGGAGTGTGGAAAGAAATTTAAATATTATTTAATATCGATACTATCACTAGTTGCTTTTGCATATCAATTGAAGAATTTTGATGTAGTTTTTTTCTACACATAATCCATACTATCCTTGCTCTGATTTATATTAATAATAAACTATTTCGGTGTAAAACAGTATTAGAAAAAATTAAGTAACTTTAAATTTTGTGAACGTGGAACAATAAAAAAAAAAATTAGAAGAGTAGTGATATGAGGAAAATTACAATATTTTATTCATTAAGAAGGCAATTTCTTTTAAAGGAAAAATAAAGAGGGAAAATAACAAAAACTATAAAAGAATGAATAAATGTACCAAAAATTTATTAAAAGATTTGCATTTTAATTTATTTATCTATTGGTAATACATAAAATATTTTTTAGGTTGAGGATAGTTAAAGGATTATAGCACTATTAAAACTAAATAGTAAAAACAATGTAATTATCACTATATTAAATAATATTGATGTTAAATAAATTACTAAAAATAAATACTATTATTTTTTGTTAATAACTTAATATTATTTTATATAATTCTTGTAGGGTAAGTATAGGATTCCCAGGAACCTGTACCATATATTAAGTAAATTACAAGTTTCAAGATAGGTACAGGGTATGAAATCCTATACATATACTCTATCATGTGGAAGCAGGTTTTGAAAATTCTATACCTAGAATCTACCAACTAACTCTTAATACTTACTCGAACCTACCTGGTTAATGCATGGTCCGAGTAGTAATCTTGTACAATGTGGTTACCTGCTCAACCTTAATTATTATCCATGATCATAATAACAATCTCTTTTATTAATCAATAATTTTGAAGTCCTATCCAAGCATATCTAATTTTTCCCTAAACGTCCATATAGGTACTATGCTTCATAAAACTTACCTTCCAATAGGTTGATAGGGATGGAATTCATATGTTGCATTTATTATCGCTATTCTTTTATTTGGTTTGTAAGAAATTCTACCATAACATGAAATAAAATAAGGAATCCCTATTATTTTCCTTTACCAAATGAATTGCTATTACTTATGGAAAACTTCCTTTTTGCAATACTAAAATAAGAAATTATTAATCCTTCATGGTTTTATTCAATTTCAGTGAACCAAATGCAACATAAAAGTTTTATTGCGATGATAATTCTCGTCACAAAGATCCTATTGCTTAATGATTATGGAAGAAAGCAGTTATAGTTTTTTGTTTGGCCTAGAAACAACTATAGTTAAAAGATCTTCAATGTGAATCTAGTAAATCATCCATTACTTGAAAAAATGCATGTCAATTTCTCTCTATCTAATTGCATTAATTAATTTTATTTATATTAATCCTATGACAAGATAAGAATTAAAATCTATTTAGCCAAATGCCTTTGTATGCTAATTTTCAAAGCAAAAAGACAAATGCAATGTGTAATAACCAAAATTCATATCAGTCAAGTGGATAATAAAGATCATTATAAGAAGTGGGTATAAGAAATTGATGAAACTCATTCTAGTTGAGGTGTTAGATAGACCTTTATCTTCCTCATCACTTGAAGCACAGGTATAGAGAAGCATTTGGTTGTTTGATTCTATGCCCAAATTTAAACATTTGTGTAACTCTTTGAGCACAAATTATAATCTTTTTAAAACAAAATTGAGAAAGAATCCAATTTGCTAGTTTTTTTAACAAAGAAATAGTAGAACGTATGTTTTTTTTTTTTGTGATTGGACAAATATAGTGTGGGTTGAGATTTTTTTATGGAGAGTATGTTAAGATAAAATCACAAGTTGTGATAGATGGTTGGTGAATATGTGGACATTTTTGTCACAAAATTTTCTTGATGCAAAAAGCATGATATCACTGTTAAGTTGTTGTTTATGGTACTTACGAAAGCAAAGATGTCAATGTGTTTTCAATGATAAACAACTCTATCTGTGTACAATGATAGGTGCTATTAAAGCGCATCAATTTGAATTTTCTACAACTTTAGCAGCTAAACCCATGTAGCAAGTGGAAAAAACAATTCAAGTCTTCAGTGGAGGTATGGAATCTTCTTAAAGATAGTTGCATCAATATAAATACAAAGGATGCTTGTCTAATAAGTTGACTGGGTATGGAATAATTGCAGGGGAATAGGCTAGGTTGAATTTGATTTTGAGATGCTATACAATGCATTAACAAGTTCTTATTCTTGATCAAATATCAATTCTTATGTCTATGGCATTAAATTGCATGGCTCTAAGGTTGATATATACTATTTCAATTTGTAAATAGACAAGCTAATGCTTATATTGATTAGGCTACGACCCAATGCAAAAAGAAGATAAACATGTGTAGGGATGTAACTGGATCGGGTTTTAGGCAGGTCATATGAACTCAAACCCAAACCTATTACACTATAGGACATACCAAACCCAATCCTATAACAGCACGACCCACTACTGTTTTAAGCCTACCCTCTTAACCCTACTTACTCTCCCGTCTACTCTATTCACTCCGCCTCTTCTCTCGTGTATGTCTCTTCCAAACCCTAACTCTCTCTCTGTGTTTCTCTTGTTTTATGTTGATTACTAACATATGTATTGATCTTTCCTACTGGCTAGGGACACACGATGGAAAGCATAAGATCTATTCAAGCTAGATCAAGCTCCTTATCATAGAGGCACTCATATTTCTAGGGAATACTCCTCTCTGTATATTCTTTCACTATTTATACTCTTTTTCTTTACATGCAATCTGCTGTTACAACTATATTTCTTATTACAACCATATACTAGCTTTCTTATTCTGTTTTAGAAGTTGTTATTATTGTTATTTATAGTTTGTAACTTCTAACTATACTATTGAAAGTAATAATCTTTCATCCAAGTTGGCACTTTTCTTGTCCGATGATGTTTGTTTGTAACAAGTTGCCCTTAGTTTTGAAAAAGGATCTTGTCCTCGAGGTCGGAGTATGCACAAGTCCGCTTAAAACGATGCCAGTCCTCCCATGTCGAATCCTCTGGTAATAAACCCTTCTACTGTACTAAAACCCATGGAACAAAGACTCCCTGTTGGACAATATATTGAGAGTCTATGATAGCTAAAGGTTGTAGTAACGGGCATGAATTAGTAGATTCCTCAAGGAGATCTAGAGGCTATAAGTCATGTCCATGTGCTTGTTTCAATAATGAAATGTGAAAAAATTATGGATCTTCGAATAAGTGGGTAACTCTAACTCATAGGCACATTGACCAATCCTCTTAAGAACAATAAAAGGCCCAAAATATCATTTAGACAGTTTATGGCTTTTGTGAGAAGCCAATGACAACTACCTATAAGGTTGGAGTTGAACATAGACTTTGTCCCTACCTGAAAAACCACATCACAACAATGTTGATTAGCTAGACACTTCATTCGAACTTGAGCCTGTTGCAAAATCGGCCTACAATTGCTTCAGAGCTTTGTCTCTTGAAATCAATTCTTCATCCACAGCGTCTACTGAAGAAGAACCACCTAATATAGGAAGGAAGCATGGGTAGTTCTCTACCATAGACAATCTGAAATGGTGTAGAGCCTGCATCTTCATGATAAGATGTGTTATAGGCATATTCTGCTCATGGTAAAAACTTGATCCATTGAGCTAGATAATCCATAACAAAACACCTAAGATACTGTTGAATAGTGCGATTCAATACTTCAATTTGACCATCCGACTGTAGATGATAAGCTGAACTCATGTGTAACCTTGTACCACTCAACTGAAATAATTCTTTCCGAAATTTACTTAGAAAGATAGAATCCCTATCAGAAACAATGGTTTTAGGAAACCTACGTAACTTAACGACCATTGTCATGAATAAATTGGTGAACTTGGTTGCTGTAAAGTGTCCCTCCAATGCCCCTAAGTGACAATATTTGGATGATCTGTCCACCATAACAAAGATCATTGTATAGCCCTTTGAATTTAGAAGGTGAGTTATAAAATCCATGGCTACATCTTCCCAAACTCTAGTAGGGATAAGTAAAGGAGCTAAGAGTCCTACTGGTGTCACGCCCCGAGGGTATTCTAATAATAACAATCAAGAACCACTCGATTATCATTATTAGGTTACCTTCTGGAATGACATGATTTCCAAAAGCAGGATCTTTTAGTTGCTTGGATGGAATAAACAAACATATATAAGATGTAAACTAGTAAATTACTTTTACAGCTATAATATTACAAATCATATTTTATAAGTCCTTACAACTATGCTGATGATTCTAATGCACTTTAAATGCATCACAAGTCTATTACAGATATAGATATGCTAACCCTATACTAAACTTTAAACTTCTGGCTTCTAATCTCTTACCGGGACCATGCTCCTGCTAGTAATGAGCCACAGTCGCAGAGTGAACCTAAAAGGACTGTGGGAGTGTGAGCTAAAACACGAGCTCAGTGAATAACTAGAACTTATTACACATAACATACAAGTTATTTAAAACATTACAAGCTTGGACGACCCGGAATCCAAACAGGATGAAGATTTACGCCCTCCCATCGGGGTTGAAGGATCACAATCTATGGTCCACCTATCCAGGAGAGACTTAAGCTTCCAGGAAATAATAACATTTAATATAATTATCTCTTTAAGTTTATCATGTTTCTTTATTCATTTCCTGTTATAGCTTTAGAAACTCCACTAGTGTTAGTTATTCCCATGTAATACCATAAGCAGCGTCCTTCATTTACCATGTAGTTCCTATGGTATTAACAGAACAAAGGTAATCTTGCAATTAACTACTAGCTCTCTGGCCTAGATAATTCAAGCATTACCAGAGATCCGAGAAACTAACACGTAGTAGGCTACCACTTACTCAATGCTTTTTATGCATAGTATGTAATGCATGATTATTTTCCATTATGGTACCAGTAGTTTTAGTCAATTTGAGGGTGATCAAGCAATAAGACAAATTAGATACTACATACATTATCAAGATACACACAATTGTGTTATCACTTATTTTAGAGTGAATGGCAATCAATGGAATACAATACACAACTTTCGTATTTCAAACAGATCACCAATTTTCATTATCTTTTTATTTAAGGTTCACTACCAGTACAAGCAAACAATGTAATAAGATTGAGTCACTCACCTGCCCATCCTATTTAATCGTAGTAATCTTCAGGTAGGTCCCAATACCCGAGTCACCTATTGAGATAAATCATATAATTATTAAAATTATAGATTATAAAATCTAGTTCCTATGAATATTTAAGTGTTCTAACTGGGTTGTTGGGTTTCTATTTTATTCTTAGCTAATTCTTTTGAAATAGCTCTAAGTTCTAAATCCTTGTACTCGCAGTTTTATTGTATTGGTTCTGGTTGGATATGTAAATCTATCAATTGGGTATTTGGAAAGTTAATAACTTCGTTAATTCATTTTTATTGTCCAAAAATGTCAGTTTTCTTTTAAATTATTAACTAAATTTTTTTATAGAGTATAGATGTTCCTATACTCATAAATTTGGATTATTTAAATTTCATTGTTATCGATTTATATATAAATATTCTAGTATATATTTGTATTTACTAATTCATAATTTATACATAATATATCTTTCTATAAAAACATACTCACTAAAAAGAATTTATTAACTTAATTATAACTATTTTCGAAATTATTTTTCTCTTTTGTAAATCATAAGGACATTAATAATTATCATCAATATAGACCAAAAATAATTATGATAATCAATAATACTAATAAAAATAATGATCACATAATAATAATAATAATAATAATAATAATAATAATAATAATAATAATAATAATAATAATAATAAAATATAAATTTCCGAAAATAGCTTAGAGGGAATAATTATATTCCATCACCTTAAGAGTTATACTAATTGTCTTATACTTTGATTAATATTATTATTAAAGTAATTTTAGTCTTATATTCATATTTTTTAGAAATAATATTTTTGAAAATTTTAACAAAATTCCTTTAATAATATTAAGATTATTAATGATTAATTAAAAACTTATTATGCGGAAATTACTTAATAAAGTAATTTATATTTCTAAAAATTCTTTTTAGATTAATAATAATAGATTAAATAATTAAACATCCTATATCAGAAAAATAATTTTATTTTTAAATTTAAATAAATAAATTTCGGATTTAATATTATTATATTATAATATTACTATTACTATTCCAGAAAAATAAATAAATGCAGGAAAAATAATAAACATTCTAAAATTATTTAAATTATTATTTATTATATAATTATTTATACTTAGTTTCGTTTTTCTTTCTTTTTTTTTTTTTTTTAGTTCTGGCTGAGGGGTACAACGGGTTAAGTACGCCCGTGCACCCAGCCCGTGCTCATCGGGGAGCACTGTTCATTCTCTTCCCCGATGAACCACGGCCATTTCCGGTGAATCCCAACGTTAAAACGTCGGGATTTTGGATCTAAAAGACTCCTAAGGACCTAATTAGCTTAAATATCCAAGAATCATAACATAAAAACAACATGCTATCCATGATTTCGAATCATCAAACTCGGCTAGGGTTTGGGAAAAATACCTTCGTTGCGACCTCACGATGAAATTCGAAGCTCCTAATGGCCTTGGTTAGCTTCCTAAGATGTCTAAGAGTCAGTCTCAATCCATAAAACTGAAAGAAAATTCGCGGAATAAGATCACTTATCACAAGCTCGTTTTTGAACGTTTTTCCCAGTTTTTGTTCGAATTTTCGAACGAGGTGGATATGAGCGTTTAAAAAATCGGTTTCTGGGTTTGTTCTACTCCAAATAAGATGTGGATGAATTCTGGAAGGTTTGGAATTCATTTGTTTGTCCATCCGAATTCGTTTGCATATATATATATATATATAAAAACGTAGTGCAAGTGTCGGCCGCGCTTCTTCCTTAATTTCCAAACGAATTGCTCTTGTTTGTTGTCCATTCACTCCTTTGTTTGATTGTCATTAAGGCAGCAGTGAGTTGTCCATTTTAGATTGGCTTAGGAGATGATTGGGATTGACTTTTAGGTAAATTATTGAAGAAATTCGGCTCACAATCCTCAAGAGAATCACAGCCCTTCAATTCATGTAAATTGTCTCCAGCAAGTTGCAAATACATATATATTAGTTATATATTAGTTAGATTTTGTTTAGTTAAGTTTTCGGGTAGTTTAATACACTATTAGGGTATATTTTAGCTTATATATGTAAATATATATATACAAAGGTCTTTAATGGATCCTACAAGATGTTTAGTTTAATAAAAAGTACAAATTTAAGCTTTAATAGAAAGTATCTAATTGTTTAAGAAAAATTTATCCTACGCGATTTAGGTTTTATAAGCTTTTTGGGTCAATTTTCGTTTCAGGCTCCAAGGACTTTAGAAAACCCTAATTTGGTTTTTGTATGATTCAATTCTATATTTGAGGTCTAGATCTCAAGTTATACATCAGTTTATGTTTTTATTGGGTATTTATAATCCTAACAGTTTATCTTGAAATCATAATTTCCTAACTAAAACCCTATTGAGTCATTTGTGTAATATTACTACTAATATATAGGCTATACTAGTTATATATATTAGATTTGGATACTCACTATGAAATCTTATCAATGTAGTTTATTACCGACCAAAATTCTCAAATTTTAGGGTTCCAATGCAAATATAGGTTCATTACTATACCTTGTTTTAATTCCCGGTCTCTATTGAATACTAAGGAAATCACTTAATATTCATATTTAGGTTTTCCTATCTATTCTGTCTGTTTGACAAGGATTTGGGTTTAGGATTTGAAGTTTCCTTTGATCACAACCTGAATTATTAACTCGGAATACGAAATCTTGTTTTTGGAATCAATTGGGGTCAAAGAAGTCCTTTTATAAAGTTTATGAGTCCCAAACCGATCAAATTTAGAGTATTTATCTAAACTAGGGTTTCTAATTAACTCCTAGGGTTACTAGTCAACCCATAATTTCTAATCTAGGGTCATATCGTATGATGGAAGTTCTCGGGGTTTACAACTGGTGCCTTAGTCACATACTTAATCTGCTGACAAATGTGACAATTTCAAATATATTCCTCAATTTGCTTTCTCATATTACTCTAATAAAATTGACCTGCAATGCGCTTGAATGTCTTAGTAGTCCCAAAATGTCCTGCCATTGGAGAAGAATGAAATTCCTCTAAAATAGTGGGGAACAACAAAGATTCAGGCACCAAAAATAAACATTGGCCATAATATAATAAACCATTCTTCCATTCAATCTTCTACTTAACAAAATTACTTGTTTGCAAATTAGAAATAAGCTTCTGAAAAGTTGGTAATGTTTGATATTCCTTCTTAAGGTTTGCAACACAATCAAATACTGGCATGGACAATGCCAAAAGAGAAGCATCAGAATACTATCGTGACAATACATTAGCCAAGACATTTTCCACCTCCTTTTTATAAAGTATCTCATAGTCATGTCCCAAGAGTTTTGTAACATAACACTGTCGTTCAAGTGTCTGAATAACCTGAGAAAGAAGTTCTTTTAAACTTCTATGATCAGTGCGAATTTGAAAATGAGTCCCCAGTAGATATTGTCTCCACTTACGCACAGCTTCACCACAGCATATAACTCTCTAATATATGTAGAAGCTTTCCGTAAATGATTAGAAAGATTCTTGTTAAAGTAGGCAATAGGATATGATGCCTGTAATAAAAATGCTCCTATTCCCACTCCTGAGGCATCTGTTTTAACCACAAATGGTTGTTGAAAATCTGGCAAAGTTAATATAGGGTCATTAATCAAAAACCTATTTCAATTGGTGAAAAGCTTGAGTAGCCAACTCAGACCATTGAAACCCATCATGTTTCAAAAGATCCATCAAAGGACCAGCAATAGAAGCATATCCCTTGATAAACTTCCTATAATAGCCAAAAAAACCCAAAAAATCTCATAATTGCTTTACAGTGGTAGGAATCTCCTAATTTGCTACTGCTTCCACTTTGGAAGGATCAGGACATACTTCATTAAAAGAAACCATATGTCTCAAATACTCCACAGTGGTTTGAGCAAAAGAACATTTACTCTTTTTCAGATAAAAATGATTATCTAATAGAGTTTTCAAGACAACTGTCAAGTGGTGTAAGTGATAGCCATTGTTCTACTATATATCAGAATATCATAAAAAAAATGATCATAAACTTCCTCAAATATGATTGAAACCTTGTATTCATAATGAATGGAAATGTAAAAGGGGCATTACTCAATCCAAACGGCATTACCAAAAATTCATAATGCCCATGATGTGTATGAAAAGCTGTTTTTTTGACATCCTGAGGATCCATTTGGATCTGATGATAGCCTGCTCGAAGATCTAACTTTGAAAAAAAAACAAGCACCTCGAAGTTCATCAATCAATTCGTCTACGGTTGGAATAGGAAAGTTATCCTTAATAGTAAATTGATTGAGGGCTTGATAGTCAATACAAAATCTCTAACTCCCATCTTTCTTCTTAACCAGTAAAATTGGGGAAGAAAAGGCACTAGTACTCCTATGAATAACCCCTTGAGCTATATCCTCCACCTGCTTCTCTATCTCATTCTTTTGAAAATGTGGGTAGTGATATGGTTTGACATTGATTATTAAGGAAGTGTTTGGAATGAGAAGAATTTGATGTTGGATATTGCGAAGTGGTAGCAATGATGAAGGTGCCTGAAAAACAGAAGAAAATTTGCCCAATGATGCCGGAATAGCATCATTGTTGGTGGCATTCGGTGAAGTATGAAAATTAACTTTTTGAGCCACCAAGTGATAACAAGTAGCAATAGCATCAGTATGAACTAATCTCCGCAATTGATGATGGGAAATCTCTTCAGTCAAGTCAGTCTTGTCGCCTACTACTGTCGTCTACTAACATAACAGTCTTCCCTTCCACAAAGAATTCCATAGTTAACTTGGAATAATCCATGGTTACTGGCCCCAATTTATTCAACCATTGAATTCCCAAAACAATATCAGCACCCTATATGGGAAGAACATAAAAAGAATTTGTAAAGTTCCAAGACTGTATTAAAACAGAAACATCCGAACAAACTCCTTCACAACTCATTGTCGAACCATTGCTAATCATGACTAAAAACTTTGGTGCTGGCTGAATCAACAATCCTAAAAGATGGGCCAATCGTGTTTGTACAAAATTATGAGTGCTTCATGTATCAACTAAAATCCATACCTCATGACCATTGATCCATCCTTTAAAGTTTGAAGTACAAGGTTTTATAGTTCCAGATAATGCATGGTAACTAATCGAACTTGTTTCCAAATCAATCTCACCTACATGCTCTGATTCCAACAACTCATCCATCTCATCATTATCGTGCAACAATAACAAAAATTTAGATTTACACTTATGATTACGATGATATTTTTCATCACAGTTATAATAAAGACCCTGCTCATGCCTAGCTAACATTTCTATTGGTGTTAATCGTTTAATGGGTATATTTATTTTTGTTTGAGGTGATTTGATAACTGTGTTTGGTTTAGTGTTTAAGGGAACAGACTAAATGTGGTTTGAAAAACTGTAAGGGAGAAATGTATTTAGAACTAGAAGGTGTTATGTATGGTTTTGAAAACAATTGGTTATTATATTTACTTTCATGCATTTTAGCAAGCCAAATTGAGTGCCTGAGAGTAAGCGGTCGAGAAATTTGAACTTCTCATTTTATAAAAGGTTTAAGACCTGATATAAAACAACTGAGAAGAAATGATTCAGGTAATCTTATTACTCTATTGGATAAAGATTCAAATTGAGTATGATATTCCTCTATTGATCTAATTTGCGTGAGTTTTGACAGGATACCTTGAGTATCTTCAAACTCGGATGGCCCAAAACGAATTTCAATAGCTTTCTTGAAATTTATCCAAGAACTAAGATGTTTGTTATTATACATCCATTTGTACCAATGTAAAGCTCTATCTTCCATTGCAAACAAGGCAATTGCAATTCGTTGCTCATCTGGAATAGCATGAAAATCAAAGAACTGATCGGCCTTAAAAACCCATCCTAAAGCATCGTCTCTGGTGAATTTAGGAACCTCTAATTTGATTCCTTTCAATAAATTCTCCACAATACTACCCCCATTAGCAGAATATGATGAACTCGAATTATGATCCCCTTGTTGATTAATCACCAGGTTCTGATTTTGACTTAAATTCTTGGAAAATTCCTCGAATTTCTTGTCCATTTCAACTCTAATAGCTTGTAACAAGGTGTTCTACAACTAGTTGGCTAATTCTTGAAAATTGTCCTCCATTGCGTCTGCTCTGGTTGATGGAGCCATAATAACAACGAGAGCACCAAATTTATTATGGCCCACTACTGTTTTAAACCCACCATCTTAACCTACTTTACTCTCTCGTCTACTTTATTCATTTGCCTCTTCTGTCGTGTATGTCTATTCCAAACCTTAACTCTCTCTCTCTGTGTTTCACTTGTTTTATGTTGATTACTAACAGATGTATTGATATTTCCTATTGGATACGTACAAATGATGGAAAGCATATGATCTATTCGAGCTAGATCAAGCTCCTTATCACAGAGGCACTCGTATTTCTGGGAAATACTCCTCTTTATATATTCTTTTACTATTTATATTCTTTTTCTTTACATGCAATCTGCTATTACAACTATATTTCTTGTTATAACCATATACTAACTTTCCTATTATATTTCAAAAGTTGTTATTATTGTTATTTACAGTTTGTAACTTCTAACTATACTATTGAAACTAATAATCTTTCATCCAAGCTGGCACCTTTCTTGTCCGATGATGTTTGTCAGTAATAATAACCATGTAAGGTTTTCCTTTATATCCAAACCCTCCCTATAGGGTTTATTCTAAAAGCTGCTATTTGTCCGATTACCCATCCGACTATCAAACCGATTACCTGCCCAACCACCCGCTTGATTATTAACCTAAATCCGCCCCATTTATTTATTTTTTAATAGATTTAGCATACTTAAGGCAATAAATAATAGTCTAGTAATATAGCAATTCACCTTCTCTTTGCCGACTTGTTTTTAAATTTAGTATGTTACTATGTTTACATTTAGTAAATATATTTACATTATAATTTTTTTTACTAGGACTAATAGGTCGGGTAATACTACCCGGGTATCCATCGGGTTTTAGTAGTATTCAAACCAAGCATCTCAACTCTAAACACCCAAGTGAGTATGGTATAAATCCAATGCAGTAGCAAATTTCCTTATCCTGCTTCAAGAAAGATGCAAAACTATGGCAATATAAAGGTGAGGCTTATCGAGATGGACTAGTGCAAATGATAAGTGGGTTAAAACTTGGATATTAGATTAGATTATACCCAAATCTATTGTATTGTCAACAAGAAAGCCTAAACCCATAAGTGCACTTATACAACACATCAACAATCAAAAGACAATGCATTAAAACTTACAAGAAATGTACTGAAAGGTATATTCTATGATCTTGACACATACGTCTCCATCGTCTTAGATATTTGAACAGATAGATGAAAAGAAAGCTCATATATAGTAGTAACATGTCACTAGAATAACTATCATCAAGTCATACATAATAGATTATTTGCACTTCATAAAATGGATGGGGCCTATATGACCTGAAAAATATATGCAACTATAAGGATCATACTTGGTGAATATTTCTTAACAAATAAAATTGTCTCATTTTTGACTCAACAGTGCAGCTACAAACACAACTAACATTGCCAATCTAAAACCATTGCACTAACTAACACTAGGTAGACCTTTTTTCATATCAGATGTGCATGCCATATACTAAACTTATTTGTAAAAGATGGAATGAAATAACTAAAAATAAGTATCTTACCAATAAAATTAGAAGTTAACTATATTACAGATCAAGCCCATTAATAGTTGATAGTAAAAATGGTGTGGAGTGCATAGTAAAAAGCCTAGAATGTCAAAAAACAGTTTGCAACATAGATGGAATTCAATGTATGAACTTCTAAACAACATCATTGAATATAGTGAGTTGTTATATAGTTTTGCAATTTCACATATCCCAATCATTAGCATACCCTTGTATCCGAATGGATAGAATGTTTGTTATAATTTGTTGAAGCTTCTTAAAGTTTTTTTTTTTTTATATATATAACTGCACGATTACTTTCTTTTGGGTATGCAATCCAAGTGTTCATCTGTTCTACCTTGAAGTATGTAAAATTATGCATACATTACAAAAGGTAAGGTTTAATCACATTGTTGCAAACTTGTGTTAATGACATGGTTAGGAAGTTATTGAAATAATTGGATCAAAAGGAAAAAAATAGACAACACAATACAAAAAAGACTGGATAGTGTAATTCCTTTGTATCATACCTTGTATCTTATTTGGTATACACGGTCCTAGGCAATGATTTTTGTGCTGTCTATTGGTTGGTATATACAAGTACAACAAAAGAATGCTATTAAAGGCTTGAGCTATCCAATAAAAAGATGATTTGTCCCATCATTTATATGATACTACTTTTGTTCAAATTTGTTTAGGACTTGTATCAAAGCACATAACAACTAAAGGAGGGATTACGATTATTACTTTATTCAATCACACAAATCTAGATGAACTAAATGCCTCCTAATATTGGTAATCAAGAAAATTTCCTCCATCATTCATTTCAACTTCTTTTGTAAAAAATCCATGTGTAAACGAAGGTAAGGTTTATCCCCTCCAGTGATTGTAATATCGAATCTAGGCAATGATACGTCAAATTATTTCGTTATTTATGTTTCCAATGCGCGCGTGTACGCACACACACACTAATCTACTTATATATATTGTTAGGTCATAAAACTACTAAAGGGATTCAAAGAAACAGGTTGCAAGTAAGATTGACTTAGAGACACGAATGATATCGTTTGATTTAGAGACTTTGTGCCTCTCACATAAAGTTTGCTATGAGAGATATATTGCAAAATTCTCCTAAGATATAACTAACTCTTGATACTTAAATAGCAAATATTTAAATATCAAATCACACTTAAAAGAATTTAAAATGTATGTGTATAGTTATTTGCTAATAAAGGAGATAAAAAGAGAAAAATTGTACTTGTAATAATTATTTTTACTATAAGATGTAACACATTTTATATCATTAATGGATATTCCAACCATCATAACTTTCCCAAGAGTCACTCCATTTCGACATGAGTTGCATTCTTTGGATTTCATGTTAGTTAGTTATTAGTTAACCTGAAACGTTATAAAAAAATGGATGCAACCCAAAAACATAAAACTTTTTAAGAAATTGATCAAAAGTTGCAGTATTTCAAAAGTTAACTGTAGAAATAAAATTGGAGACACGACAGTGGAGATCATAGGCGTGATCAAGCCCTTGAAATTCACCGTGTTAGATAGATCTATGGTCATGACCGTGATATGGCTCATGATCTTTGCAATTGCCCTGATCACATCTGTGGACTTTCAAGAAATTTATCACAACGTTGATCACTATTGTACTCGTCGTGAACTCTATAATTTTATTTCATTCTTCTTCTTTGTTTTAAGTACAAGATCTATATTATGGATTACATAATTGGTAATCTATTTCTACATATATATTATGTATGCATATAATAATCACATATATACATCTATTTGAAAGAAATATGAATATTTATTTTTTTTTATTTATTCGTTTTATAAGAAAAATTACTCACAGTTTTGGTTCCAAAAATTAAAACCATCAACTGCTAGTATGGGTCCGGTTCTAAACTGAATCGGATGATATCTAGTAATAATCGAAGCAAGGAGACATAAAATGCGTTAAACTCCGAATAATTCTTGTACTTTTATTCTTTTAAAGATTCATGCATATGTCTTTACCCTTAAATGATTAGCATTCGTGCAAAACCCAATATGATTCACACCGAATCTCTATGCAACCGATTGATTTTTCTTGGGCGATCCCTTCACGAGCCACACATATGTGTGGATCATGTAAATATGTCATATAGTGGACTAGGGATGTAAACGGGTCGGGTTCGGGTCGGGTCATGCTGTCCCAAACCCGACCCGATTAAAAATTGGGTGTCCCAGAACCCGACCCGACCGATTTCTTAGAAACCCGACCCGACCCGAACCCGACCCGTTTAATCTATTACATAATTAAATGCATCATTTTATTATTTGATTAAATTATTATCGTAGTGAGGCATGTATTAGGAGGGCAAAAATTTCAATGGAGTTGATAAAGATCCTAATTTTTATTTAAAAAAAAATTAGAAAACGTTAAAGACAAGTAAAAAATTATTAAACGTGAAAACTGAATATATAAGGTAAAGTCAGTAACTCAAGACATGTCATTGTCTAAAATTATTAGAAGACTTACATATATATATATATAAAATACATTCAACTCAAAAAAAAAAAAATAATAAAATGATGATACTATACAACGATCTATGTATTCTTGATTTATTGTCATTACATATATATATATAATATCTATTTTTTTTTGAGAAAATTAATTTTTATACTTTGTTGTGTTGCATGGGAAAGAAATGAATTTTGAAAAAATGAGAAAGGTTGCACATGGAAATCGATTTTCTATGGATAATTGGTCAGTAATTATTAATTGTAAATATAATTTGTATCCTATCATGTGACTCAATACATGAATAACAAAATGATTATATGAAAAGTATCATTCAACTAATGAATAATAAATTCCTTAAACTAAATTTTTTAAATTTTTTTTAATTAAATCGGGTCGGGTTTTCCCAACGGGTATGAGTACAACCCAAAACCCGACCTAAACCCTATAGGGTCAGACCCTATAGGGTTTTTAGCGGGGCGGGCGGGCGGGTACCCTATAACGACCCGCCCCGGTTGCATCCCTATAGTGGACCATCCCGCTTACAAGAAAAAATATCAAAGTTATTCTTGCAAGATATTTGGGATTTACATTGAAGTTTCATATTTGGTCAAAATTTAGGAAAACGAAGATGGCGTTTTGAGGTATTGCGTTGATAAAACATGAATTAAGAGGGTTGCAGATTTTTGAAGACATATTTCAACAAGTCCATTGTTCCTAAATAATATTATCATTTTGATTTCCTATCAGTTACCTAATACTACATCTAAAGAAGAATATATATATTATATATATATATATATTTACACACAATAAAATGTTACTCACAAAACATGGACTCATATTTCGTAAGAAAAAATTATTGTCTCGATTTGTTTGTGTGATTTGGTATGTTTGGCTTATTAGATTTTTATCTATATCACATATGTATTAAATCAATTTAGTCAGTTTATGAATAAAACAGTTAATTTTTCAATGATAATTATTTTTTTTTATAAATATCTACTTAAAAGCGATAAAAATATGATATCAAAATAATCGAATAAATCAGACGTGCATTAAATTTGTTGAAAAAGCCTCTTGTGACCTATCTAGATTATAGAATATAGATCACCACATTATTGTGACAAAAGTAGGAGCTATTATTAATCCCTTACCTACTTCAAACCCGTCTTGCCTCATCAATTCCTGACATAGTCGGAGAAATAAATACGTCTGTCAAAAACATGTGACATGTGCATATAATAATTATAAATGGCTTCTTAATCCTAGGAACATTATTAAACTCGACAGATGACCTAGCACCATTCTTGCTAGTTGCTAGTTTCTAGTTGGTATTTGATACCGACAACAATGGACATGAACCTCAGGGCAATTTTCATATGTTGTGTATTTGTTAGCTTAGGAAAAATGAGAGAGATACATGTCGCCGGGTGTGCAAGTAAAATAAGATTTATACGTTATTACACATCGTGATCGCCTTTCTAAAATATTGATCAGGATAAGCGTCAATTTAGAATAATTACTAAAATAATTCATTAAAATCTTATGATGAACATGTCATTTCTATAAATAAAAAAAATTTCCCTTAATAGAATTCGTATATTGAGCAATAGATTTTTATAAATTGAAAATGTCGAATGTTCTACGTGTATTTTCTTTAGAAGCCTAACTCACATTTCTAAAATACATTTTTGTTGGTTATTTTAGTAATTAATTTGATTTTAATCCTATTTTTATAATTATTTTTTATAGAAAGGATACACCTAACATTCACTGGACACGTAAATATATACATATATATGATATATATTAAAAAATTATCAATGTTTATATAAATAATAAGTTACGTAATATATAATTTATATTTATAAGAGCGAGAGACAGAGAGAGAGAGAAAGTGTGTGTAATGCAAAAACGTGAAAGACTTTGACTTAATTTAGGATCCCCTCTGGGATTCTTACGCGTAAGTCAGTGTAATACAATAAAAGCAAACGAAATGCTTCGGATTTCGTAATGGTAAGGTTTTCGTCTTGTTTTAATTATTTTCCTTTTTCCGAGGTGTGAGTTGGAAGATCGGCCACTGGCTTGACCTTTATATGGTCGTACTCGTAGGAGGTAGGTTGAATTGCAAAATGGGTCAATAAATTAATGTGTAGAGAGATTATTTTTTGTTTTAATTAATATTTGTATATATCCATGTATTTAGTATTATGCCAATTATTCCTTATACGAATGTTTACTATTTTTTTTTCATGGTTTGGTTTATGTCATTTACATCACACATCATGGAATAAAAAAAATAAAAAAAATAAGAGCACCTTGTTGTTTTTCAACGAAAAGATAGTTCATAACAACCAACGAAATGAATATTTGATTATATTCGTATAACGAAAACTTAGACCTAGTTAATTAAATTTTTATGTATGATGAACTGCGGCTGCACAACCAAGATTTTGTAAAATGTAAAATTAAAACGTAAGAACCGGAATGTTGTATTAAACTGGAATCAAAATTTCAATAATATGTTCAAGTTTAAATTTGAAATTCTTTTATTTCAAGATTACATTAAAACATAGGAACTAGCAGGTGATTGGAATTCTTTATTTCAAGATTTAATTTGAATCAAACTCCATTAAGTTTTCAATAATATGTTCAATTCAAAATAACATATTCAAAAGAACATAAGGAGTTGAAAGTCAAGTATAAGGAATCATTTTAAGTCATTGAACACGCAAAATTAAGTTTATACTTGAATTGGACTTACATGTATCACATTTTTATTGTAATTAATGACTTCGTTAAAAATCCCACATACTTTGTTGTGGTGAATCGATAAAGAAAGAAATTTAAGTTAATTAACACGAAAACAAGCATCATGATAAATAACCAACTTATTTGTATTTTGTTTAAATATATGTAACCAATATATATCTATACTATATTTTGAATATTATAATTCTACAATTGATGTTTTATAATACAGTACTTGGCTCATATTAATATAATTTATAAATCGATTTGAATTTGTTAGTGGTCTATTTTGGAACATAGGACCGCTAGGGTTAAACCCAGCACTCGGACCAACGTATCTAGCCCATATCCTATCGGCAAATCCCATGATGAACGGCCTAGCTTTAATGACAGTTTCGGTGTTTGGCCGGTCACCTCCGTATTGCTTGTCGCTTGACACAAGTCACTTGATTGGATTGACTCTTGAGTAATAGTGTAGTAGTAGGCCTGCCCCACATCCTCCACTACAACCGTTAACCGACCACCCACCCATCCACTGAGCCATGAAGCCAATAATCATCAGTCAACTACCTATAAATACTACCTATCTACCTCTTAGGAGATAGATAATGTCATACTTATCATTTATTTCAATTCTACTCATGGGCTTACTGATAATTTTTTATTTAAGCATTGGAATGGCCATACTGAGCCTACGTCCGACACACTACTAACCAGTCTTTATCATTGCAGGTCCTATATTGAACATTGATTCAAGCCCAAATTGCTAAGGTCTAACTTCTATCGGATTCGAATAAACAACAAATGATGAGAGATTTGCCACAAAATTTATCATATATTAATTCAATTTTAATTATGGCAATGGGATCGACAAGAGATTTTACCGGGGTTGCGATTGACTTTGATCTATCTTGACATAAAGGAAAGCTTGAATTATTGCTTGGTGGCAATTTGCTAACTCAGTCAAAGAATGGAGGAGAGAAGCGACAAATTTTAACCAGGGATGAGGATGACGGTACAGGGGAGCATAAAGTAGTGGGTGGGCTTACTTTATTTAAACTGATATCATTAAATTTTTCTTTCTAAAATGAAATTCAGTATAATTAGCTAATTATGAAAAAGTTAAATATAAAAAAAAATGCTACTTAGGTATAGAAATAAATTCAGTTTCAAAAGTAAACTAATTTTTTAGAAATTATATTCATGGTCTCATAAACCTCACTATTAAGTCACATATAATATTATTTTAAAACATGACATTAAAATATATATAATATATTGTTGCCTTTATTTCTGGATACATTATTATTATTATTATTATTATATGATGAGGTGGGCCAGGAAGCCACCTACTTTGTCCAGAATTATAGAGTATAACAGCTATACATAAGCCAAAAAAAGAAAACCAATAATTGAATAATAAAAGGGTATTCGATAAGATGTTAAAGCACATAAACTTCCACTTTTCACACTCACTTATTAGCAATCCAAAATGCATGAATGGCATAAGATAAGACTTCGTTAATGTTGCGACCCCATTGAACTTTTCTTCTTCACATGATCCCATGATTGTCACCTTTAAACAAAGCAAATCTTACCTGGCAAAACAAATAAGAAATACGAAGCAAACTCTCTTTTCCTCTAAAGTTCCTTTTAATTTTTGTTTTTCGAGACTTGAAAATAAAGATAAATATTAAAAAATTGTTAATACTATCATGTTGTATAAATACTAGTAATTTTTTCATATAAATAATTTTATAAAAACCGTGTATCATTTCTTTTATATTTATTCTTGCTTAAAATATAATGATTAATAATCTCATCTTCAAATCATTAAACAAGCAATGAAGCCATCTGTTACTATTTTTCATAAAACAAACTGGAAACTCATGTGTACAGATTTACCAGTTGAGTGAATAAAAGGTTAGATTTTAATAGCAAAAAACCTTTTATTTTTTTTTATTAGAGATGTATTTTTTTTTATATTGATGATATTAATAACATTATATTATATACATTAACATATATAAGATCATCATAAGCATTATTTAATCGAGGCAGAAAAGAATAATCTCTTTATAAAGTTTGCTTTAAAATTCAAAGCTGAGGAAGGAAGTAATCATAAAAGAAGCACACAATACAATACAATAATATTGTATATTCTATTCTTTCTTTCTTTCTTTCTTTCCTCCTCTTCATTTCATTTCCTCTCTGTCTTTGTCTTAAATTCTCTTATTCAAATCTCAAGTACATGATTAGGTATCCATTCTTCCATTAAATAATAATCTCATATCTCTCTCTCTCTCTCTCTCTCTTTGAGATTCACTATTCACACCTCTAGTCTCATTGGCTTTCAAGAAACCAAGCACACCAATATCTTCTTCACCATCTTTCGTTCTTACTGGTACTCTCTATGTCTCTCTTTCTCTCTATTCAAAATGCATCCAAGTAGTGTTATAATCAGCATGTACTGTTTAATTAGTTAGTGTTGGATTGAATTTACTGATAGGCTTGTGATTTGCTTGATCAAATAGTGAAGATTTTCTTGCTTGCATGCCAGTCTCTGATAAAGAATGGAGATGCTGAGTTAGTGACAGGAAAATCGTTTCTTGATTAGAGATATTCGTAAGCGAATCTTAAGTTAAAATTCATAAGTAATCACTCGATTTAAGATATCGATTTGTTCTTTTTCTTTTTTCTTTTTTTTTTTGTTTTTTTACTCCCTAACGATCGTTCAGTGAGGAATAATCTCAGTTTTCTATAATCTAATGAATAAATGCTAGAAAGAAAGATGATAATATCTTTAGGATAGTCTTTATATATGAGTATTCCAATGTGGAAGATCTCTGGTTAGATTTTCTGAAATGCTGCGTGTTGCTTCGCAAGTTTTGGTTAGGCTGGTCTGGAAATGTTGTTTTCGCTGCTGCACTTTGCGGTTCGGTCTTTTGGTTTTGAGTGTTTGATCTTTCTAGAAGATGACAAAACTTGCCTAGTTTATTTACAAGTGGTAGGACGAGAGGATGAACTCGGAATTTATGAAAAAATGTTTTAACCGATTTCTGTTGAAGCTTAAGGGTTATTGATCTGACTGTTAATGTCTGTGGATATCTGAAAATATATAATGAGATTTCTAAAAGAAAATTGTTTGAATGGCTGTTTGAAGCATATTGTTATAGTTACGATATGAGAAATAAACTAAGAAATTTTTGAGTTTGTTTACTGAGTTCTCCTAAGGCCAAAGGATTATTGATCTGACTTTAAAGTCTTTAAGTTAAATAGATAGAGCATGTTTGTGTTGCTTTCTAAGTCTTGTTGTGGGTTATTGTTAGGTTGTGCTGACTGAACCCTGACACTTATTAGACCATTGTACTGAATTCTGTTGAGTTTTATGCTGCTGATCTGAATTTTGAGGTATTCTGCAATTTTATAAGAGTGAAGGGATTTATGGATGGAAAATTTTCTGTTGGCTTTTCAAGTCATATTCTGAACTACTGGTACTATGTGAAGAAAAAACTCAGAACTCTTTAGCAAAAATTACATTGTGTTTTGAGTTGTTGATGTGAAAAATCTAAAAAATTAGTGTTCTTATAGGAACAAATGTTGTTTTCAAGTCAGTATTTTAAGTTGCTTAGAGGACACCAGACAATTAGAAGGGGGCAATCTTTGAACTGCTAATAATGCCATATCTTTTAATATGACCAACATATGAGCTTTGTGGAATCTTAATAATACATTAGTTATTTTTGGGCATCTAGTAACTTGTGCCCAAAATAAGAAATATGGGCAGAATTTGTTGAATAGTCATCAATTTTAAGATCTTTGAGATGTCTTAATGGATCTTTGCCTTTTGAGGTCTTCAATCTAATAAAATCCACTTATCACTGAAAAAGGATTGTTGGGGACTTAGTAATTGCATTTTGGCTCTATTCCCTAACTGTAATTTTGAATTTCTCATGTTCCCCTTTATAGACTTTGAAGGAGCATTGGTAGTGAGGATCCCCAATGGAAGATAAGCAGTTGGATTTCAATAAGCCATTTCTTTCTGTGAGGCGATTCTCAGTGCCAGCAGAAGTTCCACAATTTCAGGAGAAAAGGAAGGTCAACAATTTTGTGGCCAAAATTCCTCCTCTTCCTGTTTACAAATCTGAGTTAAAGTCAGGCCCTATCAGGGATCCTGGAACTGTTCCTTTTGTCTGGGAGAAGAGTCCTGGAAGACCCAAGGATGAAGGAAAGCTGCAAATCCCAACTCCTGAACAGCCTCCTGTCACCCCAAAGCCTCCACCTGGGAGAGCCAGAATGTTAAGAAGGAAAATTTGCACAAGGATTCTCAAAATGTAAGGGATGGACAATTGCCAAAACAATACATCCAGTCAAGTGCTCGTAGTGTGTCATCTGCAAACAAGCCTGGCAGCTCATCAGACAGTGTAGAGGACAAAGGAAGCATTGCTTCAGAGAATGGTGAAGAGACTTATATGGATGCGCTTGATTCATTTGCTCGGACGGAGTCCTTTTTGAACTGCAGTGTTAGTGGTTTGAGTGGGCTGGATGGCCAGGATCTTAGATCATCTGAAAGGTTCTTTACAGATCCACAGGCCCGTGATTTAATGATGAGTCGTTTCTTGCCTGCAGCAAAGGCAATGGCTTCTGAAACACCTCAACATGCTAAAAGGAAGCAGCCTGTAGTATATGAAAAGTCCAGACCACCAAGACCTGTGAGGAAAGCAGTAGATCGGGTTAGTCATTCACACTATCAACACAGGCCAGTTCTGTCACCATACCATGCGCTAGACACAGGAAAAGAGAGTGAAGATGAACAGTATTCTGAATTTGAGAATTCATCTGTAAAAGTCTGTGGCTTGCTACCACGGTTAAAGAATTCACTTTGCCTACTGAATCCAGTACCTGCTATGAGGGAGCAGGACATGAGGTCTGTTCCTTCAGTGCGGCGGGTGCCAGCTAAATCTTCATATATAGGTTTTCACAGAGAAACCAGGAGTAAGGTACTTAAGCCTTATATCTTCTCTATATTATTGTGTTCTTTTTTTTATTTTTATCAATACGATTACCCACGGTTGCAATAATGATTGCTGTCCCCTTTTTTTTCCAACAGCACGTGAGATATCTGGAGCAAAGATCAGGTGGTGATAGTCAAACTTCTGTGCGGCCTGAAGACAATTTTAAGAAGAAGAGGCAGTCAGACCAACTTTATTTGAGAAAGGATACTAAAATGTTGGAAGGATCATCTCTATATAGGCGTTTGCATGGCAATGGCAAATATCCAGCCCAGAGTGAAAATGTTCAATCCACAAGTCCACGACAGGGAGCATTCCATGAGATTTTGGTGAATGCTGATGATCCCACGGCAGATAGCTTCGATTCCTCTGGTAAACAATGCATTAGTTTTCGAGACTTATTGGCCAGTGAAGATGCTGAGTGGGAGCAGGGGTCTACAGGGCCCGTGATTGAGAAAACAGTGTATGTAGATTCTGTTCAAACAACAAAATCTCGTATTTCAGATAGCTCAGATACCAAGTGGATACCTTCACAGAAAGATGATGATTTTGATGACACGGAAAAGAATGACATTGTGAAAGATGCTGCTTCTGTTGACTCGGTGCTACAAGACTCAGGATTCTTTGATCGTATTGATGAAAAGCTGAAATCCAAGCCTGAAATTTACCACACTACTGGAGTGGACAATCATAGGAAGGGAGTTGTATCATTGAGCTTGTCTAGAAATGTACAGGAAACCGATCCAGAGACCATCATAAAGACAGATCCAATAGATGAGAAGATTGATTTGGAAAGCGAGTTGCTAGCAAGGTCAAGTAATCAAGAAAATTTCCATGGAGGCTTTCCATACTTCCCTGTTCCCCCACCATTACCCAAATCTCCTTCGGAATCTTGGTTATTGCGTGCATTGCCTGCTGTTGCCTCCAAGAACACATCAGCACGATCTTCTTTTGGTACAGATGTTTTTAACAGAATCCATGTGTCCAAGCCACCTCTTACTGATCCCAAATGGGAAATGATGGTAAGAACATCCAAGGTTCACCAAGGCCATTTGCGATTTTCTGAGGTAATCTTTTATTTTAACCCTATAAAACGAATTTTAGAGCACATGGGAACTTCTGCTTACAAACTTACGTTTTATCAGGAATTGCTGACACCATCCCAGAAACTTAGTCAGTAAAGGAATCACAAGTGCATTTTCTCCGGTTAAACTCAATGTTCCGTTTGGCGTATGTTCGCCTGTTCCCCATTGTTTTTCGACACTGTGAGTAATCTCTTCAAGGGGGAATCGTATCCGAATTCCATCTTTGAAATGTGAATTGACCTATACATTAGTGTCTTAGTCTACAAATGATGTGGTAGACTGGCTACGCAATAATTTCTCTTTTGTGAATGCCATTTAAAGAGAGCAAAAAAGAGGTTTTTTTTTTTTTTTTTTCCACATCACGCTTGTACTATAAGCGTAATAATTCTATTAAAGGGAAAGGGAATTGCCAAAGTCCACATTCAATAAGAGTGATGAAAAGAATAAGAGCATCTATCATCCATATATTGTGCGAATATCTTGAGATGCTCTCGCTGGTTGTATCTTTTATACATGGGTGTTTATGAATACTGGAGCCTCCATTGAGCACCAGATATTCCCGCAGTAGTCCGTTTGCACGTGAAGATTTCTACTGACAAAAAAAAAAAAAAGTATGAGGTGAAGATTAGGTTTAAAACTAGTCGAATGAATTTATTTTGTGGTTCATAGTGGCAATCAAATGAAATTTAAAAGAATGGACATGAACTATGTCTATGTGGTATGAGAAATTTTATTGAGGAACATAAGCAACTTATAAAACGACTCATTCCGCGATAGCGCCCATTAGCCTTCTTTTGCCTTGGCTATCTATTTGACTATCAATGTGCGTTTAAAATTGGTTGCCATTATAAAGTATTTAACGTCACGAAAAAAAAAAAAAGAAGAGAAAAATCCCAAAGTAATGCAAATGCAGGTACCTGTTTACACCGAAATAATTCAATTGAAGTCTTGTTCGTTTACGCCAGTGCCACTTTGTACTAAAGGCTGGAGCAGTGATCTTTGATGTTGCCCATATTGTCATATGTTTACCGGCAGATGTCGCTGAATTAAATTGTTGAATGTTGCTTTCAGGTTCCATTTGTCCATGATTTGTCAATTTCCGGAAAAAAAAAAAAAAAAAATCTATCATTTGTCAAAATTAGCGATCCAAAAATTTCAACCACATAATTTGTCTAGATCTGCAGAATTGTCAATTGTTGTTAGGTGAATCACTCAAGGCATATAGAGAAGGGACACGTATATGTGAAACAAGAGGTGACCCCATAATTGCATTTGCTCTTTATATATATAGAAGAGGGCAGGAACATAAATATGGCTAAAATATAATTAAACGTTAGATGTTATCTAGAGGTAACAATAATAATGGCAAGGGACTTGAGTGCTCTTGTCGGTGGATATTTGGACGAGGCAGCAAATCCTATGTTGCTAGGAAATAGCGACATCTTCTTCATATCCATAACGTTGGTGTCTCTATTAGCAATATCGCTCATCTTGTTTGCTTGTGGTGATGATGCTGATAGCTCCAGCTCTTCCCGCGAGAAGAGCAGAACGGGAAATGATGCTACCATGTATGCCGCTGCTGATATAGGAAGTCACCACCATAGTGCCGCCTGTGGAGGAGGCCACCACCATGGAGGCGGATGCGGGGGTGGAGGTGGATGTGGGGGAGGAGGTGGATGTGGGGGAGGAGGGACGTCGTGAAGACCATGTACATATGAGCATGCTGGTATGGCAAGTAGTCAAGCTAATGAGAATAACATAAAGCAGTGATCGTCCTGGTCCTGGTGTATCATGCATATGACGTTATTATCAATAATGAACTCCAGTTCTGGTTGAGATGTGTATCTGAATTGAACATTTTGAATAGTATTTTTCCTCTGGAAAATTATGTACTAGTAATAAAGCCGGGCCATTAAAATGAAATGCATGTTAGTTTCATCGGACGCGTATGTAGTACAATACACATGAAATGCATTAAATCTCTTTATTCTTTTGTATATCGGAACTAAAAATTGCGCTATTTGTATATAATTACATAAGAATTAACAGCATCTAGCACATGTAATTCCGAAGATTTTCTTACATGGGGAGAGCAAGGTGTTTTTGAACTCGCGAGGACTGGACCTGAATATAATGTTGAAATTTATGGATACCGGGGCCACACATGGGAAAGACTCCACAAATGACACATCAAGTGCCAATAAATTGAAATAAAAAAAGAAAAAAGGAGTCACCGACAAGTTTAATTCTGCAAAAGGCTCGAGTGGTCAGTTTAGGCCCATCAACGCAGTAAAAGTAGCATGTTTCGTTTTTTCTTTTTAGCCTATTTACTATTTAGAATTGGTCCAATTTGAACAGTTTGAACTGATAGTGGGGATTGAAGTGATTGGAATAGGTCAATTCATCCAGCCCATCAATAAATAAGGTGCAAGGTATTTTATCACTTTATCTTGAGCATATTCTTGATGATGGTTAGAAAATGATGGAGCGCCTTTAAATCTATTATTTAATGAATGGATCTAGTTTTGGAATATTTAGTGTTTCATTTTTTTTTATATTTTCTTTATTTTAAAAAATAATCCTTTAAATTATTAGAAAAGTATTTTCATAATATGTTAATAAAATAATCCTACAACTAGTGTGTAAGCTTGTACCTTTTAAGTTTTCATATTACAATAAAATAAAAAAAAAGGCAAAAAAATAGTGGAAAAAATATAAAGAAAATTGACAATTTACGAGAATGTTTTGAACTCTGCACTCCCCTTTATTAACAGTATATTCTTAGTTAATATTATGCAAGAGTACTAATATCCTTTACTTGTGTATTAGGATTTTTATTTGTGTAAACACTTCATTTATGCAAATCTTTATTTTTACGTCAATTTATAAAACCATTACACAATTGTATACAGTATTAGAGTCGAAGTAAAGAAATTTTATGATCCCGTTATTAATTTTGAGAAGGGTTTCATCACTATTCAACGGCTTATATTATATTTAATCATGATTAATCAGTAAATTTTTAATATTTTAATTATTATATTTATTTTAATAGTTGAAGGTTTAATTATTGAGTTAAAAAAAATTGGGAATTAATCTTGTTCTTCGAATTGTACGTCGTCACATATGGGCCTTCTTGGGCAAGTGTACATCGCTTTTCTCTTCATCCACAACTGTAGACAATGGTAAGATTTCATCTTTTCCCATCACCTCATTACTGGAAACATCAAAACATCTCCTCTAGTTTAGTTGAATCCCTAAACAAACACAGCTTGACCCAATATCAGCCACAACACACATCGAACCCATCTATCACCTTGGTTTATTTACCACAACTTCCATGGCATCTTCTCTCAAGCATCCACATCTGAGCCCTGTCCCACCAAACCCACTTTGAGTTGGTTGTCATCATCCCCTCACAACACCACCAGCAATGGTGTCTATTGCCCTTCCTCCTCTTTCGTTTAACACCATGCTTACACATCCATTTACCCCTGTTCCAACGATCAACACTCCTAGTGACATTACTTACATAAATACCACCACTTACACACATCTTTTTCTCACGACATTATTTCAACTCTCTTGACCAGTCTCTTTCCTTCTACTCACACGTCTCCTAACCTTCATCAATTACCCTTCCTTTTTTGCATTAATGTCATCGTTGTTCTTCTTGATAAACTATCAATAAATAAATATCAACTCTAACTCTCTCTCTCTCTCTCCCATGACCTCATTATTCATATCCATCAATCTTTATCGTTATGTTGATGATACCATTTCGGCACTGCCTCAGAACGTCGTTCTTACTCTTGGAAATGCTCCGCTTTACAACCTTGCTATGCCATCTAACTCTGCAGCAACCATTTGGTTTGAGCATCATTGCTTGCTATAATTTCCATCAACATCTTTATGGAGACCCATGATATTTTAGCAACCAATGCAATAGCCAATGCACTCAATGCAACGAAACACATGGATATGGCAGCTTTAATCCGATCAAGTAGAGGACCTCAGAGATTTAATATTGATGTCACAATAGATAGAATTGAAGCCATGTTAGCTATCTTGGGACTACAATCTGCCTTGCATGAACAAAAAAAATTCGCATAGAAGGAAGACCTTGAAGTTGAAAGGATCATTAAGGCTATTGAAAATGGAAGGAGGAAGGAACTCAGAAATCAGGATTGATGAAAATGAGATTATCAAATATGGGAATCGACCATGGGTTTTGAATGATTTAGACCTAAGAAGTCACACCATGAGAGAAGCTCATTCCTCAACTTACTTAATCCATGGTATTAAAATAAAGAAAGATAAAAAGAAGCACTTGTGGAAGAATGAAAAAGGGTATCACAGAGTATGTTGTCAAGTGTATTACTTGTGAAAAGGATCATATTGAGAATAAAAAACCAGCAGGCGAGTTACAGTCCTCACCTACTCTTGAGTGGAAGTAGGAAAATATCATGATGGACTTTGTCACAACATCATTGAGATCACCAGCAAGGCATGAGGTAGTATGGGCTTTTGTAAATTGATTGACTAAAGCAACTCACTTTATATCACCTAAAGTTAGTGTCAAAGGAGAAATTTGCTCAGGTATACATCAAGGAGATTGTGAGATTATATAGTTTTAATTTTAGTTGTGTTTGACAAAGATCTTTGTTTTGTGAGTTGATTTTGAAGGAGCTTACATAAAGCTTTGCGGACTAAATATCAATTGAGTACTACCTTCCAACCTTAGACAAATAGTTAATTAGAAACGGCTCTTCAAATACTTGAGGATATGTTAAGAGCTTGTGCTTTAGATTTTGATAGTCCATAAGATGATCATTTACTATTGGTAGAGTTTGCATATAATAATAGCTATCAGGCTACAATTTAGATGGCATTATATGAAGTTTTGTATGGCTAAAAGTGTAGATCGCTATAACATTAAAATGAGGTTAGTGACAAAGCTTTAATTGGTTCAAGTTTAGTACAACAGGCTATATAAAAAGTGCAGATGATCAAGCAGCGAATGAAGATAACTTGAGATGGATATAAAGTTAGTCATTCAAAGGAGATAGTCAGTTGAGTTTGAGGTTTGTGATCACATTTTTATTAAAAGTATCACTTATTAAAGGAATTGGTTGATTTGGAATCAAAGTCAAGCTAAATGAAGATATATCGATCTATTGAGATACTTTAGATGACTAGACTAGTTACCTATCGTGTCGCCCTACCCAAAACATATCAAATGTACATGATGTCTTCTATGTCTCACTCTTGAGAATGTGTATATTAGACACAGATGCAGTAGTCAAGATGAATAAGCCTAAAGTATAACCTAATATGATATTTGTGAACACCCAATAAGAGTAGTAGATCGAAAGGATGGATTACTTAGTAATAAGATAATAAAGTATGTGTAGGTACAAAGGAATGGTCAGGCAGAGCGAGAGGCTATTTAGGAGTTGAAGGACACTTTCATGCCCCAATGGATACCCTAAACTCGAAAGTTCACCATACACAATATTAAAACTTAAGAATGATTATCATAATCACTCAGAAGCTTTTATATTGGTACAAGGCGTACGTTCACAACAAGGAGATACCGATGAAGTTATGCATTTTAAGATAGTAGCAATATAACATGCAAGACAATACTATCATAATTTCATCAAAATATGAGGTCTTAGAACTCTTAGGGGCATTTCCCCGATAGTTCTCTAAAAGAAAAAAAAGTCTTATCATAGTCTTACTTAAAATAGATAACTATAACTGAAAGACTTTAAAGGAAATCTAGTCTAAAAGTCTTCGAATAGAATTCCACCATAAGCTTCCCAAAAACATAGGTCCTAACCGGGTAAAGGGTGGTTTTGGTGCAAAAACAATGAACTTGTAACATCAAAATCTGTTGGAGAGTAAAGACAACTAGCTTAGTGAGATAATTCCTTATGCAAACGTACCATAACAAAATAATCAAACAAAACATACCTATAACAAAACAATTAAACAAGTCCATTAGGAAGCATATATGTGATGCAACATCCATATGATCAAATAAATACATATGACTATCCAATAACGTATTTAGAATGGATTTATGCCCTCCACATAAGAGGTTAGGGAATGCTTTGAATGGGTCCAATGACCTTCTTGAAATTGCGTGCATGTCTTGAGGTTCTAATCAACTGTACTATTAGTCCCCAGGTCTTTCTTAGCCAAAGCGATCAATCCGGCTCGACTATATCATAAGGCCGTATTCCCCGAACATCTTAATTCCTTAATATGTAGCTAGGTAGCTTACCTTTCCAGTCTCTTGTAGAAGAGTAGTAGAAAAATGTGAATATGATTCTCTAAATGATATTTATGCTCAATTTAGTTATAAGGAATTCCCGATCCACAATTAATCTTATTTAAGGTGATCAACCAATATTCACACTTATAGCATCATACATAAAGTCAATTTACATTAATCAACTAATTAAGTTCTGATATATTTATCGTTTATTGATCACACATAATGAACCACATACATGAATCCCATAATATCTCACACGCATACCAATTTTATCTTTTCTTAAAATCTAGTGCTCTACTTTACAAGCACATGCACAAAATACATCAAACGTAAAGGAAAAATTCACTCGACCATAGCAGTTGCTATCAATCAAAGTAATCCTTGGGAAAGAGAAGGTCTTGGTTGTCATTACCTAAACAAAAAGAGATACCTTAAATAAGTATTTTATCTAAGTCCTACTTAAATTTCTAACTTATCAAATTAAATTCATGTCACTTTTCCAATTGCGGAATTCCAACTTAAAATGGTAATAACTTTGTCATTTTAACTCGGAATTTTGCATATAAATAGTTGATTTTCACATACTTCTATGATCTATCTACTTATAAAGTTATTTTTATATTTAAGGTCATTTGGGGTTTGACCATCACAGTACAGATTGGTTCCATATGTTTCAATTTTGATTATTGTGACATTTTGCCATTTTTACATCTTATAAACCCTCTAATTTAATTTATATATATTATTATATATCACTCTTATACTTAAAGATAACCTCTAATAAATCTTTAAAAGTTCTAAATAATACAAGTATGATCTAGTGATGTTGTCCAAGTAAAATTTTAATTAAAACATCTTTATGAAAAACCAAAAAACTCTTGAGTTTATGAAAACATTAGCTTGAATGCTAATGGAAATTCTATTTTATAAATCTTTATAAGCATGTGATTTTAAGAAAAAATGATTTTTAAGTCATGAAATTTCGAATACTATGTTTATAATAGTTATTTATGAAAATTTAAGTGGATGATCTTGTTTTAACTTTTCTTCTTTGAAACAAGATTTTCTTTTATATTTTATTAACATGTTTGAAATTGATATTTTGCATAACAAAAAATTATCATTTTAAAATGGTTCAAAACTTTATTTTGGCATGACAACCTCACTATGAAATATTTATGTACATGAACATAAATACCATATTTTACATAATTTATGGAGAGAAAAAACAAATAATATAAGAGTACAAAGATAAAAAATTTAATGTATGAGAGCCTTAGCTTATGATCAAAACTCCCTAGGACTTAGAAATGGAAAAAGTCCCCTAAAATAACAAAAATAATTAAAAGCAAAATAAAAAAAAATGGAAGTCTTAGAATTAGGATAAGACTTTCCGAGATTTGAAATATTCCAATCACCATGTAAATAAAAGCAAAAAAGAGCAAATCAAATATAATTGAAGCCTTAGAATTTTTGAACGAGGCATTCCAAGAATTTATATTTAGGAAAAATCCCTTTTTGTTTTGAGTTGATTAAGGACAAGTCTGAGACTTAGATTGAGGACAAGTCTCAATATATTATATTAAGAGCATGAAATAAATGTTAGGTTAGTAAGCCACATCTTCGTATTGATATAAATATGTACATAACTATATTTTTATGCATATAAATAGTTAGATTAGATGACAAAAAATATAGCAACATGAATATAACATTAACATGATCATCAACATAATAAGTTGTTGATTTTATTTTAGCATTATCATCTATAGCTTGTTGCATCATGAGGAGATTTTATTCCATGTATTGCTTGAAACAACACCTAATATCAACTAAGGTTATATGAGAAATGTGTTCATCTTTAAAAGATGAAACGATTGAATATGTGTGAGTTGACAATGAAAGGGGGTGACAAGGGAAAACATGCAGTAGCAAAAAGAGAGAGGGAAAAATGAGAGAAAAGGGAGAGATTTTGAAGGAAATGTATAGTGTTGAAAGTGGTTATGTTATGGGTATTAAAAAATATGACATGACCATAGAATTTTTCATAAGTTTTCTTATATAAATAGTTGATCTAGATCCATTCTCTTTCATTAGTACTTTACATATACTTATTTCTTTTTTCATTTTATTTTTGTCATTTAGAATGTTCTCGAGAGTGAAAATGAGATTGAAAAGTTAGTGGTTGAGGTGAAGGAAATGTTCGTAGAAGCCCAAGAAAAGCCTTTCCAACTAATGAGTTTGATTGATCAAGTCCAAAAGCTTAGATTGGGTTATAAATTCAAAAATGAGATTGAAAATGGGTTACTTCATATTCATAAGATCTCACTTGATTTTAAGCAAAGAAACAATGATGATTTTTACTTCATTTCTCTCTTCTTTTGATTGTTACGACAACAAGGTTATAAGATCTCATGTGGTAAGTATATATGCATTGTTCCTACTTGTTTATATATAAGTTATGACAATAAAGTTATAAGATCTAATGGGAAGAATAAATAATTATTATTATGAATAATAATTTACTATCACTACCAACCCTAATAGATTAGAAGCATTATTGTCAGTGTAAAATACTGACATAATATAAATATGTGTGATAGTGTCTCATTAAGGTTAAAACTTTTACTGTCACATTAGACGACGAGAAATTCTGTAACCTAAAGAGAAACACAAGAAAATAAGATTCTTCTCAACAATTCTAGAAGCATCTCTAGAATTGTGCTAGCATACAAGGTATTCCTTTTTAGAGTGCTTGTTCTTGTGGACGAAGTAGAGGGTGCTGGGAAATTATGGTACCTTGTAGATCCGGATTGACATCAGTTTTCACAAACTCGAAATTGCAAGATATTATTTTGAATCATTTTTTTTTTGTATCCCGATTGAATTAGAGCACATGGGATCCAGCTTTAGGGTTTTAATTTTTCCGCCGCAAATAGATTTAAATTTTGTATTATGAAACCTTACAGTGGTATCAGAGCCACTTGTGTTCTTAATTAAATTGAATCGTTTTTTATCTACATATGATGTAGTGTTATTTTGTGATTAATATGCGCGTTGAAATAGATTCGAAATAAGTTACAACGAATAAATTCATAGAATTCGATTTTATGATTTTCGTATCTATTTATGTTAATTGCAATATCAATTCATTATTATGCATGATGGAATCATACGAATATGATTCTATACATGATATAATAAGATTCGAAATTTTGAAATCGAATATGTTATTGTGCATGAGGGGTAAACAAATTTGATTGGATTAGGTTAAATCGAATATATATATATATATATATATATGTTGTTATATCTGTATGTGTGTTTTTTGGCGTTTTTCAATTGGGGGTTAAAAGGATCTGATAGATTTCGAATCAATCAAGTTTAGTATGTTTATATGATTAAAATGTTTCAAAATTCATATTCAAGGATCGGACGTATATTGTTCAATCGTTTGAACTGATCATCAAATTTCAATCGTGTATGACACGAATTACAATTGTGAATTGTATTAATTTTTTTTTAAATCGAATGAAATTTTTGCAGTTCAATAATTAAAGTCATGTTTTTCGTATTGCTGTAAATCTGGGTTTTAAGAATCGAATATTTTATTTTGTAATGTTTCAAAATCCAAATTGAAAGATTTGATTTTTCAATGAATTTTAAAACCCATATTTGATGGATTTTTGTTTTACGAATTAACAAGGACTTATATTTTTTTAAAGGATCTTCTAACCTAAATTTTTCAATTTCGTCTAGGTTTCAGGGGCGCGCCCCTAAAACCCTGCAGGGGACGCTGTCCCTTTGACCCCTACCCGTTAACTGGGTAATGGGATCGCCATAAGGAGACTTTGTAACCCCGACAAGGGGGCACTGCCCCCTTGACCTTTATAAGATGCATAGCTTAATTTCATAAGCACTAAATAAAGATAGTTAATATAAAGATCATCCTTTTAAGTATTTTAAAATTGTATGAATGACTATCATATGTGCTTATGTTATATGTATAGTGCATAGCATGGCCCTAAGACTCATGTGATTGGTAGGTTTTATTCTTTTGGTTTTTATGGGTTGTAATTTTAAATACGGCCTGCGTGTCATTTATTTTATTATAATATATCTTTTCTACTCATAGAAATAGGATTTTTATATCTATTCATTATTGTAATGAAGACAAGGAAAATGTCATGAAGACCCTTCCTAATCCATGGTGATGGAGAAACAAGGATCATGAAGAAGATATAAGAAAAATTTGCAACTTAATACCATGAAGATGGTCCTTACCTTAGGATTGGACCATTGATTTTCATATTGGCTTATGAAAATCAATATAGAATAAGGGGCCATGCTATGACACTTTTCTTTGTTTTATAAATTTGATATATCATGAGATGATGTATGTATATGTATGTGATACTAAATTTATGTATGCTTGAATATCCATTATACATGATGATAGAAAATAGAATAACAATAATTAAAATCCCTCCATAATTTTAAGTTTTAATGCATCCATGTCAAAACACCTGTCAAGACTTTGATCACCATAATGTGGGTCTGCCAAAGTAGAGTGCATTAGGTTTCTTAGTAAGGCAGGCTTGGGTAATGGTGCTACTCATGAGTTTAACATGGTTAGACTTAATTAGGCTATCAAAATGGTTTTGGGCTTAAGGGATTAGATGGGATTCAAACATACCAGGACATATGATGTCAAGAGTCCTATAAACAATCTAAGAGTTACATGTGATGTAATTGGGAAAAAATTTCCTACCTAAATAACTTAAGTTTAAGTGTCATGCCAAAGCTGACTTAAAATTAAGTGAAATGGTTCTTAGCCCACTAAAATGCAATAATTAAGTATAGTTACTTAAATGATGAGGGTTATTATTTAGTGGGAGTTATTATTTGGTGCCTCATATATATATATATATATTATATTAAAATTAACTTTGCATATGTAACTATAGATCAATGGTTGCAAACAACACTTCGCACTTATCTTTGCGATCGGTCCTTGAGAAGGAAAAAAATAATTGGGACCAATTTTCTAGATTGGTTCAAGAACTTGAGAATTGTTCTCAAGAATGAAAAGAAAACTTTATGTCCTTAATGAGTCTATTCTTGAGGAACCTCCTGCTAATGCTCCAAGAGCTCAAAAGGATGCTTATAAGAAGCATTCTGATGAATATTTGGAAGTAGGATGCCTAATGCTTGCAACCATGAGTCCAGAACTTCAAAAAGGTTTGGAAAACATGGAGGCTCATGAGATGATCCTCCATCTCAAGGAAATGTTCCAGCAACAAGCTAGGCAGGAGAGGTAGGCCTTACATTTTTGTAAGATGGTTGAAGGAGATTCAGTAAGTGCCTATGTCCTGAAGATGAAAGGATATCTTGATCATCTTGATAGGCTGGGGTTTCCAATAAGTCAGGAATTTGCTACTGATTTGATCTTAATTCGCTGCCAGATAGTTATGACCAGTTCATCATGAACTACACAATGAATAACATGGACAAATCAATCTTTGAATTACATGCAATGCTTAAGACTGCTGAGGTCAATATCAAAAAGAAGAAGCCCAGCAATATCTTAATGATTCAGAAAGGGAAGGGCATGAAAAGAAAGGGTAAAGGAAATGCTAAGGCTGTGAAAGGTTCAAAACCTAAGCCCAAGCCCAAACCAAAGGCTAAACCTCCTAAGGAAGGAGTTTGCTTTCACTGCAATGAACCAAGTCACTGGAAAAGGAACTGCAAACTCTATTTGGAAGATCTCAAAAGGAAGAAGAGTAGTCAGACTACTGCTTCAGGTATTTATGTTATAGAAATAAATTTATCTGCCTCTACTTCTTGGGTATTAGATATCGGATGTGGATCTCACATTTGTACAAATGTGCAGGGTTTCGGTAAGAGTAGAGATCTGAAGAAGGGTGAGGTTGACTTATGAGTGGGCAATGGAGCAAGGGTTGCTGCCTTAGCTGTTGGAAGTTATGAGTTGACTTTGCCTAGTAGGCTCTTGTTAATGTTGAACAATTGCTACTATGTTCCTATTTTGCGTAGGAATATTATTTCTGTTTCATGTTTAGATATTGAAGGATTTTCGTTTATTATTAAGAATAATAAATGCTCCATTTATAATAAAGGCATGTTTTATGCAAATGCTGATTTACATGATGGTCTTTATGTTCTAAATCTGAAACCTGATAATGTATCTATCATAACATAAATACTAAGAAACTTAAATCTGAAAATTAAATATGACCTATCTATGGCATTGTCGTCTTGGTCACATAAATGAGAAACGCATATCGAAGCTCCATAAGGATGGATTGTTGAATTCATTTGATTTTGAATCATATGAGATATATAAGTCCTGTTTATTAGGCAAGATGGCCAAAGTTCCCTTCACTGGGCACAGTGAAAGGGCAACGGATTTATTGGGCCTAATACATATTGATGTATGTGGCCCATTAAGCATTGCTTCTAGAGGAGGTTATCAATACTTCATCACATTTACTGATGATTTCAATAGATATGGATATGTCTTTTTGATGAGGCATAAATCTGAATCGTTTGAAATGTTTAAAACATTTCAGAATGAAGTACAAAATCAGCTTGGCAAAACTATTAAAATGCTTCAATCAGATTGAGGTGGCGAATATCTAAGCCAAGAATTTAATGACCATCTCAGAAATTGTGGAGTAATTTCACAATTAACTCCACCTGGAACACCACAGTAGAATGGTGTATCAGAAAGGAGAAATAGAACCTTATTAGATATGGTTCGATCTATGATGAGTCAAACAGATCTTCCTCCATCCTTTTGGGGCTACGCCCTAGAGACAGCTGCATTCACGTTAAATCATGTTCCTTCTAAGGTGGTAGAAAAGACACCATATGAGATATCGACTGGAAAAAGGCCTAGTCTATCTTTCCTCAAGATTTGGGGTTGTGAGGCTTATGTCAGACGTCTAGCCTCAGAAAAATTAAGACCTAAATCAGATAAATGCCTTTTTGTGGGGTACCTAAAAGAAACCAAAGGGTACTACTTTTATAATCACTCCAAAAACAAAGTGTTTGTCACTCGGAATGACATCTTCTTAGAGAAAGAGTTTATCTATGGAAGAACTAGTGGGAGTAAAGTACATCTTGAAGAAGTACAAGATCCACAAAATAGTGTAATACTGCCAATAGAAAGTCAACAAGTCACACAGTTACCTGTTGATCCTCCACAAGTAACACAAGGCCCACGCAAGTCTGATAGGGTACGACATCAACCCGAGAGATATGGATTTCTCATTACAGATAGTCATGATATGTTTTTCATGGATTATAATGAGCCAACTACCTCCTGGGAAGCCATGATGGGACCAGATTCTGAGAAATGGCTGGAAGCCATGAAATCTGAAATACAATCCATGGATGACAATCAAGTGTGGACTTTGATTGATCCACCTGAAGGTATAAAGACCATTGGGTGCAAATGGGTTTTCAAGAAGAAAACCGATATGGATGGTAATGTGCAGACCTTTAAAGCACAACTAGTGGCGAAAGGTTTCAAGCAAACACATGGTATAGACTATGATGAAACTTTTTCACCAGTTGCTATGCTTAAATCCATCAGGATTCTTATTGCCATTGCTGCGTACTATGATTACGAGATCTAGTAAATGGATGTCAAAACAACGTTTCTTAATGGAAACTTGCTTGAGGATGTCTATATGACAAACCAGAGGGTTTTGTTCATCCCAAGGATTCTACAAAAGTTTGCAAGCTTCAAAGATCCATTTATGGATTGAAGCAGGCATCTCAGAGTTGGAATCTTCGATTTGATGAAGCAGTCAAAAAGTTTAGATTCATAAAAAATGAAGATGAATCTTGTGTCTACAAGAACATTAGTGGGAGTGCAGTAGTCTTCCTAGTGCTATATGTGGATGACACATTACTCATTGGAAATGATATTCCTATCTTACAGAGTGTAAAGACTTGGTTAGGAAAGTGTTCTTCAATGAAAGACTTAGGCGAGGCTGCCTATATTTTAGGCATTAAGATCTATAGAGATAGATCTAAAAAGATCAGTGGCCTAAGTTAGAGTGCATATATAGACAAAGTATTGAATTGGTTCAATATGCAAGATTCCAAAAGAGGATTCTTGCTAACGTCACATGGTATAAATCTAATCAAGACTCAATGTCTAATGACAAATGATGAGCGAGATTGCATGACTAAGATTCCTTATGCTTCAGCAATTGGATCAATCATGTATGCCATGTTATGCACTCGACCAGATGTGTCATATGCATTGAGCACAACTAGTAGATACCAGTCAGACCCTAGTGAAGCTCATTGGACAACAGTAAGAATATTCTTAAGTACTTAAGAAGAACCAAAGATACATTCTTGATATATGGAGGATTGTAAGACGAGCTAGTTGTAAATGGTTACACAGATGTAAGTTCCCAATCTGACCCTGATGATTTTAGATCGCAATCCGGATATGTTTTTTGCTTGAATGGAGGTGCAATAAGCTAGAAAAGTTCAAAGCAAAGCACTGTAGCAGATTCTACAACAGAAGCTGAATATATAGCAGCATCAGATGCAACTAATGAGGCAGTTTGGATAAAGAAGTTCATTACAGAACTAGGTGTTGTTCCTAGCATTGCAAATCAGTAAAACTTTATTGTGATAATAATGGTGCTATTGCATAAGCTAAGGAACCCAGATCACATCAACGATCCAAACATATACTCAGATCTTATCATCTCATTCGAAAGATCATCAAAAGAGGAGATGTCAAAATATGCAGAGTTTCATTTGATGACAATATTGCTAATCCACTTACTAAGCCTCTTGTACAGACAAAGCATGATTACCATACTAGGTTAATGGGTGTTAGATACATGTATGATTTGGCCTAATGCAAGTGGAAGATTGTTAGTGATTATGCCTTAGGCCAATTACTAAGTATTGTCATTTCATTTGTATTTTAATTAAGAGGAATTTTTTATTATAAAGTTTGGATGTTTACTTTATAATAAAGATTCATGAATAATCTATTTATTCTTGAATATTCATTATTGTCAGATAGTAATGAATTATATCCAGAGTGAGTTTTATTAGATAATCATGAGATGTTTATGTGTATAGAGATACAGATAAAACTCATATGTATATATATTAGAGATCCATATATATTGGATCGACCTGCTATGCGATCACTGCATGGATCAGGTCATAAGTGATTCTTATAATAATAAAGTCAATACATCCTTAGACCTGAAATCACCATAGTTTTCAACATGAGTGACATTATGTCTCGACTAAATCAAACTTGTTCTTAACCGAATAATTATAAAGGTTTTGATTAGGCATGATGTAAATCATGTAGAGGAGATTGAGTGATTAAGATGGGATTTATCCCTCTCTTTATGAGAGAGATATCATTGGGCCCCTCGATAAGTGAGACTGACAAATGCATGGCCGTGCTCAAATGAAATTGATAAGTCGAGAAACAACAAGATTGAATGATATAAGAATGACACTGTCCATGTCTTATATTCGATCTAGATATCGCGAGACAAAAGGATGATGACATAAGTTATAGAACAGGTAAAATCGAATCATCGATTTTCATTTGATTTGGGTAAACATAATGTCTTGCTAGAGGCTGCTTATGTTTTGTTTACTGAAAACAGTTTTTAAGTTAACTGCCAATATCAAATGAACCTACAGGGTCACACACAAAAGAACAAGCAAAAAAGAGATCATGGATTTTAGATATATGTGTGATTTGGCCTAATGCAAGTGGGAGATTGTTAATGATTGTGCCCTAGGCTAATTACTAAGTATTGTTATTTCATGTATTTGAGGCCAATCACCAGCTAGTGATTTAATTTTAAAATCCAATAGGAAGAATAAATAAATTGTTATTATGAATAATGATTTACTATCACTACCAACCTTAATAAGATTAGGGGTATTATGGTCAGTGCAAAATAGTAACATAATATAAATAGGTGTGATAGCGTCTCATTAGGGTTAAGACTTTTACTGTCACATTAGACGGCAGAGAAATTCTGCAACCCTAAAAGAGAAACACAAGAAAACAAGATTCTTCTCAAATAATCTAGAAGCGTTCTAGATTGTGTTAGCACACAAAGGTGATTCCTTTTTGGAGGCGCTTGTTCGTGTGGACGAAGTAGTGTGTGCTGCGAAATTGTGGTACCTTTGTAGATCCGGATTGATATTAGTTTTCACAAATTCGAAATTGCAAGGTATTATTTTGAATCATCTTTTTGTTTCTGATTTAATTAGAACACATGGATCCAGGCTTTAGGGTTTTAATTTTTCCGCTGCAAATAAGATTTAAAATTTCGTATGGAACCCTACACTTGTATAGCGAAGCAAGTTACACATGTCTTAAGCCAAAGTTTACGATGTGGGTTGACTAGGTTAGAAGCAAGGCATTATATGAAGCTTTACCAAGAAGACCCATTACATAATCAAGTGCTTTTGTGCTTGGCAAAATTAGACTTTAACTTACTATAGAAAAAAATCAGTGACATTATGCGGTACTAAGTTATTATTGATACCTTACATACATGAATTACAATTTCTTTTTGGTTAAAGAAATTACTTTTGACGTTAATGTCTCTAATTGTTTTGGTTAGGTGATGGAAAGATTTAAATACTGCAAGAAATCTACCTTTTGCAAGAGATAGAATTGTTGATTGCTATTTTTGGATGTTAGGAGTATAATTTGAGCCAGAGTATGCTTTTGCAAGAGAATTTGCAACAAAAAGCATTGTCATGACTTCTATTATGGATGCTATTTATGATGTATACGGTACTATTGATGAATTAGAAATCTTAACACATGTTATTGAAAGGTTTGGCTTTTTTTTTTTTTAATCATGGTACCATTATTAGTTGTCTTTCTTTATAAAATTGTAATAATTTTTTTTATCATATACAATATATTTATGCATACATTAATAATTTTAGGTGGAATATAGGGATAATTATTGATTTGCTAGAGTATGTGGGGTGATGGTATAAGGCATTTTCAGATATTTATGATAAAATAGAAGACAAATTGGCACAACAAGAGAGATCTTATTGACTTCGTTATGCAAAAGAAACGGTTAGTATTTGTTACAAATTTTCTTTTCTATCAAGTGTCATATTATTATCACCATAAAAGAAAAATACATGTGCTTCACCATTAATGGTATTCTCATCAATTTTTTTCAATTATCATCACAATAATTTTTTTCCATAATTTTTTAAGGTGAAAAGGCTATCTCGAAGCTATTTTCTTGAAGCAAAATCGATAAATCAAATACCTACCATGGAGGAGTTTCTGTTCGTTGCATTATTGACCACTGGCTGCAAATTGCTGGCAACTGCGCGCTTTGTTGGAATAGGAGATATTGCAACTGAAGATGCCTTTAAGTTGCTATTTTGCAACCCTAAAATTTTAAAGGCCTCAACTATCATTTGTAGGATTATGGATGAGATAGTTTCTCATAAGGTTAGTATGCTTTTGTGCCCTTCAATTAATTTGAAAAGTAGATGACGTGTGGTGAGATAATTATCTTTAATTAGTTTACTTTCGTAAAGGAGGAAATTATTTTCTAGAAATTTTATTTAAACACCCCTTGATGGATGAATTATCATATATAAGTATTGTTTTTATTTTTCTAAAGCTATAAAAGGAATATCGTTATGCTTTCACTACCAAGGGAGATTATGGAAAGGAAAGGAAAAGATGTACATAAAAAGCATGCTACTATCAACATCTTTTATTGATTTCTTAAAAAAGAATAAATTATTTATTCTTCCATAAATTTATTTATGTTTAGTTAGTGTGGTTTCTATCTTATGAAATTATTGTTACAGTAAAATGGGGATTCTCATTTTCTTTATAGGACCAAAAGCATAATTATTTCTTAGTATTTTTCCTACATTTTCCTATAACTAACAAAGACTAGCCCCACAATCAAGTCGTGGATCGTAATAAGGATATGTTGATATTTTTTTATACATATTTATTTAATTATTACTAAAAATCATGTAAGTGCAAGTATATTACACAGTTAATTTCTCTATTTTATGTCTTAGGAATAATTACAATCGTACCTTATCCTATTCTACAAATTAGTTATAGGGTAAATTATGTCGAAAAGTATTAAGATTAAATTCACTTAAGGCCGTCAAAGTTTTGAGTGATTATTTGTGAACAAAATCTGAATAGTTGGTAGTTTTAAATAAAAAATAATGTTGAGGCTACTTTTGATTAGACAATCATGTTTCTTAGAATTTAGATTTACGTCTCCTTTTTTTAATATTTTTTTAATGTCATATAGACTATATATAAATGTTCCATGTTTCTTGCAACCCCTACTATACTTTATTATATATAAACAAATAATGATTAGCAACTTGATAGGGCATGATCATACGTGGTTGGTAGCAAGTAATATGTTAAGATACTTAACAAGTTTTTCCCTTTAATCACGCACGCTTAAGAACTGTAGTTTTTTTTTTTTTTTAAATATCAATGACAAAGCAATTTTTTTTTTTTTTTTATAAAAAATAAGAAGACTACGACCATTTTATCCATACCTAATAAGTGTATATTAGTACTTCATTCTTCTAAATGAAATATAAGCTAATGGTGAATGAATTTTCCCATGATAGACTTTTTCAAGCATTAGACTCTCAACCAAGTGTATGTCTATATTCACGCACTAAAGGTACATTCTACTACCATCTTGACATCAGTTGCTTCTAATTGATGTAATATTTCAAGTAACCTATAACTATGTATGTATTGAACCTACTTAAGAAAGTTAACTTGTAATTTAATCATCAAAAGCTTGGAAGATGTTAATAAAATAATAGGATATCATCAAGAAGCTACTATATATCTATACATAAATATATAAGTAACAAGTTTTTTTATTCATGAAGTTTTAGAAAGCACAATTTGTCATCTTATCAATATCAAGCTTATCTAACTTGTTGAAAATGGTTGAAATATTACTTCGAAATCACTTGAAAAGAAAACCTCATTGTGTGAGTTTAGGATATTTCAATCTTGATGAAAAAACCAATAATGACATAACCAAGACACTTTGATAGGAATGAAACCATGGGTCCCATCACCTAAGTCCAAGCAAAAGGATCGCAAAACCTTATTACCAAAGTCTTAGCCAATTAACTTCACTTAAATACCTTAATTTAGTTTCTTCTTTTGATTTGCATGATAGTTATAGTTTTGATGTTGTAAATATATTAAGCTTTTTTATGGGAGGTCAATTTGAGTGGCATAAGTATTTAGAAACATGTAGTTTATCATGAAAGATCAACTTGTCATTAGAATGTAACTTCGGTACAAAAAGGTCCTTAGGATACATTCCCAAAGACCAAGTTTCAAGCACAAAAAGTTCATTCTTTTTCACTAGTCATCTAGTATACTTATGTACCCACTCACTAGGGTGACACATAACCGTCTTAGTGAGTTCATAAATTAGTTCTATGAAGATTTTCAACCTAAGCTATGGTACCACTTGAGTTGTAATGTCTTAAACTTAGATACATTTACAACAAACTACATTTGTATATTAAATACGTACACATAAAAGCTTAGAACTTGCTATTGACCATAACAAGCAGTTACTGCAATCTTTACTATCTCACAGTGGAGATAAAGGTAGATTAAGTGTCTATACTTTTAATTTTAGTAATTTGGTGCCTCGTCTTTAGTTTTTGACAAATTGGTACATATGGTTTCAAATTATATGTGATTTAATGCCTCTTTTAAATAATATTTGATGGATATTTATTTTGATGATAGGATAATGACAGACACTTGGCCAAAAATTGCTAAAATCTAAAGATGTCATACTAAACTGTCAAAAAATGTCAAAAATGAAAAGTATAGGAACTTGATCAACCACTATGCTGTCATCAAAATGAATGTTTATCAAACAATATTTAATAAAGGCAATGAATCTCATATACTTAAGTACATGCACTAATTTGCCTAAATCTAAAGATGAGACACTAAATTGTCAAAAACTGAAAGTATAGGCTCTTAGCTTGCCATTAATCTCTTAGAGTGGAATCCAAAAACTCATACTACAAAATAGATACAAGCTTTAGTGTAATCAATAACCTAAATTATCCAAAATAATTACATCAATTTGTTTATAATCTTTAGAAATTCTAGCATGAAATCCGATCTGTTCTTTGATCCATACTAGACAAAGCATAACTCTTTAATTTCTTGCACCTAAAAAATAGATAAGAAGTGAATGAAGTCTATTACGATATACAATAAACACATGTGCATAAACAGATAATCATAATCACATACGAAACACAAATTTAAACAATAAGCTTAAATTCATTATCTTTAACTTTTAAGCTAAGCACACATCAAAAGGGCAACTTAGTTTTTGCCACACATTATTATATAATAATTACATACATACGCTATTGGGTACTCCAAACATCCATGAGTCCATATATTGGTTTTGGGTACCTCCGAATATTTATGAAATTGGAACACCGACATCTACCTCATCATTTATAGATGCAACTTCACTCAAGACAATGCTACATAAGGATCATTGAATTACTACAATAATGTTGGTACTCGCTACCTATTACCAATAATTATGCACTTGCAACATGCAAATTTTTATAGTTGGATTATCATTTAATCAATTTGTGATTCCAACCTGTTAAGACGGAATATACTCGATTTTTATTGAGTAAAATATGTTAATTCTATTATTAATTTTATAGAAATCCAAATGAATTGATACTTAATCGAGTTTAATGTCGTGTTTCAGGTTTTATAAAGTAAATGGAATGGTTTGGCGAAATTGGGCATGAGTTTGTAACAAGCTTCAAGGATCAATATCACTTTCAATGGAATGCACAAGTACTCACAATTTCATTCCAAACTCGGGATGATTTGCTATCATTACTATTAGTTTTCTCATGAACTATAGCAATAGCAAACACATTTGGAGGATATACAAGGTTCAAAATTCGTCCAGAACCAAAGCCGCCAGCCATCATGGAAAAGCCGCCGGCCAACATTCATGGCCGGCACTGGGAGATTCATGGCTGCCGGCCATGGAGCCGGCCATCATCATCCAGCTTGTTTCGCGATTAAAAGCTGCCAGCCTTGTTGCGACATGCCTCCAGCCATCTTTCATGCGAAAAACACTCTTATATCTGATGTTTATCTCACATATATAAAGAAATAGGAGAGAGAAAAAGATTCATTCATTATTCTTTCATTGTTTGTTCTTGTTATTGATGCTCTCAAGAAACCCTAGTTTTATTTTCTTGATCATGAGTAACTAATTACTCAATCTAGCCGAGGATTATTACGGGATCAATTCATCAAAGATTGTGAGATCCAATTGAACTATTGAGTTTATTTTGTTTATGAATATTCATACTTCATCTATTTGAATTATTAGAATTGTTTTGATTGATCATTACGAATTAGGCCTATTTGTTTGTTGTCAAAGCGATTATTGTTATTTGGAATGTCAAATCCGTAATTGTTTGATTGTTCAATATAAGTAATACGATAACATGATTAGTTGCAGAATAAGTGATTGATTTATGTTATGGTGATTTATGATCTAATTTAAATAGTTCATGCTTTTGATCTGTTGATTAGAATTGGTAGTCTCTCTAATTAGTAATGCTATTGATAGATTAAATCTTAAGAGCTTATTTAGGGTTGTCTAATCAATAAGGGAATAATTAAAGATCGTATCTTGATTATCGATATTCTAAGGAGAGATAGATCTTCAGAGCTTGTTGAAGGTATAACCAATTTATTCATGAATTAGAATAACAATCCTTGCATCAATGATCATCTTTATGAATTGAATCGTGATAATTCTTGGTTAGAATTTTTGCTATTGAATTTACATAATAAACGTATTTGTTAATTTTAGAAATCAATTATTTTCTAATTAATCGTTTATACAAAACCCCGATTTTTATTCCCTTTTGCTAGTTAAAATAGATAGATTTTCACTGATCCCTGTGGAGACGATCCTGCTCACTACTATTTACAAATTTTAGAGTAGGTTATTTATTTTGTTGGATTCGACACCCACCAAATTTTGGCGCCGTTGCCGGGGATTGGTGTCGAAAATTTGTTTCTATTTTCTTTATGACTCGTTCTTCTCATACAGGTGAACTTGAATTCGATAAAGATCTCGAGAAGACAGTCAGGGAATTGCGCAAGGAAGCAAAACTGCGTGCTAAAGACGCAATTTCATCTTCATCATCTCCTGGACTACATCAAACGCTGGAATTTGCTGATACATCAGTGAATCCGAAGGAGAGGATAACAAGCAACGAGTTATGGACAATCAGATAGAACTTTGAGGCAACTAGCTGCACCAGACGTGAATCAGCAGCCCTTATGTATTCAATATCCAGAACTGAACGTAGCTTTTGAATTGAAATCTGGATTGATACATTTGCTTCCTACCTTCCATGGGTTGGAAAATGAGGACCCTCATAAGCATCTAAAAGAATTCCACATTGTGTGTTCGAGCATGAGACCTCAAGGAGTTCCCGAAGAACAGGTCAAGTTGAGAGCTTTTCCATTTTCTTGAGGGATAGGGCTAAGACTGGCTATTTTACCTACCGCCTGGTTCCATCAACACTTGGACAGATATGGTCAAATTGTTTTTGGATAAATTTTTCCCTGCTACTAGAGCTGCTAGTATCAGAAGGGATATATGTGGGATCAAGCAAAGGGATACCGAGAATCTTCACGAGTATTGGGAGAGATTCAAACAGTTGTGTGCCTGTTGCCCACAACACGGGATTTCAGAACAGCTTCTTATCCAATACTTCTATGAAGGATTGATACCCATAGAAAGGAAAATGATGGATGCCGCTAGTGGAGGAGCAATAGTCGATAAAACTCCTGGTCAAGCCAGGGAATTGATATCTCTTATGGCTGCAAATTCTCAGCAATTTGGCTATAGACACGATCCATCAACAAGAAAGGTTAATGAGGTAAGCGTTTCTCATCTTGAGCATCAAATTTCTGATTTAACCTCTCTTGTGCAGCAGTTGGCCTTTGGAAACCAACAACAGGTTAAGGCTTGTGGGATTTGCGCTGCTCCAAATCATCCTACAGATATGTGTCCCACACTCCAAGAGGAACCTTTAGAGCAAGCCAATGCTCGGAGGTTTCCCGGGACAACCACAAAGGAAGTATGATCCCTATTCGAATACATATAATCCGGGATGGAGGGATCATCCTAACCTTAGCTATGGGCCTAAATCGCATAACTATCAACAATACCGACCAAGGCCACAGAACCAAGCACCACAACCTTCTTCCTCAAGTTCAGGTATGTCTCTAGAGGAAATTGTTAAATCTTTAGCTGTTAACACAAAACAATTTCAGGATGAAACGAAGCAAAGTATCCAGAACTTGGAGACACAGATGAGCCAACTCGCATCATCTGTAAGTAAGTTTGAATCTCAAGGTAAGTTGCCTTCTCAAACTGTCACAAACCCTAAACAAAGTGCTAATGCAATTAATTTGAGAAGTGGCAAGGAACTACAGGAATCCACAAGCAAGGCAACTCGAAAGAGAGATAGAGAAGAGACTGAAAAAGAAGTAGAGCCACCACACAATGAAGGCAACCAAATGGGAGAAACTTTGGTGGTACCACCCAAAGCGATAGCACCCCCTTTTCCATCAAGATTAGCAAAGTCCAAGAAAATAGAGGAGGAAAAGGAAATTCTTGATACATTTCGCAAAGTTGAGGTAAATATTCCCTTACTTGATGCTATTAAGCAAGTACCTCGATATGCTAAGTTTTTGAAGGAATTGTGCACTAATAAGAAGAAGCTTAAGGGGAATGAAAAGATAAGTGTAGGGGAAAATATTTCCGCTATACTTCAAAGAAAACTCCCACCTAAATGCAAGGATCCAGGTATGTTTACAATCCCTTGCAAGATAGGTAATTTTGGAATTGCTAAGGCCATGTGTGATTTAGGTGCTTCTATTAATGTGATGCCTTTGTCAGTCTATCAATCTTTGAATGTTGGACCATTAAAAGAAACTGGTGTAATTGTTCAACTTGCTGATAGGTCCAATGTATATCCTGAAGGTGTATTAGAGGATGTTTTGGTGCAAGTAAATGGGTTGGTTTTTCCTGCAGATTTTTATGTTCTTAATATGGAAAATGATGATTCTGCAAACTCATCCTTAATTTTGTTAGGAAGACCATTCTTGAAAACATCTAGAACAAAGATTGATGTACATGATGGTACACTCACTATGGAGTTCGATGGGGAAATTATAAAATTTAACATTTATGATGCCATGAAATATCCTAGTGATACTTCTTCTGTTTTTGTAATAGATGTTTTTGACCCATTAGCACAGGAAACGTTTGATTTGAATGATGTGAATAGGTTGAAGGTCGCACTTGAAAAGAGTCTCACCATTGAGAAATTGAGGAAGATTGCAAGGAAGTTAGTACTTCCTTCTGATTGGAAGACACCGTACATGAATTGGAGTCGTTGCAACCCCTAAGGTATGGTTTATCTTACATTGATCTGCCTTCATCTAACCCAAAACTCCTTCCTTCTATCGTGCAGGCACCAAAGTTGGAGTTAAAGCCTTTACCAGACCACCTGAAGTACATATTTCTTGGAGAGCAAGATACCCTTGCAGTCATAATTTCCAACAAATTAAGTGCTTTAGAAGAGGAGAAGCTGATTCGGGTACTCAGAGAATACAAGGAAGCTATTGGATGGACCATTGCTGACATTAAAGGTCTGAGCCCTTCCACCTGCATGCATAAAATCCTGTTAGAAGACAACTGCAAACCGTCAAGAGAGGTTCAGCGTCGACTAAATCCACCTATGATGGAAGTGGTAAAGAAAGAGATCTTGAAACTTCTTGATGCAGGTATGATCTACCCAATTTCTGATAGCAAATGGGTGAGTCCAATTCAAGTCGTTCCTAAGAAAACAGGTATAACAGTTCTTGAAAACTCTGAAGGTGAGATGGTACCAACTCGTGTTCAAAACGGATGGAGGGTTTGTATTGATTATAGGAAGTTAAATGCATCCACTAGAAAAGATCATTTCCCTCTTCCCTTTATTGATCAAATGCTCGAAAGGTTGGCTGGTCATTCTCACTACTGTTGTCTTGATGGTTATTCAGGTTTTCATCAAATTCCAGTTGCACCGGAAGATCAAGAGAAGACCACGTTCACATGTCCATTTGGAACGTTTGCTTATAGGAGGATGCCGTTTGGACTTTGTAATGCTCCCGCCACATTCCAAAGGTGTATGGTTAGTATATTCTCAGATTATGTATAAAACATCAAAATCTTCATGGATGACTTTTACTGTATATGGTGATACATTTTGATACATGTCTTGCTAACCTTACAAAAGTACTTAAAAGTGTATAGAAGCGAACCTTGTGTTAAATTATGAAAAATGCCATTTTATGGTTGATCAAGGTTTAATTCTAGGGCATATTGTGTCCTCTAAAGGCCTTGAGGTTGATAAGGCCAAGATTGAAGTGATTAAATCCTTACCTTACCCCGTGAGTGTCCGGGAAGTTCGTTCTTTTCTTGGAAGTGCAGGTTTTTACAGGCGCTTCATTAAGGATTTTTCCAAGATCACTCAACCATTGTGCAAATTATTGCAAAAAGATGTGGCATTCGAATTTAATGATGCTTGCAAAGAAGCTTTTGATACACTGAAGGAGAAGTTAACTTCTGCCCCAATTATCAAACCACCCGATTGGAACCTTCCCTTCGAAATCATGTGTGATGCGAGCAACTATGCTATCGGTGCTATCCTTGGACAACGAGTTGGAAGGGATCCACATGTCATCTGTTACTCCTCAAAGACACTTGATAGTACCCAAGCCAACTACTCAACAACGGAAAAAGAACTTTTAGCTGTTGTTTTTGCTTTAGAGAAATTCCGTTCTTATTTGTTAGGTACTAAAGTAATTTTTTTCTGATCATGCAGCCTTAAAGTATCTACTTGCCAAGAAAGAAGCTAAGCCTAGGCTCATCAGATGGATACTCTTACTACAAGAGTTCGATTTGGAGATACAGATAGGAAAGGCACCGAAAACGTGGTGGCCGACCACCTTAGTAGAATACCTGGTAGTGACGACCTGACTCCACTGCAAGAAGACTTTCCAGATGAGCATCTATTCTCATCCAAAAGACAATTCCTTGGTACGGGATATTTTAATTATCTAGTTACCAAAACTTTACCAAGTGATTTGTCTAGAGCTCAAAAGGATAAAATCAAAGTGATGCTAATATTATGCATGGGATGATCCCTATTTATGGAAACACTGCTCCGATCAAATCATTAGGAGATGTATTTCTCAAGAGGAAATTCCTTCTGTTTTGCAATTTTGTCACAATTATGCATGTGGAGGACACTTTGGTCCTAAAAGAACAGCTCACAAGGTATTAGAGTGTGGTTTATTTTGGCCCACAATGTTTCGTGATGCATACTTATTCTGTAAGTCTTGTGAACGATGCCAAAAGGTTGGAAACTAGGACATAGAGATCAAATGCCCCTCACCCCTATTCTTGTTTGTGAGATTTTTGATATATGGGGTATAGATTTCATGGGTCCTTTTACCCCCTCCTTTGGCAATGTTTATATTATATGGCTGTTGACTATGTCTCGAAGTGGGTAGAAGCTAAAGCTACCCGAACTAACGATGCTAAAGTTGTTGTAGATTTTGTTAGATCTCATATCTTTGCTAGGTTCGGGACACCAAGGGCTCTCATCAGTGATCGTGGTACACACTTTTGCAATAGAGTGGTGGAAGCTCTATTTAAGAAATACAACGTCACTCACCGTACTTCCACGGCATATCATCCACAAACGAATGGATTTGGCTGAAGTTTCAAATCGAGAAATCAAGTCTATTCTGGAAAAGACAGTCAATTTGAATCTAAAAGACTAGAGCACGAGACTTGAGGATGCATTATGGGCATATCGCACAGCTTACAAGACGCCTATCGGATGTCTCCATACAGGTTAGTATTCGGTAAGCCTTGTCACCTCCCTGTTGAGTTAGAGCACAGAGCTTATTGGGCTATTAAACAGTGCAACATGAGTTATAATGAGGCAGGTAAACTTAGAAAACTTCAATTGCAAGAGCTCGAGGAGATCGCAACGATGCCTATGAGAACTCTAGGATTTACAAGGATAAAACAAAAGCTTTTCATGACCAGACAATTTCAAGAAAACAATTCTCCATTGGTCAAAAAGTTTTACTTTTTCATTCTAGATTAAAGTTATTTCCTGGTAAATTGAGATCTAGATGGGTAGGACCTTTCGTTGTTACTAACGTATTTACTCATGGTGCAGTTGAAATCCAAAGTCCTGAACCGGAAAAATTTTTAAAGTGAACGGTTCATCGTTTGAAACCATTTTATGAAGGTTTTCAGGTATGCAATATTGAAGAACTCAGTTTAGAACCACCGTTATATAACTGAAATCGATATGTCTAGCTAAAAGACGTTAAAGAAAGCGCTTCATAGGAGGCAACCTATGTATTGTATTTATTTTTCCACTAAGCCTATTCTATTAAAAAAAAAAAATATTCGAAAGCCACGGCTGGCAGCCAAGACTCCATGGCCGCCAGCCATGAAGCTAAGCGGAATGCCCAGACCACGCACGGCCGCCGGCTAACTCCATGGCCGCCAGCCGTGAAGCGCGGAGAACGCCCAGAAGCTTCATGGCCGCCGGCCTACTCAACATGGCAGCCGGCCATTCCCCTGCTGCATAAAAATTGCAGCACGATCTCCTCTTCCTCTCTACACTTCACACAAACCCATTTAGTAAGTTCTTTCCCTCCCTACCCTCTATTCTTCCTCTCAAACTCACAGCACACCATCCTCACACCACTTCCACATCACATTCGTGGATTATCCTCTCCAACCAAGTAAGTCTATCTCACTCTCAATTATTTTTCTTTTTCTTTCTTGTTCATGGGTATGGGATGAAGACAATGGCTGCTGTAATTTTGTCTTGACAATGGGATTGTGGATAACATGAGTCGTGTTGATGGATTCGTGATTAGGAGAAATAGATTATGGTTTATCTAAGAATTATGTCTACAATCTGGAGTTACTGCATGTCAATTTCAACTTAACCAAATCTGGAATTTTTTTTTATGCCAATCCTATCACGAAATTTTTTTTTTGGATCGTGTCGACCTTGCCTGATCCCTTGCATGCACGAGTTGTTTTGGCTTGAGTCTTTATCTACTTGTGTGTCTTCGAATCCATTCCACTTACTCCGATTTGATTCTTGAATGTATTGAATTGCTTTGCGAATTTTTTAGGGTTCTAAGTAGAGTCAAATTGGGGCTTTTCTGATTTTGAGACACAAACATGGTTTTTGAATGGTTCTAACATAGGGGATCGCGTGTGGATTCCATTTTGTACAAATTCATGTTTTGAATCATATGTGGTTGGGATCCATTGTGTTTAATGGTGTTGATGAGTTTATATATCACTTATGGACTACTTTGAGTTCAATATTATGATCCATGTTGTTAGTTACACCATTTCCATGATTATTTCATGATCTTGATAGTGACAGTTTGGACTTGCAAATTTGAAAAACCTCCTCTAACGGTCAAATACTCAGCTGCTTAGTCTAGGCTGCCAGCCTTGAGTTTGTATTGCCAGTGTAAATCATTGTTCCTTCAGTTACTATTCATGGATGATGATTTGTTCTGAATTACTTAGGCAAACCTATTGCAAGGCCTGCTTTGAGATCACATGTTATCATTGATATTGCTGTGTGTGATTATGAATTGCCATGAACTATCCATTGTCCTGTCCTGGTTCTTAGTTGTTCTATTAATCTATTTTCACAATGGACACTATCACACACCGAACAGTAACCTATATCTGCATCTATTTTGCATTCCCTTTATACTAAACTCAAACATTTGATGTAGGGATGCCGCCAAAAAAGCTTCCACCCCAGAAAAAGAAGTCCAAGACCGCTGAAGCATCTTCCTCTACACCACAACCAGAACTCATCTCGACTAAGGACTTTGCCAAGGCAAGAAAGAAGAAGTTAAGGGGTATGGAACTCATGAATATCCAATACTTAGACTGGACTGTACTGGATCTTTATGACTGATAGATTTGCTACACAAACTGTCCAAGATCGAACTTGGTTCACACTTTTCTCAATCCAAGAACCAGCCTACCGGGATATAACCATAGAGTTCCTGTCAACTCTGACGATGGAGAAAGAGGACCATGCCACTTTTATGCAATTTCAAGTATATGGAGAAGTCCATAGGGTTGATCTGAAGCGTGTGGGATACCTGCTAGGACTCTATGATGATCCACAAACTGCCATGGCATTACCCAACTCCTGGCCCGCTGATATGGATCCTTCAACATTCTGGCTTCAGCTTACAGCTCCTAGCACCAAGCCATTTGAACCGTCCAAATCTCATGCCACTGACTTCCCAGCTACGGAACACAAATTACTTCATCACATATTAGCTCATACCATCAGCGGTAAGAAAACCAGCCACAGTAAGGTCACCAACTCTGATATGTTTTATCTTTATAGCTTGACCTAGCCACAGAATTGACTTGGGCGTGGAGGTCGCCAATTATTTGGATAAACAAAGCACGGATACAAGGACCAAAGTCATCCTTTGTGGGGGCTATATCACAGCTCTACTGAAAGGGATGGGTATCTTCCGAGAGCCTGAGGGAGATGAGGGCATCCCTTGCAAAATGATATCTGATGCCCCTTTCAGATTATGGGGATTATCAAAGGGATCCAACAGGACTGATCAAGCCGAAGAGATCGAGGCCCTTGAGATGGCTCCCGTACGTAGGCCATCCACACCCGGACTACCCTCCTGCGAGTTCACATGACCAGTTGTTGCAAGAAATCAAGGAACTCAAAGAGGAAAACAAAAAAGAGAGAGAACGGAACAGGAAAGAGCGGAAAAAGAACAAGAAGTTTCGAACCACCCTGTTCCAGATGCTGAAGTCCGCTTTTGCCTGCAATACATCCACAGATGTCTCGGAGTTTCAGTACCAGACATCCAGTGAGGAGGACAGCGACCCTGAGGCTGATAGCTAGAGTTCATGCTAGCTGCTTTATCTTCTGCTGACTTTGATTTTGTCTTGCCTACATTTATATCCGTTAAGCACCCAAACCTTTGGGTAGACTTATGATGACTTGTTTCTACAATTTGACCTTGCTTTTGCTATCTCTTTGTTTTTGTATCCGCTTGATCACAGGATCCATAGCACTCGATCTGAATTGCCAAAGGAACTCGCAATTGCACCTATATTGTGCAACAATCCAGGGAAGAATCGTTACTCCTTTTTCCTTTATTTTTGTGTGCAATTGAGCTGAATTCAGAACAGTGAGGACACTGTTCAGACTAGGTGTGGGGGAGGGAATAAACATGAGGAGAATTGAATATTACTGCTTGCTGAAATCTGAAATTTGACTATACTTTGCATATACAGGATATCTGAATTGATCTGAAATGTTTGCACCCACACTATGAACTGTTAGATTGTTGTCCTCAAGCACTATATGGCAATTTCAGGCCAAATTTTTCAAAAATTTATGAAATCTGGAGATTGTGATGAATATTCGTGATAGCATCTATATAAATATGGAAATTGACTTGTTAAAATGCCTTACTCACCTACTGTTGTGATCATAATACTTGGTTAAAAATTGAGTAGCAAAATCTTTATTGAATAAACTTACCTTGTATTTAGTTTTAGAATCGGAAATTTAAGAGTAGGTCGAGTTCTTAAGTGAAAAATAAACAAGTCTTCTAGGAATAAATTAGCATGTATATACTCCTCTTGAATTCTTTTTAAAACAAGAATTTTTCAACAAATAGTAAAAGAGGTAAATGACACTTTTTACTTAGTGATCCATGATAAAAAGTCTTTTATGTGTGTTGCATTCAAAGTAAAGAAACAAGCATAGCCACTACTCCGCTGACTTGAGCATTTGAGTTATGAGTATCCAAACTTGAATGTTAGAGTGAGAGAGAGTTCTTAGGGGTCCCTTTAAAACCCGGTCACTTGGGTGATGAGCCCGGGATGTATCGACTCATGAACTCACTATAACGATAAGGGAGGAAAGGCAAAAGTTCACTATATGAGCTTTGAAAAAAAAAAAAAAAGAGCTGAAAAGAAGCGGGCAAAAACCCGTCCAGAGAATACTCTCTGAAGGCTCAATACATGCTTGAATAAATCAAAAAGAAATGAATGCTAAAGCATCATTGAAATAAGACTTACAATGAATATGGAGAAAATCTAGGGGAATGGTTGATATCATATGCTTTTACTTTATGTTGCGAGGAGTATATACTGTTAAATATCCAATGAAGTCCAAATGGGTGTTTTTCCTTACTGAACTGAGAATTTACTTTTGAATGGAAGAATCTTTTGCTAAACATATGGATTAAAGTTTGTTTTGTTTAGATTAGCTTTTGAATTTTGATTGAAGTATTTTAATTGCATGGAATTAGTTTGGTTAGAGCGGTAGGCACTTAAACTACATGTCATAAGAATAATAAAAGAAAGATGCTTGGAACTTTAAAAGTGAAAGTTAGCACTCTCTATGATAGATTTCAATTGTGGTTCTAATTGTTTTGCTTGAGGACAAGCAATGGTTCAGGTGTGGGGGAATTTGTTAAGACGGAATATACTCGTTTTTATTGAGTAAAATATGTTAATTTATTATTTTATAGAAATCCAAATGAATTGATACTTAATCGAGTTTAATGTCGTGTTTCAGGTTTTATAAAGTAAATGGAATGGTTTGGCGAAATTGGGCATGAGTTTGTAACAAGCTTCAAGGATCAATATCACTTTCAATGGAATACCACAAGTACTCACAATTTCATTCCAAACTCGGGATGATTTGCTATCATTACTATTAGTTTCCTCATGAACTATAGCAATAGCAAACACTTTGGAGAATATACAAGGTTCGAAATTCGTCCAGAACGTCCAAAGCTGCCAGCCATCATGGAAAAGCCGCGGCCAACATTCATGGCCGGCACTGGGAGATTCATGGCTGCCGGCCATGGAGCCGGCCATCATCATCCATCGCTTGTTTCGCGATTAAAAGCTGCCAGCCTTGTTGCGACATGCCTCCAGCCATCTTTCATGCGAAAAACACTCCTTATATCTGATGTTTATCTTACATATATAAAGAAATAGGAGAGAGAAAAAGGGATTATCATTCATTCATTCTTTCATTGTTTGTTCTTGTTATTGATGCTCTCAAGAAACCCTAGTTTTATTTTCTTGATCATGAGTAACTAATTACTCAATCTAGCCGAGGATTATTACGGGATCAATTCATCAAAGATTGTGAGATCCAATTGAACTATTGAGTTTATTTTGTTTATGAATATTCATATTTCATCTATTTGAATTATTAGAATTGTTTTGATTGATCATTACGAATTAGGCCTATTTGTTTGGTTGTCAAAGCGATTATTTTATTGGAATATCAAATCCGTAATTGTTTGATTGTTCCAATATAAGTAATACGATAACATGATTAGTTGCAGAATAAGTGATTGATTTTGTTATGGTGATTTATGATCTAATTTAAATAGTTCATGCTTTTGATCTGTTGATTAGAATTAGTAGTCTCTCTAATTAGTAATGCTATTGATAGATTAAATCTTAAGAGCTTATTTGGGTTATCTAATCAATAAGGGAATGATTAAAGATCGTATCTTGATTATCGATATTCTAAGGAGAGATAGATCTTCAGAGCTTGTTGAAGGTTATAACCAATTTATTCATGAATTAGAATAACAATCCTTGCATCAATGATCATCTTTATGAATTGAATCGTGATAATTCCTTGGTTAGAATTCTTTGCTATTGAATTTACGTTAATAAACACGTTTTCTAGTTTTAGAAACAAATAATTTCCCAATCAATCGTTTATATAAAACCCCTAAATTATTCTTCTCTTTTTCTGATCGTTAAAATAGAAATAGATATTCACTGATCCCTGTGGAGACGATCCTGCTCACTACTATTTACAAATTTTAGAGTAGGTTATTTATTTTTGTTGGATTCGACACCCACCACAACCTAAACAACACAAGTAATAAGCAAAGTATGCATGTACCAAGAAAGGCTGCCCTGTCCTAAACACTAGAATCCTCTAACTTGAATTAAAAGCAACAAAGATATTCAAAACTCTTTCATATTTCTTACTGCACTTACATTATACACTTTTACAGTTCTCACCCCATTTCCCATTAGTACTTTAGATTTTTAAGGTAATATAATGAACTTTAATCCTAAAGGATGGAGTTACGAAAGTTTCAATTCTTTTTTGAGAAAGAAACAATCGAATTTGTAAAGGTTACAAAGTGTACGAGCTAGTGTACGACCGCAATAGAAGGTAAGGTGAATGCATATGTAAAGTCTATGGTCATGGTGAAGATAATATTGGTCACATAAGCTTTCCATGGCATATACATGGGCTCATGCATATGGTTGTGTAACTTACAAATGGTCTACACAACCTAAGCACACGTGCATGTGCACGGGTTAGTGCATTGCTTGTGTACTTCTAAAATGACTCCATTTATATTTTTGTGATCTTTTAAGGTTTAACAACCTACACATGAGCCTTGCATTGGGTTGTATACTCTAGAAATATTTTTTTTGTGTTTTTTTTTCTCTTGTATTCCACACAAAACATTATCAATCCCTTTCGTACACTTATTTAGCACTCCTATATCGATGTAAACAACAATCCATCTATTTTAAAAAGAAACAACACCCACCAAAGTTAAAAACGTGTTAAAGTCATCTTAACTCACAGCTTTTCAACCTTGCTTTGTTACTGTAACCCTCGCCTTTTGATTGTTCTCCCAAAATCTCTCTAGATCTGCTATTCCCTCAAGGAAGTGATTACTCCTAGGATTTATATACGTTGTTCAACCAAAGTATCATTTGGAATTTTGCATGCTTAGAAAAAACAACCCTTATTTAAAAATGTAATATAAAATAAAAAAATATCATAATAAAGGGTAAAGAGTGTAATTTCATTAGTTATTAATAGGGGCAATTTTGTCACTCTAATTCTATCTTTATATTAATGATAATACAACTCTCCCACCTAAAAGCATACATATCTGTCTTTGCAACAATTTCATAAGAACCAAACCCTTAAACTCTCTCTCTCTCTAGTAGCTCTTTTCAAGGAACAATGCAAGTCAGGAGATCTAGGTATGCTTGCTCCTTTTTCAATCTTTTGATAATCTGGAGAGGTCATCTTCTCCAAATTGTGTTATCAGAGTTAAATGTGTTAGTGCATTGGGAAGAAGATTCAAAACCCTTAAGTTTTCTTGTTGGTTTTTTTTAATTGTTGATTTTGAAGGAAGGAGATAATGGGAGATTATTTTCAAGAATATTGATTAGAGAAGTAATTATATATCATTAATTATGATTTTGGAGCATTATCTATTCAAGGATCAAGACAAACATGTTTTAGAAGATTAATTTCAAGAATATTGATTTAAGAAGTAATTATATGATGTTAAAATTTGATTTTGAGAGTTTTTATGTGGATGATAATCAATGAGACAAAATTTTAGGAGAATTTTCATATTTTGGAGCAAGATGGGGTACGAGCAGGGGTTACAGTTTTGACATGGGCTGTGATCTCCTCAAGTGTGAGATTTTTTGCCATCCTCAGTCATATCATAGTCGTGACAAAGGCCGTGATGGCCGTCATACCTCCTATCACATGGATGATGATATATTCCTTTTCTCTTGAGCCAATCACGCCCTTCCTTACGGGTGTAACCAACAGAGTGATATTGTAACCATGTTTTTACACATTTTGATGATCTTCCTAAAGACCTAAACCCTTGGCTTAACCTCAAGTACACCTATACCTAAGTAGGATGTTATATTGAAACATAGGAAAGTAATAGTTCTTAATAGCTTAGAAATCTAGCTAACTTTAGAAGTATGTTTTATTCCACGATAGAAATATTGAGATTGATATTGCTATATATGATCAGGTGTTCTCGGTAGAATTGAGTTATCTATTTTAACTATTATATCAAGTATGTCATTATCTCATTTGTTATTTGTGTGTGTTAGGTATTAGTATATGAAACGAACTAAACAAAATCTGGTATTACTTATTTACTGCTTGTGCTTAGCTGGGTCTAGTAGACCAGGAATACCGATGTTAATAGGACAATGCCCTAATGATGTATATATCATTGTCCCAAGTGGAGTTGCACACAAATAGGATTCCGATAGATTAGGAATGGTATGAGTACGATACCTAAGATTTTGGGGAATACCCAACACCAATATATATAAGTATCCCTATATATTTATTTATATGTTTGTTATGGAGTAGTTAGTTACTCTTGGTTTAGAGTTAGACATTAATAACTCTGGCTGTGTTAATTGTTGGCTTAAAAACTATAGATTATGAAAATGTAGTTATTGCATTAAATACAATGTTGTATGTGAATGTTTGTGATAATTCTTCATGTGTGTATGCTTGCGATTTTGGCGTACTAGGCTCTGAGTCAATCTTTTTTAATCTTTTTCAAGAACAGGCGAAGAGCTTTTAATGTACGACTTTAGTGTATGACTTGTCAGGATACAATGTATTTGTGGATTACGGGAATGACGGTAGTAGACCGGACTTTCTAGCATAATTACGATTAAAAAGAAATTTTATTTGAAGTTTGATGACTTTTCTTTAAGACATGAAGTTTAGTATTTTGTATCTTTTATAACATACTAAGTTTGGTTTTCTATTAGGATAGGTATGAAAATGGCTATACTTTATTATGAAGTTTCTATTTTGAAATTATGGGAATTTAATAAGACTATCTATTTAATATGATTTTGGAGTTATTAAGTACTATTTGAGGTTTTTAAGCCTTAACATGTCCCCTTCTTATGGTGATACACGGTAGGTTGATAACATACTAAGATTAAGGCGTTACAACTTATGTGGTATCGAGCATAAGTTTATAATCCTTAGCAAACTTAGGAAGATGGTTTATAGGATGGTGAGATGATGAGAGTGGGTAGATTATGGGATTAGTAGTAGTAAGTGAAAGCTATTGTCATTTCCTTTTATGATTCATGGCCTTATTTTCTACCCATAAATAATTCATGCTGTTTACTTTTTGTTTAATATTTCTATATATATAATGCTTGTTCCACTACGTTTTAGCATCTATTTTCATATATTTATATTAACTTTTGTTATTTTCTTTTAACTTGAGTTGCTGCCCCAAAAATATGTAAGAGAGTTATTATTATAACAACTTTAAATTCAATTAACCACTAAAAGTGAATTATAGATCCTAAAAGATGTCTCTTTAATTAATATATTTCAATATATAGAGACTTATAATATTATATGAGAACTTATATATGTATACAACTCAACATAATCTAAACAAGTAATGATGATACTGTAAATGTAGGCAAATAAAATAGTAAAGTAAACAAGTGAAGGACTGAATCCCATAATCAAATCTAGAAGAAAAAATTGAATTCAATATTTACATTGATGTTAATGTGATCCCCAAATTTAAAAGGATATGGTGCAAAATAAAAAAGAAAAAGAAAAAGAAAACCTGTGTGTTGGCTGAGACACCAAGTACATTAGTTAATATACATCCTTATGAAGACATATAGAAATAGAAAAGTTACTGAATAATAAGATGGATTTTCTACCTGTAATGTGAAAACTATTTTACCATGATATCTTATAAATACAATAAATAACAGTACAATCATAAATACCAAAATGTAATACAAAAACCATGATTGTCAATTAAAAGGAATTTGAACTACAAATTTATTCCAATAAAATTTGCATAAAGAACAGTGATGCTTTTAATATGAAAATGTATCAATTCATGAATAAATAGCAATAATTAAGTCAAGTGAGAAGAAAAAGTAATGTTTACAAATGCTGAGCCAGAGCACTAGAGATGAGGTTGATGATATGTATTCTTTGTGTAGTTTGGTTTATGTATCAAGTGTTGTTAGTGGTCTTATTTATTTGTGTCAAGTATTATCATATTAAGGTCTTCCTATGTCGAGTGTTGCCAATTAAGGTCTTCTTGTGTCAAGTGTTATTGTATGGTGTTGAGTTCTATCGTGTCAAGTCAAGTTTATGTAAAGCCTTGTCCTTAAATTTGAGTCTTTCCTCAATTGATTTCAATCGATTTGGTTCTATATTGTTAATTGTTAGCCCAACTCATTAGTGTAATGGTTTGAAATTTTAAATGAAGGTAATTGTGTGTATACTACATGATAAAGTGAATGACAACAATTACCTTAGGATTATAAATGAATAGAACAACACAAGGTGAGAAGTAACATACAACATATAATATAAAATAAAGTCTTAAGATGTGTAAATCACACTTTCTTAACAATGATTATAACAACAACATTAAAGAAAGATGGCAATCATAAAGAAATGGAATGTGTAAAATGCGTGTAAGGCTAATATGTACATATATATAAAAGAAGCCAAAAGCAATAAATGAACTGTATACTGGCTAAATTTTATTAGACGTAAGAACTAACAGATGAATGTAAGAACTGTAAACTAGTTGACAAGAGAATGAATCTAGTTACAAATATCACCAATTTGATGATGTGTGCAAATACTAACAATAATAATGATAGAAATCTTTTCTTTATTTGATGACATGGGAGCACAGCAACTATAGGTATAAAATAATTTTTAAGTATGATAATTTCTTTTCCTCAATGAAGTGAATTAGCAATGACTATAAAGAAAGCTGAGAAAGATTTCGACTACTAAACTAAAGGTTGCTGGTAAGTGTAAAGGTGTAAAAAGTTCTACTGTTATTGTTGAAAGACAATTTAATATAACATGTAGAGAGATTTGAAATGGCCTGTAATAGTATGATGATGAATGGTTTGTAACGAAATAGTTGGCAACATGAGGCTAAAACAACAAGTGTTATTGAAGGAAGATGGATGAGTGAAGTTGAATAGAAGGAATTAGTGACATAGTTACGAGACATGAAAATATTAATCAGAGGGTTAGTAATGTAAAATGTGATTGTTGGCTTAATAGATATGAAACCGTCGACATGAAGGTAAAGTGAGAGAATCATTATAGAAGAGTTTATGGGAAGAATTTTGGGATAGCCAATATAAATAAGAGAATAATTGAATCTTATAAAAGATATGAAGGTACATGTGAAAGAAACAATTGTAAGAAAGAGATGTGATCTTAGTACATTACAAGGTATAAGAAATCTAAGGATGACGAGTAACAATGATGGCTAGACTAATATTTGATACCAAGTTTTGGGATAATTCTTTAAAGAGTTTATATGAGACCACATATATCAATTGTTATAAAGATAGCATTACAGATTCTGGAAGACAATTGTAATAGCATAGCTAATAAATGAAAGTTATAGATTAACTATGGAGTTTAACAATGGTTGTAAAACTAAATTGGAATAATAGAAATATAGATAATATATTATCATCTGAAACGATAGAACAATATAAGGTTTTTATCTTTAAAGTTGAGGTTGAATATTATGAATTCTAAAATTTTTAGCTTTTTAATTATTATTTGAGGAATTATAAGAAGGCATGCTAAGGAAGTTTCAGTAGAAATGATGTTAATTAGAGGTAAGGTATAATGGCTAGATATTACTAATGAGTTAGACTGGTATTTGCTAAAGCGTATCATATAGTTATTTTGAAGGATGTGATAGTTAGTTAATGAGTTAAAGAGATATAAGTTTACAATTAAAAAAAGATCTTTTGTTGAGAAATAGATTGAACAGGAGTACAAGAATACTAAATTCAAGTAGAGAATAATCACATACCAGTGAGGAAATAGATGGATTTGTAGGGTAAAGATTATAGAGACAAAATGCATTAGGAAACTAGATATCGATGAAGTATTGGAACACAATAGAGGTAAAATGTCAAAGGAAGGGTTAAAATCGTGTTAATAATTTTGAAAGATTTCCCTAAGGCCACAAGTGTGAATTATTAGTTCTCATCTTAATGGCCAATTTAAAGTAAAGATTTTAGGAATTCAGAAAGCATGTTGGTAGTAGTATAGTTAGTTAACGATTGTTTTGGGATAAGATGAATAATACACAGATGGCATAAATTAACTTTGACATAGAACAATAGTGATAGAAACTAAGTTGAATTAATAGAAATTCAAATATCAAGGTACCATTTGAAGCTTCAAATTAATGTGAGATTACTATAGATGTAAGATTTTCAACCCTCTCAATGTTGAATGATGATGAATTAATCTGAGGATTAACGAAGGTTTTCAAAAGGAAAGATAATAAGTGGAGGCATGATTTATGACAGATATTACTAATAAGTTTTATTGATATTCTTGGAGTGTATCATGTAGTTGTCGAGGAAGTAAACCAAATCTAAATAGTAAAAGTTAGGAGTTATGGAGACGTCAACTGAATTATATTCTAACTAAGAGGTATAATCATGTAAAGGAGCAGAGAATAAGTTTTGGATATTCATGCATAAGGTATAAGGAATAGGTAATTGAGTGAAAAAAGGAAAAACTTAGATGCCAAAGTGCAAATATAAGCATGGATTAAAAGAGCTATAATGATTCATGTAACAAAGTTTCTCTTTAGGAGGGGAAAAATGTAATATAAAATAAAAAAATATCATAATGAAGGGCAAATGGTTTAGTTTCATCAGTTATTAATAAGGGTAATTTTGTCACTCCTAATTAAGTCTTTATATTAATGATAATAAAACCCTCCCACCTTAAAGCATATGTATCTTTCTCTTTAGTAGTTCTCTAAGAACCAACCCCTTAAACTCTCTCTCTCTCTTTAGTATCTCTTTTTTAAGGAATAACATAAGTTAGGAGATCTAGGTAAGTTTCCCCTTTTTCAATCTTCTGATAATCTAGAGAGGTCACCTTTTTTAAATTGTACTATCGGTATTGAAGGTGTTTGTGCATTGGGAAAAAGATTTGAAAACCCTAAGCTTTCTTGTTAGTTGTTTTGATCGTTGATTTTGAAGGAAGGAGAGAATGGTAGATTATTTTCAAGCATATTGATTAGAGAAGTAATTATATGTCATTAATTATAATTTTGGCATTTTATCTATTCAAGGGTCAAGGTAAACATGTTTTAGGAGACTATTTTCAAGATATTGATTTAAGAATTAATTATATGTTGTTAAAATTTGATTTTGGGAGTTTTTGTTTAGATAGTAATCAATGAGACAAGTTTTTAGGAGAGTTTTGATGTTTTGTGACCGTGGGTGGGTGGTGGGGGGTATACAAGCAGGGTTCACAGCCATGATCTCCACTAATGTGAGATTTTTGGCTATCCCTAGTCGTACCAAGATCGTGATGGTCGTCACGTCCCCATCACAGGCATGGCATGGGGGTGACAATATGTTCTTTTCTCTTGAGCCAATCATGCCCTTCATCATGGGCATGACCAATAGGGTGATGTTGTAATCATATTTTTACTCCTTTTAATGATCTTCCTAAACACCTAAACCTTTGGTTCAACCTCAAGTACACATAAACCTAAGAAGGGTGTTATATCTAGACATAAGAAGTAGTAGTTCTTAGTGACTTAAGAATCTAGATAACCTTAAGAGTATGTTTTGTTCCATGATGAAAATATTGAGATTGGTATTGTTATATGTGATTAAGTGTTCTTGGTAAAATTGAGTTATTTATTCCAGATGTCATATCAAGTGCATCATTAACTTATTTGTTGTTTGTGCCTATTAGGTATTAGTATCTTAAATGAACTAAACAATATATCGGGCATTAATTGTTTACTGTTTATGTTTGGTTGGGTTTAATAGATTGTGAGTATGGTGTTACTAGAACGATGCTCTAATGATTTGTGTGTGTCGTTGTCGTAAGTGGAATTGCACATAGACATGATTTTGGTAGATTAGAGTGGTATGAGTATGGTATCCAGGGTGTTAACGAGTGCCCAACACCAATATATATAAGTACCCTATATATATTTATATGTTTATTATGTAGTCGTGAGTTACGCTTAATTTAAGATTAGACATAGATAACCCTAGGTTGTGTTAATTTTGCTTAAAAACTATAGATTATGAAAATATGGTTGTTGTATTAAATGTCATGTTGCATGTGAATATATGTGATGATTGTTTATGTGTGTGTGCTTGCGATGTTGGCGTACTGGGCTCCAGCTCATCTTTTTTTTACCTTTTTTAGGAACAAGTGAAGAGCCTTTAGTGTACGACTTGTCGGGATATAATATATTTGTGGATTATGGTGATGATGGTAGTGGACCAGACTTTCCAGTATAGTTCTTATTAAGAGGAACTTTTATTTGAAATTTGATGACTTTTCTTTAAGACAAGAAGTTTAGTATTTTGGATCTTTTATAATAGATTAAGTTTGATTTTCTAATAAGATAGGTATGAAAAAGGTCTACAGTTTATGGAAGTTTTTATTTTGAAATTATGAAAATTTAATGAGACTATCTATTTAATGTGAGTTTGGAGTTATTTAGTACTATTTGAGGATTTTTTTTTGGCCAGTAGTTCTATTTGAGGATAAATAATAGGTTTCTAAGCTTAGTGTGTCCTCTTCTTATTGTGACATATGGTAGGTTGATAATGTACTAAAATTAGGATGTTACAAAAAATATACATAACATTATTTAGGTTATTTCACTATCTATAAATAATAAACATGAGATGTAACATTTAGTATTTTACATCACTTTATATACCATAATACTTGCGATGAAAAAGCTAATATATCATATCATTCTTTTTAGAACTTTATTTTCAAGTGAGATAGGCTCGAGTATTAGTGATTGGATTCGATTCTTCGACTTAGAATCAGGCACTCCATGTGAATCTCCATGCTGATATGTGTAATGTGCAATTCGAGCTAGATTGAAAGCTATTTGTATAAATAATGTTGTAAACTCTGAGTCATCCACTAGATACTTGTTTAGCTTTTTCCAAGCTTCATCTAATAGTTCCTTAATTTTCTCCCGAGCAACTTTCTCAGATACTCTTTTTTCTTTCATGTAGCATACAATGGAATTTGTGGTTTCATCTCTCTATCTCAGCCTGCCAATATCAAAATAGATTATTAGGAATCTAATTACATTATTGGAACTTAAGTCAATTAGCTACGTACCGATAAAGTGGCTAAGTCGTTGCATAGGCGAAAAATAGTTGAAGGCCAACGTATGAGACCATGGTAATTCTCTAGGGATTTTAGAGTCCCTTCACTGATGTTTTGACATAACAAAACGTAGACATGAATTAATAAGAGAGGTCCCGATGATGACATCCACCCATTGCTTAGGTAATCCTCAAAAGTTGGAGTCATCTTCTGACTGCTCCACTTGGCTTCTTGAAAAAAGCTTTTGCATAAATCCGCCCACTTAAATAGGAGGAACAAGAAAAAAAAAAGGAGAAAACTAAAGTAAGTGATATGTTTATTCTCGTTTATTCGTTATACAAACTAAGCTCATGTGATTATCAACTTTGAATTAGATGCATTGCATAGTCTTTACGCAGCATTTATGGAAAGAAAAGAAAAAAAAAGGAAAAGGAAAAATCTAGTGGGCATTATATGTCACATATTCATATACATGATTAATAACTATTAATTAGATTTTCATATGCACAGCTGTAAAATAGGTAGTTTTCAAAATAATCACCATTCATGAATTTCATATTATATATGCATGTGTTAAAATTTCATTGATATTTGCATTATATACACATGGTACATGACACAAAATAATTAATGAATCTTACAAAAGATATAATATATAAAATACACCATATTGAAGTTGTGCAACATGTTTAATCTATTAAAATTGGACGAATACAGTGGGAGTACTTTGTAAAAATTAAATGGAGCATTATATAATTGAAGGGCATCATTTTTTATTTTGTTTTGTTTCTACTAATTAGATCCCTATGTCTATGGCCTTTAATCATGTAAGATACTAGTGGAGGTTCTTATTTGCGAGGGAAGAAGAAAGGAACTTATAAGAGAATCAACATCTGATAGGATTTCTAAGAGGTCCTAAAACCCACTACTTTATTTTTGGAGTTCTTTACATAAGGTTCTTCACACTTTTTTAAGTTTTGTATATTCCATAAATCTCTACATAATAGACTTAACAAAATTAAAAGAAAAAAAATCATAAAAACACGTAAAGGATCATACTTTTTTGGATCATTGGCAAAAAAACCCAAAAAGTTTTAAAAACATTCTCCATCCTATAGGATCTCAAAAAGTAAAGTCCGTACTACAGAATCTCGTGTCAAGGACCCAAGAATAAGGATGCTTTAATAACTCAAATGAAACATATATAATATAGTTACTAGAAATATCAATTTAGTCAACGATACATACCGCCTTTGTCAAATAAGGTATGGTATTTACTCCTTTTTCCTTGAGAATATCATATGCCATTTCATTAATACTATTATAAAGAGCTAGGAAGCATAGCTTCATGTAGTTTGGAAGATGTTGCACGGCAGAAACATCCCATCTGGGAAAAAGCATGAATTCAAGAATATGTTAAGACATATTGCATAAATAATGAAAGCACAATTTGATTGTATAAAGTAACCTTAAAAGGATGACAAACCTTTCAATAGCATCTGTAAATAACTCCAGTTCATCTAATGTGCCATAAACATCATATATCATCGATAACTGTTATGAAATTGATTACTTTGGTAAGGCCCTTGCGACAATTACTTAAGTTAGGATCACTGGTCATTCCTACTGACCAAAAGAAGCATTCCGTTAGTCTATCTCTAGCAAAGTTCAGCTTTCTTGCTAGGCTAATAGAATTCCACCACCTACAAACAATTGAAATATATTTAATTCAACAAATATAAATATATCGACAAGCTTTTCTGAAAGTGAATTCATTAATGAGTACTTAAGACACAAATTATAAGATTAAAAAAAAAAAAAGCCTGTACTTACCTTGACATCTCTTTCAGATCTTCTCGGAGGATTGATTGTACCATATTAAAATCCAAGATCGCTAGTTTGAGTAGGCTAAGATTTGCTTCTTTGGTTTCACTATAAACTTCAATGTACCATCGAGCTTCATACCACAGCATTCTATGATGTCGAGGTAGATCAAGTTCATGGGACACCAATTTTTTAAGGCTTTTGTCCACATCTTGCCCAAGTGCTTTTAGATGTTTGCCAACGGTTGACTTGGCTTTGTGTAATATCTTCTCCCTCAAAGGCAAAATGAGAAGCCTCATATAAACTAAGCATCCCTTTCGTGTCAGAATGGAGAGTCTCCCAAATATTTCCTTCATGGTCCAGAAAGCATTTGAAAACATCTGTATTTTGACCAAGTGATGGCATGAATTGGTTGAAATACAAAATGGCAACAGAACTCCATCATCTCCATTTACTTTTTGTCACTTTCTATTAAGCAGTGTTAACCACAAACGTATACACTCAGAGAAATTGAAAAAATTAAGGAGAAAAAAAAAGTTAGGGATTCAAATATAGAAAGGAATCCTTCTACATCTTTTAGGAGAATAATGCTAAAACTACATGGCCATATGGAAAAATATTCAATAGGTAATAAACAACATGTATATGTACATGTGTTGGGTAACAATCAATTACATTTCAACACGAAAGAGATAGAAGGTAGTTTATAAAATAGCAATCATCGTAATTTAGCACTATATTATGTATCAAACAATAATTGGTACTTACTCATTATGTATACTATAGTTATGTGTCAAACAATAATTGGTACTTACTCATATATATATATATATATATATTACATATGATGTATATTATCAATAGAAGCTTTCTTAGCCATAAGGGCCTTGACGATGTAACCATATATTGAAATAGAAGAAAAAAAAATACTATGACTTTAAAAAGCTTCAAGGAAAAGATAAAATGGTAAACTACACAGAAAGTTTATAACATTTAGAGATAAGTTCATTTGAAGTTATAAAGTTTCGATTGGTTCCCTTGAGGTCACCAATGATATGTGTCAACATGAGAAAATTTTAATTTTTTTTAGCCACTGAAAATTTTTAATTAAAAGTCAGAACATTAGCCATGTTGTGACACGTATCAATTGTTACCTTAATTGACCTATTTCCCTAAATATTGTAACCTCAAATAAACAACTTGAAACGTTATGACTTCAAATGAACTTATTTTTAAACATTATGACATTCTAGTGTAATTAACCCGAAAGTAAAACTACCTTGAGAGACCTCAAAGCCATATTGTCGAAGAAGCCTGAAACTCAGAGCAGTGGCATATAAGGTTCGATCACCATTATCATTGTATGTTGCTTCCAATACAAATCTATTAAGAGCATTTTCTATGTCTTTCTTAAATCGATACCCAAACCTAGCCTCTGGACCGCATCAATTAGCTCAAGTGTGGAGAAAGATTTGCATTATTGTAATGGTTGATGGCATTCCTCACTTTTTCCTCCAATAGCATTTCCTTTTCTTTGGGCCACTCATCCTATAAAATTACCAATAATAATAAGTTTACCAAAAAAAAAAAAAGATATTGTAAATTAGCACCTTAAACTTTCATCTCTATGTGAATTCATCTCTAAACTTTTAAAATTCATTTTTCGAAACCCCCACCACCCCCAAAACTTTCAAAAACTAACATAATTAAGAATTCTAACATTTTTCATTAAAATAAATGTAAGAAATTGCAAATTACTCCCTTGAACTTTCATCCATGTATGGGTTTACCCTTTGAAATTTTATTTATATGCAGATTTACACCCTAAATTTTTTAAGTGCACATAAAAAATGTTAATTGTTCTTAATTGTACTAAATATTGAAAGTTTAGGTAAAAAAAAAATGCACTTTTAAAGTTTAGGGGTCATTTTTAGCAAACAACAAAAAAAAAAAAGAAAGAAAGAAAAAACAGGTTTAAGGGTCATTCACATCTATGTAAAGGTTCAAGAGATGATTTTGCAATTATCCTAAAATATTATAATTAACAATGTTTAGGTGTTAAATAAAGTAATTGTATTTCAAAAGGTGAATTATTGATAAATGTCTAAAACACCTTAATCTTAGCATAATCTTGAGCCTTAATATAAGAAATTATGAAATATGTTGTGAGAAGTTGGCACTTATTGAGTTAAATTGTTGGATTTAGTTGTTTGAAAAGCTCATTTGAAGAAAATATGGGAGATCATGAAGAAAAGGGGTGATTTTAAAGCAAAAACTTGAAGAATTGAAGTTCAATCCTTGCAGCCCTATGGAGGATGGTATAACTCTTTGTTTCAATAATAGAATTCCATAGAGTGGCCCCTACAATAGGTTGTACGGACCCAAATCTTGGAATAGAAGCCACATGCTTTGTGATATCGCCCATATGGTAGACCATATGAGCCCAAATTGAGGTTAGAATCATACCCCTACAATATAGCCCATATGGAAGACCATACAAGCCCATAACTAAGGTCGGAAAGTTGTACGCCTTTCGATACGACCTATACGGAGGATAGTATGGAACCTAAAAAGTAATGTTAGAGAGTCATACACCCATACTGCGGTCGTACCATTGATTGTATAGGCATGTCATGTGTCATTTTTCAGAGACTTCTAAGGTTTCTAAATTTCCCTATAAATATTAAGCTTTTGTTGAAACCAAGACAACTTTTAACCCATTTTTGGCCATCCCACCTTGAGAGAGGTCTGGTGAGCTCCTTCAACAACAAGATTGAAGACACGAAGCAAGAACGAACAAGATTTCATCAAGTAATCGAGTTGTAACTATGACTTTCAATTATTCTTCTTTTGTATTCATGGCTACTGCTATATCCATGGAAGAGTAGTCATTTTTGTACGTAGATCTTGATAAATCCTAGCTCTACCATGTAACTAAGATTGAGATTTTAACGCAATATTATTAGTTTTCTTAAGTTTAATTTCATGTTCATTATTGTTTCCTAAGTTCATAATACCGGTGTATGAATTTATGCATGATATCATGGAAGTTGATTGAGAAATTGCTTTTATGATTAGATCTATACAATTGAAGAGATTTACTCATAGTTTTAGAGATAAAACAATGAGAATCTTCTATGAAAGTTAGAATTTCTACATGAGTTCACATTCGTAATTCGATTCTAAGTTGCTATTGATCTAGAAGAGATTCTAATTTATTGATTTAAGATTAGAAATTAGTAAAGTTATTAATTTAATAAAGGAAACTCCATGGTTTAAGGAACTTATGTCAATAAATTAATGAATTTAAGAAGTTACAACGGTTGAGTTAGTGGTAAATTAAGATCTAAGTATATTTAAAACTTGAGTTAATCAACTATTCAATATGTGTTCATTGAATTGATGATAGTTGATAGAATACTATTAGTTTCTCTGGTTAATTTAACTCGATTATTGTTGGTTAAATAATAAGGAAAGATCCACTACTAGTAGTTAAAAATTCCTATGAGACGGCTCTATACTTAGTACTATACTATAATAAACAATATGTATACTTGCCTATTAAGTCGTAAGATAAAATTAAAAATAAATATTTTGATTTAATTAAACCAACTGTAATTACAACAAATCAATTATTAACATATCATTCAAATTAGATTTCCTTCGGTTGGGCATGTTGGATATCATGAGACCAATTCTTATTAACGATCCTCATCTATTGATAGGGGAGAAAATTATTATGTCATAATTAAGGACAGAGCATTCATTTAAGGTATTGTTTGGTTAATTTTTATTTGTGCTTCCGAGGTCAATCATTATTCTCTATCTTTATCTGTCATACAAGCCCATATAAGAAAATGCGTTGGCCTTCCATTATTTTGTACTTTAATGGCATGGGACTAAATGATGTAAAAAGAGAAGTCAATTTTTAATAGGAAAAATTATACAGGTTGGTATCGAGGTTTGGGAATAGGTTTAAATAGAAAATCAAATGGTTAACACAATAATGGATCTCTTATTTGCCTATATTATTTTTCATATCAACAACTATAGGATCATAATAATTTTGGGTTGAATAGTTTAGTTCAAAAAATGTAACAACTAATATATGATCTCCATATGTTTTAACAATTGCATTGTTACGGTAGTAATTGGTTTTTAATACAAGACAAGATAATAAGAACACCACAACACAATAAAAGGAAAACAATACAGTACAAGTTTGTTATACAGAAAAATTTTTATGTTTTATTTTATTTGTTATGCATAAATATATATGGTAATATATTATATTTATATTATTAATGTTATAGTATGTTTATATGAACTATATTTTCTCATTCCATTACCACTACCACTCACCACTATTATTGTTGCTACTGTACCACCACACACCACTATCATAAGAATTTATTGTCTAGAAATGTGAATCATTCCCTCTCATTGTTGATGTAAGCTGATAATAAAATTTATTGTGTGGTATGAGTTTATACAATTCAATGGTGATGTGAGGATATTATAAAATTCATTAGATGTTGTGAGGTCATATAATTCAAGAATACTATGAGACATCATAAAATTCTTCATGTAATGTGAGGCCATCAACAAGTTAATCAGGTGGCATAAGGCAATATGACATATCTTTTTCCAAGTTTATCAATTCTTTAAATCGTTGAAAAAAAAATGAATAAATTACAACAAAAGGTATCAATATTTAGAATAAGTTCATTTAAGTTATTAATGTTTCGAGTGGTTAATAAGATAAATTAATATTTTCACAAATTTAACCAAATAGGTATCAATGTTTTAGAAATTTTATTTAAGGTATCAGCATTTTGATTTGTTTTCAATTAAGTTTCTCTAATTCTTATCATTAGTTAAATATTAATACATTATTTGACTTGCTTTAAAAAATATTAATATCTTTTTTTTAACCACTCGAAACATTGATATCTTAAATAAATTTTGGCCCCATTTGTTTTGTGGAAATATATTTGTCAATGAAAAATGATTTTTCTTGAAAAGTAACATATATTTAATGTTTGGCTAATTTTATGAAAATAGATTTTCTTTATTTGTATAACTTTAGAGTGACTCATATATTTTAAGAATAAAAAAAATAAAAAATACATATATTTTGATGAAAAATGAATCTACATAAAGGAAAAATATTAAAAAATTAATAATAAGCATCTTTGGATAGTAAATGATTAGAAGATAGAGCTCGTAAATTAATAGAAAAATGACTTACGCTTTTATATCCTATAAGTTGTTTTTATAAAAATAAGTTATAAATGAGTTTATGTTTTCCAAAGCAAGAGAAAATTTTTTCATTAATTGTATCATTTTTCCTTAAACAAATAAGGAAAAAAATAAAAAAAAAATTCCTGAAAAATATTTTCTTTAAAACAAATGGGCTTCATACCTTTCGATGTAATTTACTAAAAAATATATATTATTTATTTTGTAGTGATATGTTTATCTTCTTTAGGATTTTCTATACTATTCTACAAATCTATATATTTCCTTTTAATCTTTTTATTTTATGCTTTGCATGTCATGCACCATAAAGAGTAATTCAATGCTCACAACTTGAATTTTTATGTCAAAATGTTGGTTAATGGCTTCATATAGACACCTCTCCGGGATGGTTTGGGTCTAGGTTCGAAATTTCAGAATGTGTAATCGTCCTATGTAGGGGAAGGGACAAGTCAGACCTTGTTAATGTGTCTATTAATTTTTATTTATTTATTTTTTTTAATGATGAACCCATATGGACTTGTCGGATCCACAGGTTCGACTAATAGACTTGTTTTGGACCAATAAACCTTGATAGGTCCACTTGGCAGATCAAATCCGTTGTGGCTAGGTCAAGTTGGATTTTGTTCGAACCAACCCAAGGAAATGTTTAGCTCCATATATTATATCTAATAGATAAAGGGATTAGTCTTGCATCATTCTGTTGCAATAGCAATGACTAGTAGAATAGTAATGACTATTTAATAAGGATCATAAGAGCTACAAAAACATGGGACTTTTTATACAAATAAATTTTGTTATTAAATTCAAGATGCGCCAACATTATAAATACACCCATTTGAAAATATATTTGTCACGCCTCATGGATTATCTTTGTCAAGTAGATAGCTATGCACGTCTAAGGAAAGGAAGACACCACTGGAGTCTTAAGTTTGCTACATATACAGGACTGCACGATAGGCTACTCCAATAGAGTTGATGACTTGTGCAAATCCAGATGTGAACTTTCAGTAGCAGCAAGTTGATTCCCAATAATTTAATCATTAAACCTTTACCCATCGATTAATGTATATAAAAAGACGATAAATAAAGTAAAATGTCAATGTTATATTTTGTGACTGAATTTTTCTCGTATATATATATAAACAATTAATTACTTTAACTTTAAAATGTTGAATCTAATATCTAATTAAAATTTTTATATTCATTAATAGTACCTCAACTAAAAAACTTGACTTTGTTTCTAGAGTTGACAGTTGTAAATAAAAAATTAGTTACATGTATCAAGTAGCCAATAAAAATTAGAAAATTAGATAATTAAATAAATAAATCAACACACATGCTATTAAATTTGATAATCGAGTAATCATATTAACTTCTAGCAACTTTAATCTATCGCCTAATTAATTATATACTTTTTTAAATTTTTTTATTGATTTCTTCACATGTGTCACTATCCTATTCATTTGAGATTATTACTTTAGTAAACAAAGGTGATTCTAACCAAAGGGTGAAGTTCATCTTGTGAAAATTGTGGGGTCATCAGCTTGTGATGGAAACACTCACATATGTCCTCTCCTTGTCATGTCACCATCAGCAATAGAAACTTGATATACATTTATCTTTGAATTTTGAAATATTATAAATAACTCTTCTATAATAGATGCTTTGAAAAAAAAATTATAATATAGGCAAAATTTAGAGGTGTTAAAGTATAATTTAATGAGTTAGATGGAGTATATTTTTCACTAAAGTTGAAATTTAGGGATTATTTGCAATTTATGAGATTGATTTGCCAATTTATCAAAGTTTAAACAATACCTTATAATATTATAAAGTCAAAAATGTTATCTATGTTAAAAACAAAATTTGAGAGTTGTATTTTTCCTTTAAATCTGTATTAAATTGGCTTAAGTTGCAAACCAAAGCAATAATATGGGATTGTTTTGAATGAAATGAGTGCTTTCCAAAACTAATATTCCGCATCGTCTTGAGAGTATCCATATTTGAGATCCTTGACATAAGTTCTTAAGCCAAGAATTTTATTTTTTAAGATCCTTACAGATATAAAAAGTTCCTTCAACTTTTTGATGTCTTCAACAAAAGACCCTTAAAAGTGAATTTATTATTATTATTGTTGTTGTTGTTGTTGTTATCGCCTTGAGAGTATCCACATTCGAGATTCCTAACACAAGTTCCTAATCAAAGGCCTTTATTTTTTAAGGTCCATACAGATATAAAAAGTTTCTTCAACTTTTTGGAGTCCTCAAGAAAGGACCCTTAAAAGTGAATTTCTTTTCTTCTTCTTCTTCTTCTTGTTCTTCTTCTTCTTATTATTATTATTATGAATGGATCCATAAAAATACAAAAAGAAGTAAAAAAACTCATATAAAGAATCTCATGTATAAAGTGATGAGATTGTTGAAGATAAGAATTTCATAAGGTGCTAATATGATAATTTAAGAACCCTATTAAATAATGACTTTCTTCAAAGTTATGTTAAATTTAATATAAGTAATAAGATGTAAACTATGTCAATTTTTTTCCCTATCGTAGAGGCTTGTTTCAAAGTTAAAAAAAAAAAAAAAAAAAAAGGAAATCATCTCATGGGAAATAAGACGGAGCATGTGAAACAGAGGCATTTTAAAATTTTGTGAAATTTGTAATGCTCACAAAGTGATAAAGTGTTTTGGATCCTCGTGTAAACACAAATTAAGTAAAGAAACTTATAGAATTAATGATGATAATTCTTGACAAATTTTTTAAAGTGTCAAAAAACTCTACACAATTTTATGTAAAATGTTTTGACCTGCATTTTAACGTTGTGATTTTCAATCACCATGTCCGACAATTATTCTCAAACTTAAGGCCAAACCAAGTTAAAAGTACATGGCTATGCATCAGTCCTTATTAGGGATGCAACCAAGTTGATCATTATTAGGTTTTCGATCCGTCCAATCCGATAAACTCTATAGGGTTCAACTCTATAAGGTAATAGGGTCAAGTTTGGATATAAGTAAAAGTAAATAAATAAAAAATCCTATAGGGCATTAAGATCAGGTTCTAATACTACTAAAACCTTATGGATACCTGATCCGTACCAGCCAACCCATTATTCCTAATAAAAAAAATTGTAGTGTAAATACATTTCATAATAATAGGTTAAATTTAAAAATAGATTGGGTAAAGAAAAGGTGAATTGTTATATTATTAGACTATTATTTATTAGCTCAGATCAGCTATATCTATTGACAAAAAAAATAAGCAGAGCAGGTCCGGGTTAATAATCGGGTGGGTGGTCAAGCGGGTAATCGGATTGATTATCGGACAGGTGGTGGGTTTTAGAGTTTATCCTATAGGGCGGGTTTAGATATAAAAGAAAAACTCTATAGGGTTATAGGGTCAGGCTCGGTATGTCTTATAGTGTAGTGGGTTCGGGTTTGGGTTTATATAACCCGCCAAAACCCAATCCGATTGCATCTCTAATTCTTATAAAAAAACTCTCGCATAAACTTTTTATAAAGAAAGTTAAGATTTGTATGTGGTAGATTTCTTAATGTAGATCTTTGTGTCAATGACTACTAGTAAAGATGGTCTAATAAATGTAATGAAGCCATGATGTAATTAAATAATAATAATAATAGTAATAAGATTTATTGAAAAATAGTCAGCTACATCTTGGTGGTAATTACCGCATCAATCTTTATGGACTGTAAAAAATCGTAACTCCAAGCGGTTGGTTGATAATTTGCCGACTGCCTCTCCTGTGCTGCATGACTAACTTGGGCATTGTTTGAGCCATAAACATTTAGTCTGGTCTTCTGGTTGGGTCTTGTTGGATGATTTCTATAAATAAAGTTACTCCTTGGAATGCTAGAGGAACTTATAGGACCCAGGAAGTATGATTGAAGTGCCATGAAATAATATTTATTTTTATGCTTAGAGCAAACTTTGGATGCCAAATTTTTCGAAGTTCCAGGTCTATTTATAATCTAACTCTCCTGCAATCATACGAGGATTTTGCTTCCAGAAATTTCCAATGTTGATACACCTAGCATGTCTGAATTTTTCTTCCCCCCCCCACGTTTATTGATCAGAAAGCAACTGCGGATTTTACAGGTTTATTAGCTGGTCCAATAATTTTGGAAATTTTATTTTTTGCCACAAGAATTCTAAAACTTAATTGTGGTCCTTTTACATATGACAAACGCTCGCTTCCATCAATTTCAACCTTTTTATCCTTTATTATAATATATTGTTTAAAATCAACAAGTAACTGTGATATCTCAGATAACGAATGAGATCCTATATATATTGTGACTTATGAGTGAGATTTAGAAGCAACCATTGAATAAGGAATATTACTTATGAATTTTTAAGACAAAAAGTTGAAATGATATAATAGCTACTTATTAGCTTGTCTATTTATTATATGTAGACTTGGGCAAGTGTCGAAAAATCCAATTTAGATGGTTGATTCTGATATATAAGAGGATTAACGATAAGAGGTCAAACAGGATTCAACTAAATTAAATCGGAGTCACTAAAAATGTAAAGATAAATAGTATTTTAATTTAAAAAAAAAGATAAGAAAGTTATAATTTTAACATATAAAAAATTTTAAAATAAAATAAGTATTTGCTAGAATAAAACAAAGTATATATCATTACTTATATAATTTATAGTACTTAATCTAATTTATCATAAGATTACTCAAATTTAGAGATGATTTCGGATTTTCCATGGTTCTAATTGAATTTCAATCAAGTTTTCAGTTATTGATTTTAATTGTTGCCTTTTCTTTCTTCCTTCCTTTCTTTCTTTCTTTCTTTCTTTTTGGGTAGCTAATCGTTATCACAACATTCAACAATAGCATAATAATATTTTCACTTGCAATGGATATTATATTTTAACATATTGAATTAGTATTTGCCCATCAAATAAATTTAAACATTCGATGAAATATTTTAATTTTAACTCTTACACAGGATAGTACTCATGCTTTATAATTTCAATCAAGTTATTTGTATTTAATTTACAAAATGTTAGTGGATTTTTATATTTAAATTTGATAGAAAATTTGAAATATATTTAATAACAAAACATTCACCATTTCTAAAGCTCTCTTTTTTAACAAGTACAATTAAAAGAATGAAGTATATTGTGGTTTATTTTTAGTATCTATGTGGGATAGACTTGAAATATTCAAAGTTTTTTTTTTTCAAGGGTTGCAAAAACCCAAGCACAACTCGTTTAAAATTTATTAAGTTAGAACTTGAATTGAGTTTTTTATCAAACCTATTGAGCATTTTATCGAACATAAAATTTAAATTTTAGCTTGACTTATTTAGACAGCTTATTTTCTATTTGTTGTTCAAACTAAGAAAATAATATACAAGTGTCCCTATAAATATATATATAAATATTAAATAAAAATTAATTTTCATTGTATTAATTATATAATTATATATAATATTCCACATACCTATACTGAAAATTTAGTCAACAGCTCGCTCACAAGCCTTAATTATACCGATTATTGCAAAAGTTTTAGTTTCTCTAGAAACAAATACACCTTGTACGGAAAGAAAAGAAAAGAAAAACAATATTAACCAAGAAAAAAAAGTCTATCGTTCCTCACATGCTACATGTAAGGATAAATATCAAGTAAACACCTATATTACTTTTACAAGTGATGGTAAAAAAAATCATTTACCGTGTATTGGTATGAGTAGATCTTTTTTTTTTTTTTTTCACCATTTTAGCATAATAAAAGGGAAAAAAAAAACGAGGAATCTACTTCTTATGATTCCACTATAATTTCTATGGTTTTTTATATTATTTTAAAAATAGTTCCTATCACTCAGATTGAGACTTGAGAGGAGGAGATAAAAAGAATAGTAAATTTAATATATATATATATATATATATATATATAGAATTAAGCGACCCTGTAAATGCATCCTTTTTTTAATATTTCATGCATATCAACATCATAGGGCTTATTCACAGGATGTGACAAGCCCAATTGCATTTTCCCTCCCGTCCATAAACACCTTAAAAAATAAATTTCTAATGGAAAATAAATCACTCGAAGGGCAACAGAGGCCATGACCATGATAGTGAACCGTGTGGTTTAGCTATTTCATAGGGACCACATAGAGTTTGTGTGGTGATGATATTAATATCTCGAAAGTTCATTGTACACGTAATATAGAACCACGTGTCCTTAAGTCGCCGACATTTGAAGTTTTATATTTCATCCCCTCGAACTGTTTTCCTGACTCCAGACCAGTCGAGTCAATATGTGGTCCGTTGCTATCAGTGGGAACAAAATATCCTATGTTGCAATTTATTTATCTATTTTTAATATTTTTTGCTTGTGTTATACACATTAATCTCCAGCCATAGGTTTGTGTTTTTCTTTTTTTTTTTTATTCTATATATATTTTTATTAATTTTTTCTTATTTTTCGTCTCCTCTTTATGCACAGTATGTCATAATTTCTATAATTATATGAAATAATTAGTTCAACCTATTAATCTTGAAATTTCTTAACTTCATGAATTCCATTTAAATATAATGGATGAGATATATATCTTTATGCAAAATTATAAAATATAATTTCTTGAATTTTAAAGAGCCAAGACACTTTTATCACTTCAAAGATAGTTGTCTCACTAATCCATCTTAATTTCATAAAAATATAGGGTTTTTTTTTTTTTTCGTCTTATAGTTTATGATAGATTGAGTCATTGTTTAAGAGAAAAAATGAAAAAGGGTATCAATCAATAATTCGATATTAATTACTTGGGTAAAATGATGACTATTCCCATTTTCTTCATGAGCTATTAAGACGCTTCTTCAAACATGAAATTTTAATGTGAGAAGTCACAACACTCCTTATATTAAAGTCATGACCACATCAAAAATTACTTATTGGGCACAAGTTCTAGCATTAACCCGTCTTGTGTGCATATATTCTCTAATAACACTTAGAATGAATATAGCATGTATAATAATATTATTCTACAATTTAATTAGTTAACTATACCATTCTATCATATTATAATTAAACTGAAAATCAATTGGAGTCATGGCAGCTCTAGTCAAAATCACAATATAGTTCCGTTCATAGATTATAAAATTAACTTATAATTCAATCATTACTTAATAAAAAGATGTATAAAATTCCAATTTTAATGTCATTATGAAATAGTTTTTTTTTTTTTTGTTAACATAATTTTAACCCACTCATGTATATAATATAAAAAATTGAAGATTTCAAAAACACTTTAGTGGAGTTCAAGAGCACCATGCATATTGATAAACTCAGAAAACTGATATAATTTTCATCTCTGAATTGACACTTATTTGTGTTAATTATTATAAAAGCAAAGGAATTGGCATTTAGTTTTTGTCATTTGTTTTGAATCAGGTCAGGAATTAAAATGAAAATTTGCAACAAGGAAAAATGAAGAATTGTGCGAATTGGCATTGAAAAGCACAAACCGGTGAATTTGAGCTCAACGCAGCCAGCGTTGAGAGGGCTGGAAGAGTATGCCAGCAAACTTGAAGGCAACGCCGCCGGCATTAAAAGGCGGTGTTGAAACATCACAGAGCCTAAGTCCTTAACGCCAGATCCAACACCGCCGACGCTTGTGGATGGATACAGTACTTGAACTTGAAGGCAACGCCGGCAAATTGAGGAGTACGCCACCGGTGTTCAAAGGCGGCGTTGAAGACAATCAGTTTACAAATCCTTAGCGCTTGATGGAACGCCACCGGCGTTGGACGAGAAACCGCCGGCGTTGGATGCAGCAATTACACAACAGTTACACGAAAAGCTTGTATTTTTACATGCTTTGAGGAGAGAGAGAAAAGGGACACTTACCTTATGCTTCTATTTTTCAGTTTCACCAGAGAGTTTTTAGAGAGAGATAGAAGTAGAAAATAGAGATTTACTTTGGATCTTCGTCAAATTTGTTCTATTTGTTCGTAGATTGAGTAGAATTTGCTAATAAGGATCTCAGTTACAATTTGTACGGTTTGTTTCTCTAATTATTCGTAATTTCTTCTTCACTTGCTTTGTTCTTTACAATCCGTGATGAATATTATCATAGTTTTTATTAGTATCATGTTAGATAGAGTAGAAATGATTATTGGCTGAATTTGAACGGTGGGAAATGGTGAAATCCTTGATTTTCTGAAGTGATTGTTGAACCAATGTTATTGAGTTGAAAGAATGATGTATATCCTTGTTAAATTCAAACTAAGAACTTAAAATTCGGATGAATTCAAGTTTGAATGAAATTAGGTATCTTGACGAAGACTTTGATTTTGTTTGAATTTATATTTGGGTAAAGAATTCAAGATGCGATGGCAAGAGTTTTGTATCCTGGTAGAATCTATCATTACTGCTCAAAACATTGTTTTAAATACAAGTTTTCAAGAAGGAATTCTTTAATTTGTGATTTAGGACAATGAGTCAACTAAGATTTGGGAAACTCTTAGTTGCACAAATTGATTCTTTAAAAATACTCAGTAGTGGAAGCTATAGAGTGTTTTAGGTGAAAAAAGGTTTTCAAATTTTCTTTTAGAATTTTGTAAATCTTGGTAGATTCACATGGATATGCATGAACTCTAACAATTTTAATAACCCGAGTTCAACATGATTGGAGAAAATAGGATTTTATCTAAATCCCACTAACCTTACTTGTTAAAACTTGTGTGAGTAGGATTAGTAAACACTAGACATAGTAGAGTGTAGATACTTTAGTAAATATTTATAGAAAGAATCTGGTTTCTCTTTGCCTAAATATTAAAATGAACTAATAATGTTTAGTAATTAAACTTTCCTCGTGGGATCGATACTCATTCATCACTTTATTGCTTGATCGACCCAGTATACTTGCTGGAGAATTGGTTTTAAAATACTAAACATTTCAAGTGGATCACATATAAAATGTAATATTGTTTAATCAGTATGTCCTACAATGTTTATTCTAGTAAAATGCTTTCTAAAATTTGCTAATGATCAACAATAATCACCATTGATTTTGTGCTAATATATTCAATTGCAAATCTCTACGTTTAAACTTCTTCTATTATAGTAAAATATGTGCTTAACAGCCATTGAGTACTTGTCTAAGTTATATTAAATTAATTTTATCTTATTAAAATTAAACGCATATAAAACCTTTCAATTTAAATTACATGTCTATAGTTATAATATATATATATATATTTTTTTTTTCTTTTTTGCTAGTAAGATGCTCATATTAACAGAAAAACAAAACCATACATCAATTTGGAGGATATCATGCCCCAACTAGGGTCAAAGCGTATTCATTCACCACGTACAATACGTAGGTATTATACGCAAAGGCAACCCTAACTTATCTATTTATTGCGATTGTTTGCTATCCAATTTTATATTTTTGAAATCATTCAATTAAGTTTTCGAAAATGTTTGATATGTAATGGAAAAGTAAAATTTTACAAAATTTTCATAAAAGGTTACTCCCATGAGTAACCAAGGTACATATGTAAAAGTATATGTAAGTATCAATTAAAAACATTACTATAAACCTTCTTAAGGCATCCCATGATGCTTGAAACAAATATGTTTGAGAGTAAGAAAGAGGAGTTAAAGTATCTTGTAAAGAAAAGGTTAGACTAGGACATTAAATTTCATCAAAAAGTAAGGCTCAAAATAAGGCCCTCTAAACCTATAAGCATCAAAATGTATATGGTCCACTCTTAGCGTAAGCATTAGGTCAAACGCAAGACTACTCGCTAAACTCCTTAATAAGACCCTCAAAGTCGGTACCGTAACCCTCAGGATCATAACAATCATCATTGTCATCATCACCTAAAAAAGAAAAAGAGTGAGCCGAAACGCAATACACCGTAACTCAAGCACACACAAATGAATCATACACACATAATCTAGATGCATTGCAAGGCCAACAATTTTGTATCTTTAATTTAAATACAATCAATAGAAGAGTACTCACACTTCGACAACACGCTGGGAACCAGAAGATCCTGAGTAGCAGCAACTGCTCAGGAGATTGATACCGAATATCTATATCTCCTATCTCTAACTAATAATAGCTTCATTTAGGGGTTACAGCCATTACACGACTCTACTTATTGTAGCTCATTACATTGCTCAGTTTAACGGAGCCCATAATCTCAAATTGAACGAATGTAACTTCTTTGTAAACGTAAATAGATGTTATTCCACTACCGCTCTCCTATCGGGTTATCCATCGAGCCATCCTTGATGGTCTAAGCGCCTAACTAATATGTTGGTATCACCTAGTAATGTTGTCGCCCCTCAGCCAAGGTCTAAGAACGACCAAGCATAATCAAACACTCAATTATTATTAGCCATTTTTAAGTATTAATTCATTCGAGAGTGTCTATCCTAATTAAGCATCATGCATGTCACTGTGTACCTGATATAGAATTTGTAGCTTGGTACAAGTCAAAAAGTGGACCAAATAGTATGTCAGAAGCAATATGTATCTATATAAAGATATTTTATATTAGTAAAAAGTAAGTAATCAACTATTTAATTCTTATTATTTATTCACTCATGTTTTGTTATTCTGTAAGCTGAGGTCTTACTGTCAGCCATTCATGAAATTCCAGTTTAATATGTTCAAATTCCGATTAATATTATTTAATTGTTGATGATTCCAATATATATCCATGTCCATCAAACCAAAATTAATATATCATATTTAATTTATTTTATTCAACACAAACATACATATACTCATATCATCATCGGTAAGAACATGCATATGCACAATCTCAGCATATTTTAATCATTTATGTTGTAACTCCAGTTTGAAATTTATTTGCATTACACCAAATTTCAATGATACAATTTACTAAGTCAACATCATGATTCAGGTTTATGGATTAAATCACAATTTCCCAGATTTAACCAAATTTAATCTTATTAACATACTACAATATTTTCGACATATACACACATATATATGTTACATACATTTCTACATGATTAATTATATTAATTCACAAAAATATGTACATATATATTTAAATACAATCAGACCATCATATACATCTACACTTTAAAATTTCTGTATTACTCCGATGGTAACATATATATTCATGCTTATTTTACAATTTGAATTGATCGAAAGCACACATCCACGCATATACACATTACTAACATTAATTGAAAAAAAAAAATTAGAATATTATTTTTTTTATTTGAAACCAATCAAGATTATCATGATTCTCTTTTTTTTTTTATTTAAAATATATAATGCACACATTCGATTATCAACTTTGGGGTGCGGATCATCAATTTATTTGCCACCATTCTTACACATGGACTCTTTCAACATACAACATATTTACGCATTCAATATATATATTATATATCAACACACACATGTTCTAAAGGGCATATTCAAGAAAACAGTATTCAACTTTAAGATTTATAATTTTATTCAATTCAACAACGTAGATTCATTTGCTCTTATAAGACCATCATATTAATTTTCATCAATGAAAATACAATGAACAAGTAGATCCAATAATTATATATTAATACAACTTACTTGAATAGCCAAACCTAGTTGATAAAACTTCACTGCTCTTACCCAAAAAAAAAAAAAAAAAAAATTTGATGAAGCTTCGATTAAAATTCCTATACGTTTCCTTTTGCCCCTTGGACAATAAAACAATAAAAGAGAGAATTTTGAGGTTGCTAAACAAAGACTAGACTAAAGGAGTTATTTATATTGGTTTACTGAGAATGAGGCTAGGGTTTAGGCATTAATAAAGTTGGTTCCATAATATGATAGGTCATTTATGTTAATGATATTGTAATAAGAATCTATTGAAACTAGAAGGGATATAAAGGGTTAGGCATAACCTCTAGAAGATGTAAAGTTAGGGGTTTGGAAAAGAATAATTTTTATTTAAAACTAGTATTTAGCTAATTTTTATTTAAAACTCATTTTAGGTAATTGATTATTGACTTTGTTTTTTTTTTTAATTTTTTTAGTAAATTTAGAATTAGAAAATGAATTTCTAAGGTAAATTGATAAGGGATTTAATGTCTAATCTCTAATTTTACTTAAAATTGTTTATTCAAGTAGATCATAGTTCACCCAGCCTATTTAGTTAAGTTATCAGTTTTTAATATATATATATATATATATATATATAGGCTTAAATTTACCCATATGTATTTTTAGGGATGTTTCACTATCTGCTGACAACAAAGAAAATAAAGAAGAAGAAAAGGAAATCCTATTACAATTCATACTTATTTCTAACTTGCCTTGAGAAGAAACCTAATGCGCACAATGGTTAGCTTTCCTTTTTATTTGCTGAAAAACAATAAAGTCAAAACAAGAGGATAAATCCAAAAGTTCTATCACAAGAGGTTGAATTTTCCAAGAGCTTAAAGTTGGATTTTTTATATCATATTCAAGAATGACTTCATTCCAACCATTGCAACGTGCCAATTTTAATCCTTCAATCCCAACCAACGTTTCAAATACCTCTGCATCTACTAACTGACAAGAAGCAGCAACTATATGCAATAAACAATCAGTAGAATCTCTCACAACAACACCAATGCTTACCTTCTTTTGAGTAGCATCAGTCCACATTTGACATCGAGCAAGTTGTCAATCCAATCTTGATTCATATCATTGATAGATATTAACTCATTGATGGAAGCTTTGATCTTTTGGATTGTCGATAATGGCTTGGCTTATTTGAATTAAAATAGCCACCATTTCTTTCTTTCCATACATGCCACAAAATAATAACAATCTTGATGAGGATATCTTCTCCAAATTTACCTATCGACAAACATAGGAAGTTGTTGAGAGCAACCATTCTTGGAACTTGTTCACAGAGGTAATATCAACACGGTAATCAAGCATATAAAACAGATTCTATGCATCCAATCATATTGGGAAAAAATGTGTTCAATTGATTCTTCCTTCTGACAAAAGGAGCATAAAGTGTTTGTTTCAATTTTTTCTCTTAAAATAATTTAAATTAAAAGCTATGGCATTTGAGCAAAGTCTCCACAAGAAATGTTTTAATTTAGACATGATACTAAGTCCTTAGATGATTTTCCATACTTTTGGTTTATTATAAAAGAAAAGGAGGGTCTATTTGGTGAAATATGAGGTTGATTTTGCAAGACCCCCATATAACCTGATTTAATCGTATATCGTCTATTGTTGACATGAGGCCAAATTATTCTACCCTTACAATTTGATTATGGTATTGGATTTAACAATGGCTTATTTTTCTTCTTCTATTATTATGTCTGAAATGCTACTCAAATCCCATGTACCATCAGCTTGATTCATCAACTCACATATCCTCATTTCAACCAAATCATTACTAGTAGGAGTACTCTGTAAATGTTTTCCATGGATTGTGGGTAGCCATGGATCTGAAAAAACTTTAATGTCTTGTCCATTTCCCACCTACCAAAAGCAATCCTTTTCAATAACTTTTCTCCCTTCCAAAATGCTCCGCCAAGACTAAGAGGCATTACTTCCCAATTTTCCATCTTAAAAATCAGATTTGTTGAATTAAATCTTTTTAAAATTTTGACCCAAAGGTCATTAGGTGTATTAATAATTCTCCATGCTAATTTTCCTAAGAGTGACTTCTTAAAGTTGATTAAGTCTCTAAAACCAAGTCCGCCCATACTCAGGCAATTAGGCTTAGTAAGTTTAGCCCATGACTTCCAGTAAATTTTCCATTTTGATAAATCTCCACTCCACCAAAATTTTGCAATCAAAGTTGTTACCTCCTTACACCATCTTAAGGGAAAGAAAAAAACACTCATTGCATGTTGGGATTGCGAAGGGAATAACTTTGATCAAAACCCTTTTCCACCACAAGATATAGTTTACTTTTCCAACCTTGTAACTTGACAACCACTCTAGCCTCAATAGAAACTAGAGCCTCATGTTTGGATCTTTCCTAGTCAATTAAAGTCCACGATACTTATTTTCTCTCCTTTCCCCATGAATATTCAAAATATTAGCACAACAAAGTTTCATCTCTTCATTAGTATTTCTATTGAAGAATATCGATGACTTTCAAAGTTAATCAACTAGCCTGATGCTATGCAATATTTCTCAAGAATATCTTTAAGGAACATCATATTTTTAGCATAAGCTTCAACTAATATATTTGTTTATAAATAGTTGAAACACCTTAAGCCCTCACCTAACTTAGAATTTGAATTTAGATAGATTAATTAATAAATCAAGTTATGAGATATATCAGATAGATGAACACAATTAAATTAGTAAACAAATTAAGTTGAAATTTGAGATTTCACCTATTCCTTTCAAATTGACTATTTATTTTAACTGTCTACTCCAACAGATTAAATTTCATAATCCTTTCCAAATTTTCAATTACAACCCTTTTTCTTTAAATTCAAATTCTAAATTCTTAAATGTTCAATTTAAATGTTTCATAAATTTCTAAACTCTTGAATTTATTTAACTTCCATTTTCTTAACCCCCATAAGTTTTGAACTCCATTGTTTATTTAAAAATATCAGTTCTTAAACCTAAACTTAAACTAAATGTTAATTTTTCTCAAATTGACTTCATAAACTAGATTTCTAGTTCCAGTTATTAATTTCTATTATATAGATTCTCAAATTATTTTCTAATTATTTTCAAATTAAAGATAATTATCAAATAAGTTTAAGCTAAAATCCTACCCATAATTATCCTTAAATATCTTTTAAGACCTTATCCTTTCTTTTCAGAAATTTCTTTGGTGCAGTAGGAAAAGAGTGTTTAGCAGTACTTCTTAATAAATTACCAATGAAGGAAAAGGATCCAAGCATTTTTATCATTCCTTATTTAATTGGAAACATGCCTGTTAAAAAATGTTGCTGATCTTGGTGCTAGTGTTAATCTAGTGCCCTATAATATATTCAAAAAGTTAAATTTAGTAGTCAAGACTACTAAAATAAGCCTTCAATTAGCAAATAGATCGACGAGATACCCAAGAGGTATTATTGATGATGTATTGGTGAAAGTACAAAGTTTCATTTTTTTCATTTGATTTTGTTAATTTAGACATGGATGAAAATGTTTAATGCCATTGATTTTAGGAAGACCATTCTTAACTATAGCTAGGGGCTATGATAGATGTAAAGGATGAAAAAATTTGCTCTACGTGTGGGTGGAGATGAATTAGTTATTAAACTTTCTTAAACTTTCTAAGTATGTTAAGAAATCATTGAACGGTGATGATAAATGTTTTTCTTTGAATGTTGTTGATTATGAAATTCCTGAGTTTGTTTAAGAGATTGTTGCTAAAGATGTTTTGGAATTGTGTTTGAAAGGGAAAATTTGGGTCATATGGTTTTTAAGGAAGTTAAAGAGATTGAAGCTCAACTTGAAGTTAAAGGTGAACTTGAGAAAGATTGAAATAGAAAGCATGAATAGAGAAGACATAACTCGCTTAAAACCATCAGTTGAAGATCCACCAGACTTATAATTGAAACAACTTCCAAGTTTCTTATAATATGCTTTTCTTGAAGCAAATTCTAAGCTTCTTGTTATTATCAGCTAATCTTGATAAGGGAAAGAAAGAAAAACTTTAGAAGTTTTGAAGAGCATAAACGAGTTATAGCTTGCAAAATTTCAGATATCAAGTGTATTAATCCTTCTTTTTGCACGCATAAAATCCTCATCAAGGATAATTATAAAGCTGTCATTTAGCCTCAAAGAAGATTAAATCCCATTATGAAGGAAGTGATATAAAGAAAGAAGTAGTAAAACTTTTGGATGCAAGACTCATATACCCAATTTCTAATAGCGCATGGATGAGTCCAGTTGAAGTTGTATCAAAGAAAGGAGGAATGACTATAGTTCCAAACGAAAAGAGTGAGCCTATTTTGATGAGAATAGTCACTGTTAGAGAGTTTGTATTGATTATTGAAAGCTAATGATGCCATAACAAAGGATCACTTTCCTTTATTGTTCATTGATAAGATGTTAGAAAGATTGGTGGTCATAATTACTATTGTTTTCTTAATGGAATGTTGGTTATTTTCAAAATATTATAGCTCCTGAAGACCAAGAAAAGATCACATTCACATATCCACATATGGGACATTTGCTTATAGAAGAATGCTTTTTGGTTTTTGTAATGCTCCAACAACATTTTAGAGGAGCATGATGGCTATTTTCGATGATTTATTGAAGATATTAAGGAGGTTTTCATAGATGATTTTTCTATTTTCATGAATTCTTTTGATATTTGTCTAAGAAATTGGATAAAGTTCTTCAGAAATGTGAAGAAAAAAATTTGATTTTAAGTTAGGAAAAAATGTCATTTTATGGTTCGAGAAGGAATAGTTCTCGGTCTTAAAATTTCTAAAAGGAATAGAAGTAGATGTGGCCAAAATCGATGTTATTACAAAGCTTCCTCCACCAACATCAATCAAGGCAATTAGAATTTTTCTTGGTCATGCTAGTTTTTATAGAAGATTCATTAAAGATTTTTCAAAAATAGCTCATTCCTTGACCAAGCTCTTGGAGAAAGACGTACCTTTTGTTTTTTACAAGGATTATTTGAATGCTTTCAACTTATTGAAGGACAAGCTCAAAAATGCTTAATTATGGTTATACCTAATTGGAATTCACCTTTTGAGCTTATATGCAATAAGAGTGATTTAGCTATTGGAGCTATTTTGACATTGTCAGCCTACTCATAATGCTAGCAGAACTTTGACTTCAGCACAAGCCAATTACATTACAATGGAGAAGGAACTTCTAGCTGTTGTTTTTGCCTTCGAGAAATTCAAGTCTTATCTTATCCTTTCTAAAGTCATTGTTTACACTAATCATTCAGCTTTAAAATATTTTTTTTTTCAAAAGTAGGCTAAGCCTCTTTTGATTTGTTGGGTTTTACTACTCCAAGAATTTGATTTAGAAATTCAAGATAAGAAGTTCAGTAAAAATTTGGTATAGATCATTTGTCTAGACTTGACAATCCATTCTTAGATCAATCAAAAGAGGAAGATATTAATGATGAATTTTCAAAGGAGAGATTATTTTCTATTTTCATTGAAGACGATGAGGAACCTTGGTTTGCAGATATTGCTAACTATTTGGCTGAAAAAGAGTTTCCTTCAAAATTGGATTCTAATCAAAGAAAGAATTTTTTTGCTGATTTGAAAAATTAATTTTAGGAGGATTCATTCTTATCTCGTGTTTGTCCAAACCAAATAATTAGATGATGTGTTTCTACTAAGAAGGGATAAAAATACTATTTCATTGTTATAATGGTCGTACAGGTTACTATACTGCAAATAGAATGGCTTAGAAACTTTTAGAAGCAAATTTTATTGGCCTTTGATTTTTAAGGATGCTCAAACTTTTTGTATCTCATTGTGATAGATGCTAGGTGTTGAAAATATTTCTAAAAGAGATGAAATGTTGTAAATTTTTATTTTAGAATGTGAACTTTTTTATGTTTGGGGTATAGACTTTATGGGACCATTTCTAAACTCCTTTGGTAACAAATATATCTTAATAGCAGTGGACTATGTTTCCAAATGGGTTCAAGCACATGCACCGTGTACTAATGATTCTCAAGTTGTTTCAAAATTCTTAAAAAATTATTTTCAAGATTCGATGTCCTAGAGCTTTAATTAATGATAGAGGTACTTATTTTTGTAATGCACAACTTAGGAAAGTTTTTGAAAAGATATGGTGTACCCCATAGAATTTCCACTGCATATCACCCTTAAACAAGTGGATAAGGGGAAGTCTCTAATACAAAGCTCAAAAGAATCTTGGAAAAAACTATTACATCTAATAGAAAAGATTGGCTGAGAAACTTGATGATGCTTTATGGGCCTATAGAACAACATTTAAAACACCTCTTGAAATGACTCTTTATAATTGGTCTATGGAAAGGCTTGTCATTATTAGTAGAAATTGAATATAAGCATACTTGGCTCTCAAATTTGTGAACTTTGATCTCATTTCTACTGGTAAAAGAAGAAATTTTCAACTAAATCAATTGAATGAATTGTGTTTAGAAGAATGAAAATGAAAAATGTATAGGGAGGAAACAAAACTCTGGATGATGCAAGAATTAAAGATTTTCATGAGTTTAAAGAAGGTGATTATGTTTTCTTATATAATTTTAGTATTTTCCTTGCAAAACAAATCTTGATGGTTAGGGCCATTTCTTGTCAAAAAGTTTTCCCTTATGGAACGATAGAAGTTAAATATCCAATCAAAGGCATTTTCAAAGTTAATGGGCAAAGACTTAAGCTTTATCAGGGGAATTTTCAAGATGTGAAAAAAAGGAGCTAAAGTTGTTACTTCCTCTTTAGCGGGTTTAGACAACAAGGGTGATCACCATTTCTCCAATCCTCTAAAATTGCTTTTTATTTTGCAACTGTTGCCTTTGTTTGTGGCTATAATTATGTATTCTTTACATGTTGTTTGTACTCAAAGTATTGATCATGGCGCGACTTGCACCCACAACTAGTTTTTCTACATGTTTTGCAGAAGCATAGCTTTGATCACATTTCTAATGGTACTCATAATTGATTCTTGACATAGTTCAAGCTTTCCATTGAACTGAGCGCATTCATTTTCACACCTGTAGTTTACTCTTCATTTTCACACTTTATCTACAATTTCAACCGCACCTTTAATCGCCAATACGATTATGTTTGTTTCATCAACCATGGCTGATTTCATCATTTTGTTACCCTTGTTTATTTGAGTCTACTTTGTTTTGAATATAGGGTATATGGCTCATTTTGAGTGTAGCCATATTTTTTTTAAGGGTTGTATTTCTTTCATCCTTTATTTTGTGTTTGTATTTATCATTTTCTATTTTTCTCTCCTTGATCTCATTTTAGACATTGACAACAATGTCTATATTAAGTGTGGTAGAAGGATTTTAAGCAAGGATAAAATGAGATTGAAATTGAATTTGGATAGTTGAATATTGTTGAATCTGATTGGATGAATTTTGAATAGAGTAACTTGTAGTCCTTTTATCATTTTCCCCTTAATTCTTATTGGAAAGTAATGAAATGGAATTTTTTTTGTTGATTGTGCTCAAATTGAGTAAAATTTTACTTTTGTCTAAAGTAAATTATTGCGTGACTTAGGTGATCTTTGCATTGAACAACATTCATTTATATTTGTGCTATTTTTACTATGCTAGAGTTATTTAGTGAAATCCATGTGAAGTAGTCTTACTTGCTTTTTCATATGATTTTAGAGTTCTTATTGATGTAAGGTCTTTAGTAAAGGGTAATTGGTTAAATTCAAAGCTTATTGATTAATATTTTCTTCTTTTTAGAAGCTTTTATGAACTTTATAGCCTTTTATTGAAAGCTCAAATGATATTCTTAACTTGATGATTTCCCTTCACTTTAACAAAAAATCTCCAAGAGTATATGAAAAGATAGGGAGAAAATTTCGTCCCTCTTAAAGAAATAAAGTGAAAAGATAGGGGCAAAAACCCTTCTAGAGGGAAAAAAAAAAAAGAACAAGGTAAAAACCTTCCCCTTTGCAACTTATAAAAAAGAAAAGGAAAGAAAATTCAAGTTTTGAATTTATGTATATGCTTATTAATTTGGTGAAAATTTTTTAGAAGAGTAAGTGAAGAAGTTTATACTTTTATGATAAGTGGGTGAAGTTAGCTAATTCTCTTTTTACTTTGTTTGATCTTTAATGCAATTCTAACTTTGGAATCGTGTTTAAATGGCAAAGGTAAACCTAGATTAACTTGGTAATCTAGTATAAGTAATTTTAGTACATGTCATAGGAAGATTGAGTGGAGTAATGTGTGATGATTGCTAAGGTTATGCTAGTAGTTAAAAAAGATGAAAGTAAAGCAAAGCAAAGTAATTGAGATTAAATGTAAAATAAAATTATTCAATGATCATAACATTCATAAGTGACTTTCCTACTTGTCTTTGTTCTTATTTTGATTGTTAATTTTCTTGAAGACAAGCAAAAGTTCAAGTGTGGAGGAAATAGGATAAGTTTTATTTACAAAATTCAAATCAAGAGGATGATGTTTGTTTTGATGAAATTCTCTTAAGTTCTCTTGAAATAAGTGCATAATTGTTAAAAATTGTTGTTTTCTGGTTTTTGTGGTCAAACGAATGAATTGAAGATTTTCAATCAAGAAAGAAGAAGGAAAACAAAATTTAGCAGAAATCATTCAATCACTCTTGCGGATGAATTTTCAAGAGATCTTGTTCATGTTTTGATCCACAGTTGTGATTGGTAAAGTCACAGATAGATAATGAAAACCATAGTTTTAACCTCTCTCATGAAGGCAACCGCATTTAAGGATGAATGTTTTTCACAGAATTATTTGTGTTATCAATCGTGCCAATGATTACAACCTATGATTTAAGCTAAAGCAACGTATGATGCAATGAAGAATTTGATAAGTGTCAATAGCACTCATAAATCGTACCTGCGGTTACCCCTGTGTTTACCTTTCGCACCAGATTTCAAATTTTGTGTTTAACAAATTACTGCATATAAATAGTTGTTTTGTTGGGAATAAATAGAGTTTGGATTTTATTTTCTTTGTACATATTACTTTCTTTAGTTAGTTTCTCAAGAGGAAAATAAATCTTCTTTTCTCTCTGTAAGAAAAATATTACTTTCTTTAGTTAGTTTCTCAAGAGGAAAATAAATCTTCTTTTCTCTCTATTAGGTTTTCTAACAGATTTTTAGGTTTTTGATCAATTCAAATGCTTTCTTAAAGATCTTTTACAAGAACTCTATGCTAAACAAGTGTTATATATCTTTATCTTCTATTATTTATCTAAATTCGAATTTGAATTGATTTATCTGATGGAGGAGTGATTGAATTTAGCTTAGAATTTGTGGATCTAAATCTGAAACATGTGATCTAATTTGTACAAATATTAAAATATTGTTGAATACTTGTAATTGATAGCTTGAAAATCTATGATCTTCTAATTTATATATGCACAATATGAATTCATGTTTGATTTCATTTTAATTGAATCGAGAGATTATTCAATTGAATAGATCTAATCTATTAATAAAAATTGCTCATAGCATCTAGAGATAAAAGCATTGAAATTTTTTTGTCATTAAATAATTGCATAAAATGTGCTATTAATCAAAAGATTCTTGTTTTTTATGCAAATCTTAGTGCCTAATCGACGGAAAGAGATTCAGGTAGTTAAACTTAGTTTTAGGTGTTTTTGATCTCAAGAGAGACTAACATATCTTAGTGAATCTGACAGTATAAGTCTAATTCAACAATGCATCAATGATTTTTCCCTTTGATCACATGTGAATGATTTAGGGAAACATTTTATAAGCAATCTCTTGTAATTGATCTAAATCTTTTGTGGAATTGATCTAAAACTTCCTTTTATGTAATTATTTGTTCTGTTTACTTATACAACCTTGACCTCATGATTTGCTGAATTTCTTGAGTTAGATAATAGATTAAAGTAAGTAAAGTCGAAGCTAATAATCCCTAGGAATACAACCTATCATTCTATGCTATTTCAATAGGTGTACTTACCTTTAAATTGATAGTAGTGACCAAAGACAAATGTAACTTTAGAATTTATAAATTTTAAAACTTGGTTACAAGTTATTACCACAAGTAATGAAATCATAATCCTTTCCTTTAACTCGTGTATATTCTTTGACAACTAAGAGTGCCTTATATCAATTGCACTTCCATCCACTTTGAATTTTATCTTATAGACCCACTTACATTCAATAGCTTTCTCGTCCTTAGGCAAAGAAGTTAACTCTTAATTTTTATTTTTCTCTAAGGCTTCCAACTCTTGATTCATAACAGTGATCCATTCCTCATATTGTATAACTTGTGAATAACAAGTTGGTTTGATGATAGTGAAAACATGAGCTAAGGAAGGTATGAAATCAATAGGTTATGTGAGAAAAGAAGAAGAGAATAGGGGACATGAGGTATGCAGAGAAAAAGATCTTGTACTCACATTAGTAGAAGAAGGATTTTGCATTGTATATACGTAATCATTTAACCATTTAGGTAATTTTCTTTCACGTGTAAACCAACGAAAAATAACATCAGAACAAGACATGTCTGATTGTGTTGGAGTAATAGAAATAGGAACAACATCATGTGTATCATTAGAAGAAGATGTACCAGGATGTGAATGCGAATTGGTGTTTTCAAATATAACATGTTATTAATTTTATTTGTTATTTTATTTTTGCTTCCTTTATACCACTCCAGGTATCCAATAATTTGGAAACATGTTTCTATGGTGTGCCCTTCATTTTTATAATGCTTACAAAACATCTTTCCTTTTCCTATCTTCTTTTCAATTGAGACTTTCACATTATCCTTTGATGCAACCAACACCATGCCATCAAAATTCATCATCATAGTAATTTGCCATTGCTTTTCAATCTGTTGTACCAAGTAGAACGCTTGGTTTACTATTGACAATGGCATCATAAATAGAATTTGGATATGCACATTCTCATATAAATCATTTAAACCCATAAAAAATTCATTAATTTTATTTGAGACTCAAAATCAAACATTCTCTCCTTTAGGTTATAGGTACAATATTTAACCTCCCACAAACACAAGTTGATACATGAGCATTGCTTATAACTCATCCCAAGCTTTCTTTACACGATTATAATATTGTCCAACAGATATAGTCCCTTGCTTCAAATTGCTAATTTCTTGTTGAAGTTGATAGATCAATGGACCATTAACTATCCATATTGTTTATCTATTGTTCCCAAAGATCCTTAGAGGAATCACAATAAAGAAAGTTCTATGGTAACTCATTACTCGTAGAACTAAGTATCTAACATTGAACCATGTAATCACATCGATTCCATTTTTCTAGTTTACAACATTATTACTAGGTTTTAGGTATTGAACCATCAAGAAAACCTAGTTTAGATTTTGCTTCTAAAGCCATTTGGATTAAGTGCTTCCATGCAACAAAGTTTTATCTACTGAAAAAGGATACTTCCTAATGTCATGTTAGAGTTATTCGAACTAGATAATGACATTGGACCATAAGAATTATTTCAACTATTATCCCCTATGTTTGCCATTAAGAACAAGAACAAAGAAGGAAAACTTACAAGAAGTTGATCAATTGATACCATGTGTAAATTGCAACAAGTGTTGATCTGATCCTTGGGCCACAAAATCAAAGGAAGAACACATGTACAAGAAGAAGATAGAGGAATGAAGGAAGGTTATTATTCTTTAACTAACTGTATAGAAGATGGACACAATTATTTACACTGAGCTCTATAATCCTATACAACTAGTCTAAGAAAACAACAAATAAATTAATAACATGTGTAACTTAACAAAGTCATGAGCACATGTGTTTCTTGTTACACTTAAACTGAATACCTAAATTTATGTTTGCTACATTAGAATAAAAACATATGTACATATTGTGTGTGTTTGCATTGTTGTGTACTAGAGTTCAACTAACTCTTTCATTTTCAAGTGCAGATAATTATTTGTATCAATACTTATATGACTCTTACGATTATGGATCAAACTGTTAGTTTTTACTTGACAAGAGTGACTATTAGTTATGTAGATACGTTAGGCATTTTAATGTATATAATTATGGATGGCTTTTGAGAGAGATGTTTCTTGCACTTTTATCTAATACTTTTGTTGTTTAGTGCCAATGTACCATATCTAGACTCATTGAAAGTTTGATGCAATTATTATTTTATGGGCTAAATGCCCAAAGTGCTTATGACTACTTAAGACTTATGTTTATATTTGAGTAGATTTATGCACAGTTAGTGCAATTTATTTACTTAGTTTGATTCATTTTATCAAGCAATTTTTTAGTGTTGTTTCATCAAATTTTCTAATTGAAGTTTTCATACATTAAAATTGGATAGAAATGCACGTAGTAATTGTAGCCTAATGTCTCTATTTAAGTAAGATACATGAAAGTCGTTAACCCTATAAAGCGTTTAGGGGTTGACATTCTTGACCCTATATACGCTAACAAAATAGCATTACTAGGCACAAACATTGAGATTAACTATTTGGCTTCCGCTATTCATTTACATGTAAATTTACCGCCCAAATTTTGAGTTGATGCTACTTCCATTGCATCACACACTATCAATCAACTACTCTACTACCCCTTAGTATAAGCTCCCATTTGAACTCCTACACCACACTCTCCTAACTATAACCTCCTACACATCTTTTAGTGTCTTTGCTACTTCAACTCTACCTTAAGTGCAAATAAATTATCCTATTTATCTCTTCCTTGCATCTATCTTGGGTACTTTGCATAACACAAATGATATAGGTATCTTAATCCTACTGCAAGATGTGTTTACATAATTTCAACATGTTTTTTTTTCATGGGTTTATCTATCATTGTGCTACTTTTACCTTTTAATCTTCATAATAACACGACAACACACTAGCAGCCATTAACCCTTACCTTCTCTCTAAACCACATTGAACCTCACCATTTTCCCATACCATAAACTCTACAAGCCATAATCCAACGATCCTCCAAATCATCTAAGTCCTTATTACATATGTTCCCACATATTTTTCCTCACTTTTAAAGCAAGCATGTTAAAATCTAGATACCTATCTACAACCTCAACACTTAAACCTTTCTCATTACTCTGAATATTACCACTATACTAAAACCTTTTAAGATCTTGTTTAGATAGCTATCAAGATGGAAAAATTAAAAACACTCAACAAATAACAAAACTTGATTTCTTGTGCCTCTACAACCTAATAAAAATGTTATTGGTAGTATCTAGAAGTTCCGCATCAAGTGCAATGCAATTGTTCATGTTGATCACCTCAAAGTGTGATTAATTGCCTAAGGTTTTCCCTAATGGAGTCTTAACTACATTGAAATGTTCAACACTGTGTCGAAATTTCCACCATTTGCTTTATTCTATCTATTTTGTATCATATCATTGTGCAATTTGTTAAGACTAGATAAGATAGATACAACAAACTAAAGATCACATTGTGACAATATAATTAAAGATAGATAATTTAGTTGATAAAGATAAAGTTGTCATAGATTTGTAACCAACATCAACAAATCTTAACAGAAATTAACAAGATTTGTTATGTAAACATACATATAAAAGAAAATGAATATAGAAAAAGGGATCACAGAACCATTTCCTTTAAACAAGAATTTCTCTTAAGGAGTCCCTTGGCTAGACTCAAATAGCCATGCTTAGTATCATTTGCAAAAGTAAACAAACATCAATAATATTTCATTGAAACCCGAGAATAAGCATAGAGAGAACAATGAGAGAGTTCGAGAAATTACCTGGCCAAAGGAAGACTAAGATAGAACATATACATTTATATACTTAGTTAGTCGAAAAGTGGAACAAGCCTTATTGTGTAAAGTCCTTAATATTGGTGCTCTCATTCTTGAACTCCATTGCAAGAAAGCTTCATTCTTGAACTCCACTGATTCTACAACATACAGCACTAAAGAGACAAAAGATTGGAATTTCATTAAATCTACAATGATTACTATTCAAGATGGGTTAAGACAATTGAATGCAAGATTAGATAGATTTGAGGTAAATCAAATTCTTGTAAGCAATAATCATAGTAATCAACATGATCAAGATTCAAAATCTTCAAGATATATTCAAGAAAATAACTCTGATATAACTAGAGATACTATTTGGATGGAGATGACTCAATATTGGAGATCTGTGAGCATCACAAAGATGTTTGAGAAAGGATGTTGCTATCTAGTTTAGGTGATGATGCAATAACTGATGAGGTAGCCATCACATCACAACTAATGGTAAAAATCAACATCATTTTGTAGAAACTCAGTACATGTGTTTGGAGGAGAATATTGAGATGAATAAAAATAATAACATAGCTGTTTTAGGAGAGAAGCAAACATAACAGTTTCAAAAAAATTGCACACCGGGTTCTAAATTTTGATTTAGTTTAGATGGATACCTCTCATCAACAACTAATTATTGCCATCAATTTTCAAGAATTGGGCAACCATCAACAACTGATTACTACCAGCAATTTTCAAAAATTAAGCAACCATCATTTTCTAAAAAATCCTATCATCATCACCGGTACAGTACATGGGATTTTGGAAAATTATTTTCATACAAATTCGATGAGTTGGCACATGGGCATTTAATCTACCAAGTTTCCAATTATAGGCACATGGGTTTTCTCAAGAAATCCATGAATACAATTTTCACACAATAAGGCATCAAGAACAAACATATTTGGTGGCTTAGCCAGATTCATTTTCATTAACATCATAGGGATAATTCGTGAATATCAAATTTTAGTACAAAAGCAAGGATTTCAACAATTTGGACCTTGAGGACAAGGTCTTTTTTCAAGAGGGAGAGAAAGTTGTTGTGTCCAAACAAGATAAAATTAGAAGACAAAAGATTACATTGTAACAATATAATTAAAAAAGCTTATTAGTTGATAAAGATAGGTTTGTAACTAACATCAACAGATCTTAACAAAAATTAACAAGATCTATTATGTAAACATACATATAAAAAGAAAATGAATACTAAATAGGGATCACCAAACCATTTCCCTTAAATGAAAGCTACCCTTGAGGATCCCTTAGCTAGACTTGAAATCACTGTAGTTAGCATTATCTTCAAAAGTAAACAAACATCCGTCAGTAGCTTCGTTAAAACCTTGGAATAAATACAAACTGCTCATTCACTTCATTGTAATTACAATTCTATTACAGCTTATTCCTTACAAATAACAATTACGGCATTTAGTCATTGAATAGCGATTCCATAATGAATTCCTTTACACAAAATAATGAGTAGTCATTCTTTATTCAAATCTATGAATACCAATTCAATGTTGAAACTGTCTTTTTTTTTTTTAAATATCACCATTTAGATAAAAAAAATTAATAAAGAAAAATCATATTACAGCTTATTAAATTCGTCCATAATAGGAATTTAATTACAGTATTATTCATTCAACGAAATGAATGAACCTAAAGAGAATAGTGAGAGAGTTCGAGAAATTACCTAGCCAAAAGAAGACTAAGATAGAACAGACACGTTTATGTACTTAGGTTAGTCAAAAAGTGGACTAGGCCTTATTGTGTAAAGGCCTTAACATTGGTAAAGGCCTTAAAACAATCTATCATCTAGATGTCAAAAACAACTTCCTTTATGGTTTTCTCATTAAAATGATCTTTATGAAACAACTCCTTTGGTTTGTTCATGCGAATCAAACTCTAATTTTTTTTCATTAATATGTTAACTCTAATCATGAAAGGACTAAGCAAAGAATTTAAGTATACCTGTGATTAAAGAATAAAGTAGATTGTTAGTCTCAAATACAACACTACCAGGGTTATTCATATAATCAAACCATAAACCAAACTAAATCATGATAAGATTGTAGTTTTTTTATGTTTCTTGATTTGATTCGTGATTCAGTTTAAAGAAAATCCAATGGTTTTCTGGTGTAGTATGGAGAGTCAAGCTGAATAGAATGCTTCTTTCAGCGTTTTTCTTTTTCTATTTTTTTTTTTTCTGTTTGATTGCTTGGAGTGCTCGAATATTTGTAATAAAATAGAGAAAATGGTTGATGTTAACATTTGAAGTTGAATAATTAAGAAGCTCGTAAGTTTGAAGATGGGATATAATAGACCGTGATTCATTAACTTTTTTTTTTTAAATTTTATTGCCTTATCTGTGGATTAAAAACATTGTTTTATAATGTTTCCTTCACAACTAAAACTTTTGACTTTATAAAATTTAATTGACTATTGCTACCTAATGATGTGAGTCAGCATCGCATTAGACAATAAGAAATACTAATATTTGTCCAACAGTATCCATTAAAAGTTCATTATATTATATATTTGTTATAATTTATATTTAAAAATAATATTACCTTATAACTTGAAAGTTCAAAAAACAATATTCAAACTATAACTTATGGTCTTAAACATGAAACGTGTATTGTTTCAAATAAAAAAAAAAATCCAAACGATTGATATGCTATTATTTATTGCGGCCGACTAATAGGTACTCAAAGTTGACTTCTATGGTGGTCAGCTAATTTGATATATTCATTTTTCATTCTTTAATCAGGTGTGGTAATACTATTCGCCCGAAAGGGAAAGACGTATGTTGATACAACAAGTAATTGCGTAAAATAATTAGGTCATGCGCCTGGTTTTCCAGGAAGAGAGACAGAGAGAGAGAGACAGGGCCGTATAATCGTACAACGTTGAATTTTCAAAGTTTCTTCATCCTGGAAATTTTCTGGATAGGTTATAATATTACGGCATTGAATTTTCTAAACTACAAACTCATAGTCGTTTCTACCTTCTGGGAATTTTCCGAATAAGAGTATGATATATTACGCCATTGAATTTTCTAAACTATAATTTATGCCAAACTAAATGTTTAGATACAACTATAAATATTCACTCAAGCCCTCTAATCAGGCTGAAAACAATTAAAAGGGGAAGAAGAAAAGATTTGTTACGAGTATCAAAGATGGCAAGAGAATTGGCTCTTTTGGTGGATGGCCAAAGGGAACTATCAGGTTTTGCGACGCAAAGCAATGGAGGAGTCCTTTTCCTACTTTGCATGATTGTATTTTCAGTGACCATCATTTCCATGGTTATTTTTGCTTGTGGAGACAGTGGGTCCACTGGCACCAAAAAAGGAGGAGGTCTGGTGGTGGTTTTGTGGTGCTGGAGGAGGTGGGGCTTGTGGTGGTGGAGGTGGGGTGGGGTGGAGGTTGTGGTGGGGTGGTGGCGGCGGTGGCGGCTGTTAGTTATATTTTTACGGACACTGGTGTGCTTTATTTCTTTTTACATTATATTCATATACATGTCAATTATACTTGAAGATAAATTTTTATTCCCATGTAGCATCCTCGAGTGTTAATTAATGTCGTGTCCTTGTTGATATCCATATATCAGTTGTATTTAAACAGTAATACTCGTTCCGTATATGTTTATATTGTTGATGTCCGCAAATAAATAAAATATTATTGCTTGTTGCACCAAATTGAAAGAATGCTATATGGTTCTTATTATGATTTTTCAAAGATTCAGATTCTATGTTGTGTTTGGAGCGCAAAGCCAAAATCATGATTTTAATAAGATGTGGTATCAACCCTCTTCATCCATCTAACATTGAGAGAGTTAAAGGATTTATAAACTTTAATGTAATAGATGAAACAAAGAGTAATAAGAATAAAATTTTGATATGTAAGTTCTTTCAACCTGTCGAGTCGATCATGGGATTAGAGCGGATTGGAATCGATCAATCCCTTCCACCGACCAATAAATAGGGCGTATTATACTTTATTTTGAGTTTTTCCAGAATTATGGATAGAAAATGCTGGATGCTTTTACATCTATTACATTAAAGTGAATAAATCCAGTTTTGGTATATTTCGTGTTTTTAGTTTTTTTAATTATAATTATATATATTTTTTTTTGTTTAGATAATCCTATGAATTATTTGAAGAAAAAAATAATATAAAATGTTTATTAGACTAGAAGTAAAACCACTTACTATGAGAATCAGTCATTGTACTTTTAAGACCCTACTCTTATTATTTTTTATCCATTACCTCAATATGGTAATATCATAATAAATTTTTAGAATTGTATGAAAGTTCTAAATTAATACCATGTCTAGTTTGTTGGAATGAAATAAGGATAAAAAAAATAGTAATTCCTTTATTTTATAATTAGGAAATCTTTAGAATAAAAAAAAAAAAAAATAACAATTTTTCTAAAGAAGCGAAGAAATAGAGATTTCTTATCAATTTTATGTTACAGGAATAGACATTCCTTATAGTATAATTTCTTACAAATTAAACAAGAAAATAACTATTATCCAATAGTAAACTCAAGATATCAATTTTATTCATGTTAACCAAATGCAATGTAATAAAATATCATAATTTATTGATGAATACAATAGTCCCAAACTAAAGTAGGTGTGCAAACTTGCAAGTTGTACCTTTTAAGTCTTGGTATTGTACGAAAGTTAAAAAAAAAAAAAGAAAAGAAAATCTACCCTTTAGAAAGAGTTTGAATCCTATGTCTTCTTAAATTTTTGAAAATTCAAACATGTTATTCGATGTTGCGTTTAAAATTATTTGAGCAAATAAAAAAGATTTTATCAAAGAATCTTATTTTAATTTAGGGAAAAGCTCCATTTGGTACTTAAACTTTGATGAAAAGTTCAATTAGATACATGAACTTTTAAAAAGTCCAATTTCATACTTAATTAAACTTTTCATACACCTAATCACTACCCCTATTAACATCGTTAACCACGTTATCTTACATGTACCAATGCACTAATTGTTGGCTGACACGTGTACTTAAAGAGGGAAAAAAAGGAAAGATCATCAACCCATTCACTGAGCTCTATCATCTTCACCAAGACACCGATGCCAGCACCTCCATAACATCACCACAGCTATTGAGCATCTCCACCGTCTTCATCCTCAAACTCACCTCGAGTCGAGCTATCCATGTATCCCCCATCCCAAACTCACCTCCATTCAAAACAGAAACCATGCCACAAATACGATACCTTTAAGTTTCTTCCATAATATTTACAATCATTACGAGCTGCAAATCCAAACCTTCAACTTGGAATACCCTTTCAATCCAAATACCCATAAGCTCCAAGCCAAACCCAATTATCGAACCACAAAAGCTAATCTAATTGTTTTAGTTTAGTGTATGGCATTGATCATGCATAGAGGGTTTGTGTTGTTTTGGGTTCGGATGGAGGTGGTTTTGTGATGGTGATTGAAGTGGTCAACATGGGTTTTGTTTAGAGAGAGAAAGGGGCAAGTGGTAGAATATGAAAGAGATGTTGCGAGAGAAAGGGAAGGTTATGGGTCGTTGGTTGCCACTCATAGTGGTGCGGCATTAGAGAGGAGAGAGAGAGAGTTTTATTCTTCTTTAGATTATGGACATGTGTTAGATAGCTATTGGTCCGTTGGTTCATGTAGGATAACATAGTTAATGGTATTAGGATAATGATTAGAGGTGTAAAAAGTTCAATTAAATATGAAATTAAACTTTTTAAAAGTTTTTATACCTAATTGACGTTTTATCAAAATTTAGTATCAAATGGACTTTTTGCCTTTAATTTATCGAAGGAATGTAGTTATTACAAACATGTACTCAATTTAAACACTAATCATCTTTCCTATTTAAGGGAATAGATTCATTTTGGTGTAGGACCCCTATTTTCTAATATAAATTAAATGTTTATATTATTATTGGTTTTAGATGCTTTATTATTTGCTAGTAGACACCGTATGGAATCATATGATGCACGTGCTAATTTAATTAATATTATATTTATCAAATATTAACTAGATAAATATTCGTAATAAATTAAATGCAAAAGCAAAATAAATAGATAAATAAATAGGTGTGTGGAAAGAAAAAATATAACATGGTAGTTGATAAAAATATCAGTGATAGAAAACTATTCTTTCACCATTGAAGTTACTATATATCTCAAAAAGTAATAAAACATTATGATAAAGTTTATTTTTAAATGACGGAAAGGAATGTAACACGTGACATCCTGAGTTTCCGAAGTTAAAAAAATAAAAACAAAGAAAGTCTTTATCTCACTTTAAACTTTACCATGTGGCCGGAAAAAATAAAATAACCGAAGTGACTATGTAAAATTTGTTTCGCAAAACATTGTATATAATTATATTAAAATGGGGTAAATTATATTGACACGTCACAACATTTGAGTATAAATTCATTTGAAGCTATAATGTCTCGAGTTGTTAAAAAAATGTCACAATATTTAAAAAAGTAGGTTAAGTGGGATCATCAATAACACATGTCAACAGGAAAAAATATTTAAAATTAAAACTTAAAAGATCAAACATTTTATGACATTTGTCAATAGTGATCTCAAACGACTCATTTTTCTAAACATTGTGATTTCTTTTTAACTACTCAAAATTTTATAACCTCAAATAAACTTATTCTCAAACGTTATGATTTTCCGGTGTAATTTATCCAATTGAAAAAGCAAAGTAAAAGTTATTTTTTGTAATTTATTAGAAATTCAAAATTCAAGCTTCGAGATATATCGTCATGATAGAGATATGTTATAACATACGTGTGGATGATTTTAATATTTGAAAATACACCATATAAATTAGCCATCATTGAGCACCGACTAGTTATATTATTATTATTATAGTTGACCAAAACTATGTGTGTATATTATATATTATGGTTAATATCACAAATGATACATAAATTTTGAAATCGATCAATTTGATACATAAAAAACTTTGAAATTGATCAATTAATACCTGAAAGAACTTTTCATTTAAAATTTAGATACTAAATTGATCATTTTCAAAATCAGATACCTAATTATATATTTTACTAAAATTTAGGTACGACCGTATCCCAAGATATTAAATAGGGAACAAGACATGTTTGGTAGCATCTTCATTAGGGAATCGTAGCATGGGTCCTTATGCCAAGGATATCTCAATATTTGAGGTTTTTAGTAATGGGAAAGGTATTTTAACTTTTATGGATTCTTAGATCCAAAAGGATAATAAGTACATACACTCACATATATTTAAAATAATATGTCTATATATGTGTATATGGTTTTGGACGTGTTAAAATAGTATGTATATGTTATTCACATTTACTCATGTATTTGCACATGTGCACATATATGAAAAGGATAAGACATACAAGAAAAGATCCAATGGGGCATTGTAAATGGATTTTAATCTCAAAAATTATTTCTTCTTATTTAACATTACATTCGATTGAGGGGAATATTATACCTTACCTTTGTTGTAATTTCCATAAATTACGTGTATATCTTTAGTAGTAATAATTTAAACAAGTAAATCTAAATGAGTGGGCTAGGGGCTGGAAAATTTTCTCTCCTAATTTTAAGGTCGTCCTAAAGGTGCCTACATATTTACTATCAAAATTAAGATCAATGTAGTTTTAGCATGGTTTTTCGGTAGGGGGAAAAATACTTTAATGTGTTGGTCACTTTTACTTCAAAAAAAAAAAAAAACCGTTAGGTTTAAGTTTATTTTTAGCTATTTACTTTTTGGAAAAAATAATACTATTTACGATGAATCCTTACTTTTGAAAAAAAATGTATTAATACTTAAGAATTTTTTTTAAAAATGGTTGATTAATTTTTTATTTTGGTAATTTCAAAAAAATAAAATAAAATAAAATAAAACAAATCTACTTAATACTATACATGACAAAATGATTTTTTAGTTTTTTTTAGATTATAGAGTAGAAGGTAAGACCTACTAATCTTGCGTATTGTCTGGTGTGGAGGTGGCCATGCTCCTAGCCGAAGAGTTGAAGTCATTGAAATATTCGCCATCATTGTTGGTGTAATGTTTCTAGTCTTATTGCTAGCATTGCACCTTAATCCAATCATGGTTGCAAACTAGTGCTTCAACCGCCTTAAGGTCATATATGGACTTATGCTTATCTGACCTGCACTACTGAAAAGTTGCTCAACTATTATTGTTTAAGCTTGGGCTACCAGTACCTACCTTACAATACAGGATAGGATTGGAAATGTCTCAATGTAGTGTTTCCACTAGTCTAGATTATCAAAGTTGTAGGCATCAATGCAGTAACTAAACTCAAAGGTTGTGTTCAAAATTCAAATACTTGTTAATCTTTGGATCTACTCCATGTTCTCCATTGTCACGATACTTCTTGAATCTTCGATGTTGGAGCACTATTCTAGGCTTCTTAACGGTGATGGGTGACTATGCAATAACTAGTGTTACTGGACTGACAGGGTTTTGCCTACCATATGTATAGCTAAATTTCAAATAAAATTCAAATAGTACATTATTTGTCTATTTTACAACATTGCTAGCATATTAGAATGAAAATCTTAGGCATTTAATAATTTGTCCACATTTTCACAGTAATATACTAAAACATCTCGAAATCATTTGACTTTATTGCAGAGATCCAACAACCACACCTTATTGTATATCATAGGAATTTTCTATAATATTTCAACCACATTCGAGTCAGATCATTAACACACATTTGTAATACAAGATCAAGCTTTAATTTTTGTCATGTGTCAACGATGTTGCATGCTGCTAGGATAAAGAGTTAAACATTTGGGTTGTATAAACTGAGTGAAAATATTCATGTAATCATAAAAAACCTTCAATAGTCCTCATTGAAACAAATGCTCCACTTATTTAGATACAATGGTATGCTCAGATACGTGCAATTGCAAAACTACACAAATCCTTATATGCAACTATGCTAGCTAATAGTTTATTTGTTGAATTCCCTCTTTGTGGCACATCTTTGCTAAATTTTTTTGGGTCTTTTACCATACACTCTATACTATTTTCGTCATTCCTCATTTATCAATGGTGATCCTTGATATTGTCAATCGCTAATTTTATTGAGGAGCTACGAAGATTTAGAAATTTTATTTAATCTTTTACACATGAGTTTAGTATGTGGCACACATCAAATATGGAAAATGGTCCCATCTAGTGTAGGCTAACATAACAATTCTATATTGGCAATATTAACTATGTTAGTAGGAACATTATCGAAACCTATTGATAATTTTTTTTAGTAAAATCGTATTCATCAAGAATTGTCTTTATTGTAGCATATATATTTTGGGATGTATGCACTCCATCCATTTTACGCAACACAATTAATCTTTTATGCATTACCTAGTGATGATCTATTTAATGACATGTTATGCCTATCCAAGAACTTTCTCCTTATCTGTACGTCCAAATATTTGAATGGATGGAAACACAAGTGTCAAGTTCATCGAGTGTACCTTTCATTTGCACTTTACCTTTGCTGTACATTTGGAGGCAATGTCTCTTCATTGTTGATGCACTCCATTTAGGGCTTGTGATTAAAGTGTTTCCTTATGAAAGTAGACTAAATATGCATTCTCGCTCACATTGAAACTTAGGTGCAACCTGCTTATTATTTGCATGAACGCATCTCAATAAGGTTCATCATTGAACTATCACATGATTGCTTCCTTCTTGAAGCGGGATTGCAATAGTTGATGCTATAATGAATCCATATCGTATTCACTAGGTATTTAGACCTCAGATGCTTGGCCAAACTCTAATAACCGTCATCATTTGAAAGGGCCTAATACCAATGCAATAGTTATAGTTTGCCACTATCTTCTTCTTAAGACCTTCATCTTTCCTAAGAAATGTTTAACAAAAATATTAGAATTGCATGGTTGGATTAGCTTACCTAATGTTTCTTTTTTAACCTGTAACTATCTTTCTTCATCAAAACCATCGTACTCCTTAGCTTTCTATTGCGGAAGTGGTTCTGAATTTGGATCTTAAGAGCTTTTGCCTCTATAGGGTTGGTAGATGGGGATATTTATCTCAAAACCTAGTGGATACAAAGCAAATTGCTCTTGTGTGAAGTTGAAGCCCAAAGCTCATGACTCATTGAAGTCATAGTAGTCAACATCCTCATGGACATTAATTTGTGGCTCTCACTCACATTCTAAAACCTTTGCATTGCCTTTGTCTTTTTTCCTAGATTTTTAAGAGGACCCACTAGAGAAAAAAGAAGCTGTTGATATTTTTTAGAAGTAATGCAACGAAAATTTAAAATTTCTAAATTGTTTTCTGAATTGGTAGTTAGCTTTGTGTGTACGCACAAAGTTAGTAATGAAAGTGATAAAAAAAATTAGAGTGTCAAATGTGATCAATAACAATTATGGTTTATGCGTTCATTAAAGCAATAACACAAGCATCACAAGAAGAAAGTTCAAATATTTTGGCAAATGACAAGGCACGGGTGTGAAATTGTATATTGTGGTCATATGAGAAAAATTTGCATTTAATCCATAGCCAATGTACAAATTTGAACGTTATAAATTTTTGGAAACATAGAATAATGAAGCTAGCAAGAATCTCAACTCTCCATAGTAATTTCTTCTGTGTCCGTGCATTCAAATTTGAACATTTGCAATTTCAAATACAAAAATAGTGAAAGATGAATGTATGAACCTAAGAGATTCCTAAGTTGGACAACAAATTTTCATGCATGTGAATTCTTTTATTGATTGCAATTTCAAATTTTAGACGTTCAACAAATTAGAAACAGTAAAAATTAATGACTTTGGTGCACAACTTTATGCTATGTTTGGCTAGCTTTTCGAAATAAGAAATCAAAGGAAAGAAATAAAGAGAAATGGAAATCAAGGGAAATGAAGATAAGTACAATTTTTGTTTTATGTTTGGTAAATTATGAAGGAAATGATATGAAAGGAAGAGATATGGAGTTAGTGATTTATCTCTATGTTATTTTTTATAAAATATTAGTGAAAGAAGAGAGATGAAGTATTTTTGTCCATTCAATGTATTTCCCTTGGTTTCTCACTGTTTCATCCTAACTTTGGATGAAAAGTTGGGAGGCTTCATTTTCATTTGATTGCTCTCCATATCCTCTTATTTCTCTTCCTAGCAAACATACCAAACACAACACTTTCATCCAATTTCTTTCGCTTTCCTTTCATTTCATCATACTTCTAGCATCCCAAACATAGCATTAATTTTCTCGTCCACCTTTTCCTATCTCTTTCTCCTTTCATTTGCAAATGTCTTCTCAATTGACACGTTTGTGCAGCACAAATGGATAATAGAATGAGTCATGATGTCCTTGTTAATGATTTTTGTCCTTTTTCAATTTCATATTGCAAAGCCTTCTATGGAGTCATGTGAATATGTTTTGGGACTTGGAATGTGTGCTTGAATAATACACTTCTCCCTACTATTGTCTATTATGGTCTACTAGTTTTTATTATTGTTTTATTATTATTATTATTTTTTTTTTTTGTTTTACCATTCATGGTTAGAACAGTTCGTTTTGCAGGTTCACAGTCGATTCTCTATAGGCGATTTGGCAAAACTAAATCTTCCCTACCCACTAGAATCTGCGGGTCGCTAAACAGTTCCTACCCGCCGCAGCGGGGTCGATTCTTCATTCAAAAATTGCACCGCGATGAATCGAGTTGATTTCCAGTCGAGAACTAGCCAATGTCTTTATTGTTAATTTATAACACATTTTATTTTTATCTTACAAAGTAGTTCTCATGTATTATATCATGCATATAGAATTGCTATTTAAATAATAAATTAGTTGTTATAAAAGTTGTATGGCTTAAGTATATGATTTTGAAAAAAAAAAAAGGATGAATTACTAAAATTAAAAAAACTTATGGTAAAAAATTAATAGTTTTAAAATTTAATTGCACACGTTTTCCAATAATTTTTGTTATATTTTTTATTTGTACTACATGCATCCCGAGTACACAGTCCACTAGTATATTTTTCTATATGATTATCAAACTATTCATTTTCAAAACTATTAGCAATTATTTAATAATATATAATAAAAATTACAGTAACAGTTCAACCAATAAGACATAACTTTTGCTTCATTCAAATTGAACTTTCAAAACATGTTGAGCTTGAAATTTACTCCTATCTTCATAAAAGTTTCAAATTGTATTAAACTAATAAGGTTTCTATAAAAATGTTCAGTTTTTGAAAATGGTTTTGATGGGAGTCATCGCGAACCACAATTGGAAAAATAAATGGTGAATCAGAATTAACAACTAATCCCTGTGAAAAATTAGAAATTGATGAGTTTGGGGACTGTAATTCTAAAACTCTAACGGTTCGTTCACTTGACATGCATAGTTATTCATTCCTTCATCGTTCGATGTAAAGTTGATATTACTATGTTCACTTGAAAAGAATGACAATTCATATTGAATTGCTATTACGTAAAATGATAAATAGCAATTCATGTCTCTAACCCATGAATTGCCATTCAATAGTCTATTTTTCAACTTTATCATAAATATCTCTATCTTAAAAAAACACCTACACAATTATCTCCTCTGTATAATAAATATAAAGGATATTATAGATATTTTATCTTTTACTGTAATAATTACTTGTTTTACTTTTTAGACAAATAAACATTGTAATAATCATTACAACTCTATTACGTTCCCTTTGAATTAGAATTCCATTCCCCTCTTATTCCATTGAGGGTAGTGAACGGGCTGTAAAGACTTACCTAAACTTGTTTAGGCTTTCAAAATTTTGAGATATGGACCAAACTGATAAAAAAGCAATATCTTTTCAGTTTCAAAATATATTCTTTTGGCTTTTAAGAAAATATTTACATTTTTAGTTTTATGAAAAAGAGTTTCACAAGGAAAATATATTTATGTTTATAAAGAAATTCCTAAAGAAGGATTTTTTATTCTTTTGTGAAAAAAGTGAAGTGCTAATTTTTTTTTTTTTTGGGTGACCCTCTCTACATACTCACTAACCGGAAGCAAACTCTTAGAGTTCATTTTGTCTTGTAAAACTTTAGTGTCTTGGTTCATTTTAATGTTAAAAAGCCACCATGCTTAAGTTGTTGTTTGTTTTGATTTTTTTTTTTTCCCTAAAAGAGGTCCTAAAAAGCCTAACTTTTATTCCATATTTTGTCAAATATCTAAAAGGAACCGAATCTAAAAAAATCCTCATTTAATTTATTTGTTATATCCCATATATGTGAAAAAGGTAAAAGATAAAACTTTTTGTTTATTTTATGAAAATTTTCATTTTTTAGTTTTTTGTTACGTATAGGGGACCTAAAACATCTACAAGGCTATCACACGCAAGCAATTTTATCAACTATATTAAACATGTATATAACTCCTATTAGCAATTTTTAATCTAATATGACATAACGCACGAGTTTACTTTGTCTAATTATTCTAATCCTAAAATGTTGTACAAGCTCATAGGAAATTTCTTGCTTTCTTGTTTATGATCCTGATATTATTCAAATCTATATGTGGTATCACATAAAATCAATAACATTATATCACGTTAATTGATAACATATTCGTGTCAACAAAGAGTAAGTCTAAATCCATAAATTTTAAGTTGTCATATTCCTATAACCAAAAAATTTTGTATCCTACTTTATATCCTAAAATTTGATTTACAAAATTTAATAAGCCTACTAAACCTAATGAACCTAATATTTACAAGTTTATCTAAATCATAGCATGACATCACAAGATTACAATACATGAAAATATGGCATACATGTGTCATATATATAGTCCACATTCATTTTTGTGCCCTTTAAAAGTTGTTGTAGGCTATATTTAGAATGTAAATATTATAGACTTGTAAATTAGTATCGTAATTAATGATGTGTTAGGTAGATGGGTAAATAGAAACATCTCTCTATATATTCTCAACTTGTATATAACCTTTTTGTATTAAATTCAATTACTTTATATCAATTAACATGGTATCAGAGCAGATTCGAGAAATTCGAAATTTAGATATTCCCAAATTTCAAATTTACGTAGCAATCGTTGAGGAATTTTTTGGTTGTCTTTTTTGACCTACTTATTTTTTGACACAGCCAAGCTAGGAGGAAGGCTTTCCTCCAATTAGGGTTTTGGAGATCACAGCTTCCAAAGGAGCAGCACGTGAGCTACATGCGCCACCACGAAGGTCACACCAAGATTCACTCGTCGGCGCGTGTGGGCGCATGCGACAACCGATTCACCTCTGGTTTATGTCATTTGGTTGGCCTAGAACTATACTACTTAGGTTTGTGGTTTCTTTCCTCTTTCCGTATTTGGATTTTAGACTTCATTTTGAAGTTTAGGGTTTGACGATGGTTGGTTGCTTGGTTGCTTGCACTGTGATACCTTGATTAGTTTGGCACGTTAGGGTTTGAAGTGTTTGGTCATCAGTTCGTGTCTCCTGCTTATTTGACTATTTGTGTTCTGTTGAACTCTGGTTTGAGTTTAGTTCAGGGTTAGGTCGTATTTCTTAATTTGTTGTTTAAGAATATCTATATATTGAAAGAATGAGTGAAATAAAGGACACAAAATCTATTGTTATGTCAGATGTGGTTCCAGTGATGTCAAAGATAACGTAGCATAAATTCGATGGATCTAACTATTTGGATTGGAATAAAACTGTAAGGCTTTATTTGCGAAGTATTGATAAAGATGATCATTTGACTAACGATCCACCCAAAGATGAGAATTTGAAGCAAACTTGGTTAAGGGAGAATGCTCAATTATTCTTGCAAATATGTAATTCCATCGATAGTGAGATAATTGGGTTAATTAACACTATGAATTTGTTAAAGAACTAATGAAATACTTGGAGTTTTTATACTCTGAAAGAGGGAATGTTTCTCGTATTTACAAGGTTTGTAAGGCTTTCTATAGTGCTGAGAAACATGATAAGTCCTTGACAAGGTACTTCATGAACTTTACGAAAGTTTATGAGGAGCTTAATATGTTGTTACCTTTTAGTCCTGATGTGAAAGTTCAATAAGCTCAAATGGAGCAGATGACTGTTATGAGTTTCTTAGCCAGTATTCCACTTGAGTTTGAAACTGTTAAATCTCAAATTCTCTCTAGCTCTTTGATCTCATCCTTGCAAGATACTTTTAGTAGGATTCTTCGTACAGAGAATCCTCAACCTGTTCAGTCTAGTAATGCTCTTATGTGTCATCATTATAAACGGGAATCTAGAAGACAGCAATTCAGGAATAGTGGCAGAGGAACTGATAACCGCGGACAAAGTTCTGGAACGGTAGTATGTCACTATTGTCATAATCCAGGGCATATGAAGCGTGATTGTAGAAAATTGCAACATAAGAAGTAGGGATTTCAATCAGCACATGTTGCCTCTTCAGGTGATGCATATGAAAAGTCCATTATGATTTCTGCAGATGAATTTATCAAGTTTACAAAGTATCAAGAATCATTAAAGTCTTCATTAGCTCCTGTTACCGCCATCGCTGAGTCAGGTAAACCAAACACGTGTCTTATTTCTTCAACTTCCAAATGGGTCATTGATTCTGGTGCCACAGATCATATGGTAGGTAATTCTAGTCTATTATCTACTTTTCAATCTCAAACCTCATACTCTCCAGTTACTTTAGCTAATGGGTCAACATCTCATGTACTTGGATCTGGTACTACTAATCCAACACCATCAATTCATTTGGCATCTGTTTTAAACTTACCTGATTTGTCTTTCAACTTAATTTCTGTTAGTAAACTCACCCGTTCACTTAATTGTTGCATCTCATTTTTTCCTGACTATTGTCTTTTCCAGGATCTTATGACAAGGAAGATTATTGGTAAAGACATGAATTTGGGGGTTCCTACATTTTAGACACAAAGGTACCAAAGTCTATCACTTGTTCTAGAATCGTAACCCCGTTTGAAGCTCATTATCGCTTGGGTCATCCATCTCTTTCTTTTTTGAAGAAACTTTGTCCTCAATTTCATAGTTTAGAGTCTTTACATTGTGAGCCTTGTCAATATGTGAAACATCATGGCATTAGTTTGAGTCCTAGAGTCAATAAACGAGAAAATGTTCCTTTTGTGTTAGTTCATTTAGATGTATGGGGTCCTTGTCCAGTGACATCTAAAACTGGATTTAAATATTTTGTTTTTTTTGTTGATGATTAATCTCGTATGACCTGGTTATATTTAATGAAGAATCGTATGGAGTTGTTCACTCATTTTTGTTCTCTTTGTGTTGAAGTTAAGACACAATTTAATGCCTCAATCCAAATTTTGCGAAGTGATAATGCCAATGTATACTTATCTGAATCCTTTCAATCTTACATGATTAAAAATGATATTATTCACCAAACTTCATGTGTTTATACACCGTCTCAAAATGGGATTGTTGAGAGAAAGAATAGGCATCTCCTTGAAGCATGTCCCCAAAAACTTTTGGGCTGATGCAGTATCTATTGCTTGTTTTTTAATTAATCGTATACCTTCGGTTGTTTTGAGTGGTGAGACTCCTTATCATACACTTTTTTCAAATAAAACTTTGTTTCCCATTGAACAAAAATATTTGGTTTTACTTGTTTTGTTCAAGATGTGCGTCCTTAGGTTACTGAGCTTTATCCTAAGTCATTGAAGTGTATTTTTCTTAGGTATTCTCATGTTAAAAAATGATACATGTGTTATTGTCCTAGCCTTGATAAGTATTTTATATCAATTGATGTCATTTTTCTTGAAGATACCCCCTTTCTACATCTTCTCGTAATATAAGTCAGGGGGAGGAGGATATTTCTACCTTCATTCCTACTTCTAAACCTCCCCTTCAGGTCTATTCTCACAAACCTCATACTTTTTGAGTTAGCCCTTAATGCATGTCCTGAACTAGCTCCCTCGTCATCAGATCCAATCTCTAAGGACGATCTTCCCATTGCTCTTCGTAAAGATAAACGTCAATGTACTTACCCTATTTCATCCTTTGTGTCCTATGACCATTTGTTATCTTCTTCTTGTTTTTTATAGCATCTCTTGACTCTATCTCTATTCCCAAGACCGTTCATGAAGCTCTATCCCATTCAGGATGGCGTAATGCAATGATAGAAGAAATTAATGCTTTAGATAAGAATGATACATGAGATTTGGTAACTTTACCTACAGGGAAGAAGGCTATTGGTTGTAAATGGGTTTTCTCCATTAAAGTAAATCCTGATGGATCAATTGATCGATTGAAAGCTCATCTGGTTGCTAAAGGATATGCTCAGACTTGTGGAGTAGATTATTTTGACACCTTTTCTCCTGTTGCTAAGTTAACATTTGTTAGATTATGTATTTCCATGGCAGTAGTGCACAACTGGCCTTTGCATCAGCTAGATATAAAAAATGCTTTTCTACATGGAGATTTGTAAGAGGAAGTGTATATGGAGCAACCTCCTGGATTTGTTGCTCAGGGGGAGTTAGGCAAAGTTTATCATCTTCGAAAATCTTTGTATGGCTCGAAACAAAGTCCCCGTGCTTGGTTTGGAAAATTTAGCCAAGCAATTGAGAAATTTAGGACGTAGAAAAGCAAATCTAATCATTTAGTTTTCTACAGACAGTCTGCAGTTGGTAGTATTGTGTTGGTAGTGTATGTGGATGACATTATCATTACTGGTGATGATGCTATAGGGATTTTAGCTCTCAAATCCTTTCTTCATAGTCAATTTCAAGCAAAGGATTTAGGAATGTTGAAATTTTTTTTGGGTGTTGAGGTAATGAGAAGTAAGAAAGGAATTCTTCTATCCCAAAGAAAGTATGTGCTGACTTATTATCCAAAACAGGAAAATTGGGTACTAAACCATGTAGTACACCAATGATTCCTAATTTACAGTTAACAAGAGAAGGTGGGTTATTTGAGGATCTTGAAAGATATAGAAGGTTACTTGGAAAATTAAATTATCTTACAGTGACTCATCCAGATATTGCATATTCAGTTAGTATGATAAGTCAATATATATCATCTTCAATAGTTGATCATTGGGTTGTTGTAAAGCAGATTTTGTGATATTTGAAGGGAACATCAGGGCATGGTATTCTGTATAGCAATCATGGTCATACTAATATTGAGTGTTTTTCAGATGCTGATTGGGCAAGATCTAAGGAAGACAGGAGATCTATTTCTGGTCATTGTGTTTTTGTGGGTGGAAATTTAGTTTCATGGAAGAGCGATAAGTAAAGTGTTGTGTCTTGATCAAGTGCAGAATCAGAATATAGAGCTATGGCACAGTCGGTATGTGAAGTAATGTGGATATACCAACTCTTGAATGAAATAAGTCTCAACACCTCTCTACCTATAAAATTATGGTGTGATAACTAAGCCGCTCTTCATATTGCATCAAATCCAGTATTTCATGAGCGAACTAAACACATTGAGATCGATTATCATTTTGTTCATGAGAAAATCCAGCAAGGATTAATCTCTACAAGATTTGTGAAGTCTAGAGAACAATTAGGAGATCTTTTTATAAAAGCTCTAAGTAGGGTTCGAGTTGAATATATTTGTAACAAGCTGGGCATGATTAATATCTATACTCCAGCTTGAGGGAGAGTGTTATAGGCTATATTTAGAATGTAAATATTATATACTTGTAAATTAATATCGTAATTAATGATGTGTTAGGTAGGTGGGTGGGTAGGTAGAAATATCTTTCTATATATTCTCACCTTGTACATGACCTTTTTGTATTCAATTCAGTTACTTTATATCCATTAACAAAAGTTATGCAAAAATGGAAAATAAAAATTTTAAAAAATAGAAAAGTACAATAAAAATTTAAAAAATACAAAAAAAAAATTAGTTAAGTTAAAATTAACAAAAGAACATTAAAATTAGAAATTAAAATTTAAAAAATCTTTATGAAATTGGAAACCTCCTTCCTTTAGATAAATAGCTTTAGATATAAGTATTAAATAAAAATATTTTAAAAATGAAAAAGGGAAAATATAAATTAATAATACGAAATTAATAATAAGATTTTCCTTTTTTGGGCCTTAAATTATAAGATTTTCCTTTAAAATCATTCTGGGCTTTTTTATAACATGTTGGAGTCGTTTTATAAAATAGATTGGACCTCGGACCTCTATCTTATTCGGCCCGATTTAATTAAATTCATATACGGCCTGGATATTTTGAGTTAAGTAAGTTTTAAATGGCCCAATATATCACAAAATGAGCACGGCTCAGTTGATACAAGGTGTGGGCCTACGCATAAATGGCAGGGGATCGAATCATGCGGTGAATTAACAATCACAATTAAGTTTTAAATGGCCCAATATAATGTGTATTATGTTGTATTTTATATACTAGATGTTGTATGCTATATATACGAGTAGCAATATGTGATATATGTCTATTAAATTATTAATATAGTATATATTACATTAATACTGGAATGGGAAACATTATATTCAAATTAAATATGTATATTATATGCTATATTTTTTTATTGGAAAAGTGCTATATTTTAATATATATATATATATGTGTGTGTGTGTGTGTATAGTACCTTAAATATCTCTCTCTCTCTCTTCATATATATATATATATATTAACATGTGCCAAATATATATTATATATTTTTAATTAAAATAATTATGTGAAAATGAAAATTGTGTATATTATATATTTATTAAGTGTTATTTTCTATATTATAGGTAATACAAAATTGTCTAACCTTAATTATCTTTTCTTTTTTTATTTTATTTTCCATTAGTTTCTCTCATCTCAATTCTTGTCGTTGTCTCATGCTTCTCCACGCCCATCCATGCCCTGAGGAGAGAGGGTCACACGTGGTCTCAAACTCTCAATGTTTCATTAGTCTGTAGTCACTACTCACTCTACTCTTATTATTTGTTTGTTTGCAATTCTTCATAATGCATTCTCACCATCACATCTCTCAAGGTTACAAAGAAAAAGAGATTGCTTTTTTTAGAATCAACTCTTTGAATATTCAAATCTATTTCATTATAAGTCTATAACGATAAATCAAGGTCTATCATGTTATTTATTCTTTCTCTTTCTTTTAGGTTTTCCTTTTGTTTTGTTTCACATTCAAGTTTCACTTATATTTATGGTCATCTAAAGACAAATATCTTACGTATTTAAAACGTTAAATTTTAGCAATATGAAATTTGAATTATTTGTTTTTGCAACATTCAAGTTTCATCATTATTTGACCCAACTTATAATTTTATTAATTAATGATACATTTTGTCATTTTATAATTTTTGTAGATGTCTTTGAAGAATGAAATACACCAAAAAATTCAAAGTGGGGATGAAACTAAAGAAGAAGGGTTATTGCAATTGATGAAATTTCAAGTGATTTTAGATGTTTGCAGATTCGAAGAAATTGAAGAACAGCTAACTAATGGCCCTCCTACTGGTAAACGTAAAACATCTAAATGTTCTAAATCTACATCCTCTGTGAGTGGTATCGATGATCTAAATAATTGTCTTCGTTCTATTGTGTAGCTACATTATGATAGAGATGCAAACAAAATAAGGCAAATGTAAATATTGTGGCAAAAGTATTGGATGTAGTAGTAAGCAAGGAACTAGTTCTTTAGTTTGAGTTTTTGTTTAAGGGAAGTGGGTCAAGTGGAGTTAGAAAAGCAGCTTGGAAATTTCATCAAGATGATTGTAAAAGGAACTTGCTAAAACATTCATTGTAGAATTGCCCTTTAGATTTGTGAAAAATAGGCAATTGCTTATATTTCTTCAAATGCTTCAACTAAAATTTGTATTGCCTTCATGCATTACGGTAATAAGAGATTGTTACATTTGTATAAAAAAAAAGGAGAAACTGAAACAATATTTAGCTTCATTGTCTCCTAAAGTGTGTTTGACTGCAGATACTTGATCTTCACTCATAATATGAATATTTATGCTTAACATATCATTTCATTGATAAGGATTGGAACATGTAAAAAAAATATTATAAATTTTTGTCAAATTACTAGTCATACTGGTGATGTTGTTGGGAGAACCATTGAAAAATGTGTTCTTGTTAGGGTATCACGAAGATTCTTACCATCACAATTGATAAATATCTCGAATGATGTCACCATACAGTATTTGAGAAAAAGGTTCCAATCTACTCTTCTTATGAAGGGCGAATATTTGCACATGAGATGTGCTCACATTTTGAATTTAACTCTTAAAGATGGGTTAAAGGAAATAGATGAAGCCAATAGCAAGGATTCGTGTAGCTATTAAATATGTAAGGGGATCTACAACAAGGTTTGCAAAGTTTAAGCATTGTATGGAACAAGAAAATATAAAAGAGTAAGAGTTTACTATGTCTTGATGATGTGACTAGGTGGAATTCCACCTATTTGATGTTAGAGTCAGCTATAAAATTTGAGAAGGCATTTGATTTGCTTGCAATTCAAGAACTTAAGTTTGTAGAGGAACTTATTAAAGATAAAGCAAAGGGAATTCCTATGGAGGAGGATTGGGCTTATGCCTGTAATGTTTTAACCTTTTTGAAAAAATTTTGATGCCACAATGACAATTTCTAGCACTTCTTGCTCCGCTTGTAATGAATTTGTTTGTCAAATTTTCTAGCTTACTTATGAAGTTAAGAAAAGATTCAAAGTAGTGAGAGATCTATAAAGATGATGGTTGAGAGAATGAATATGAAGCATTGATAAATATTGGGCAACTTTAATAATATGAATATGTTGTTTTTTGTTCCTTAGTGCTTGATCCTCGTCAAAAGCTAGACTTTTTAGAGTGATCTGCCAAGAAAGTGTACGGTGATGAAAAGGAAAAAACATTGGTAGAAAAAGTTTCATCTATAGTTGTTTCATTATTTGACTATTATAATGGCATCAGTAGGCTTAAAAAGTTAACATAAGTTTGAATTCCTAAGGTTCTTGTAGATTAAGCCAAGAAGAGAATGATGATGTCTTTGATAAGGAAAATAATTAATTTGTTTCCGTGTACTATGATGAGAAATTCGAGATAGTTGTGAAAAAGAAAGTGAGTTAGAGAAGTACTTAAGAAAAGACAGAACTAGTAAAAGATTTTGATATATGAATTAGTGAAGGTGAATAGCTATGGATATCCTATTCTAGCTCTCATGGCAAAAGATATTTTGGCTATTCACATATCAACTGTAGCATCAGAGAGTTCTTTTAGCACTAAATGCTGAGTACTTGATCCATTTCGTAGTTCTTTAACACCAGCTATGGTGGAAGTAGTTTTTTGCACACAAGAATGTGTAACGAATTGCCCCTTTAATGAAATTGAGGATGAAATTGAAGAACTTAAAATGTTAGAGTCAGGTAAGTAATGTTATCTAATTTGAATATTTCTTTGTCATAATATTTGTTGAATAATACCAATCGATAAGGAACAAACTCTAGTCTTCTTGATGAATGATAGGTTGCTCCTTAAGTCCTTACGGTAAAAATACATTTCAATTAATTTTAATATTATCTTGTATATGTATTATTTATTTGAAAAATATAAAAAATTAAAAATACATGTATTTTTTTTTTCTTTTTTGTTTGAGTTTCTTTTAAGTATAGCTATTTAAAATGAGATAGTGAGCATCATTAAAGGAAAACACTTGAAGTTGAGCAAGAAGCACAAAGTTCGATGAGATATGAGATTATTTCCAATTGCAACAATTATTTGAAGTTTTACTTTATTTTATGGACTTATAACCTTTTTTTATGGCAACTAAAGTTGTTCAATTTTGCGTTTGCAATGGACTACTAATATTGTCATATTTATGTCATGAGTTGGCATCTAATCAGTAGATGCTAGGACTTTAATATTATCATATTTATGTCGTGAGAACTCTAATGATATTAATAATTACAACTAAATACTTCTAAAATTGGTTTGAACCAAACCGAACCAAACCTAACCGCATTTAAAGCGGTTCGATTCAAAACCTAAACCATTAAAAGCAGTTCGGTTCATGAAGGATTCGAACCGAACTATTTCAAATGCGGTTCAGTTGAGTTTGACCCCTAAACCGAACCATGAATCCCTAAGGAGTTGTGGTTTTGGTTCTCCTTGTAGTTGCTGATAAAGTCATATTTTACATAATTTTCATTGAACAATTAGTGCATAATCTTTGTTAATTTTTATGGAAATTGTAAGAATTGGTACTTGAACATGTTTAATTTGATGTTTTAGGTCTCACATGAATATGGAAGGCAAAGTTATGAATTGTAAGGAGTTTGAGCAAGATTGTCCAAGAACAGAGTGTACACAGCAAACAGGAAACCAAAGCCATCGACTTAGGGCCGACTTTGAAAGAGATCAGTAGCAAAATCTTAAGCACCGCTTCTACACCAGAAAAATGGATTTCAATGCCATCTGCCTTCAATCAAGGAGAATCAACACAGCTAACGTTTAACGAAGGATTCCAATCGACCTTCAAATTTCAACATATGCCGGCTTTTGGAGAGGCTACTCATCAGCCTTGAGGTATCCTTACATGAGCATAGAATCAAAATCTTAAGCACTAGCATGAATGCTGCCAGTGTTGAAGAAGAATTTAGTCGGATTCTGCAATTTAATCCAACGCTGGCAAATGAAGAATCAATGCCACTAGTGTTGGATCGATGCTGAGTGTCCACAAAATGCAAATCTTTAACATCGTCTCCAACACTGCATGTGTGCTTTGTTTTGGTTCCTACCGTCTTGAATGCCGCCGGCATAGAAACTGTAACTGTCGGTGTACGTTTTGTAACCATAGTTGTAAAGTGAAACGACTCAAATTCTACAAGACTTGTCTTATAAAATGATGATGGTTTCCTTGTGAAAAGAAGATATAGGAGAGGTACAAAATCGATCAAAGCTCCATTTTGGATTATAGATCCATAGTGAGAGAGTTGTTTAGGAATCAAAGTATAGTAATTGTGAAGCCTTGCATATGCTTGGAAGGATTGATTTTGCAATTGAAGATCGTGTCATTTGAATTGGTGATATCTTATTAATTTTTGCTATATGCAATTTATTTGTCTGATTTTATTATTTATCATGATATCATTTGCAAAATCTTATTGTTTTGTGAATCTATATCAATGATGTGCTAACTTTTGTCTATGGGAATTGATGAAGCCCTAATAATGCTAATGTGTAATTGAAATTGTGTTATGTAACTGTTAGAATTGTGGAATATTCATATTGAATTCCTATTATAAATCTTATTTCTATTTAGAATTAAGGTTTATAAGAATCATAATAACTCGAAGGGAAATTAAGGTTCATAAGGAATTCTTAAATTAAGATTAAAGAACAATTGTAGAGGCGGTGTGATTTAATTGATTTAGAAATTATCTATGAGATTCATGCAATGTTTCAGGTTAATTTCTCACTAAAGGATTAGGGAAATTGATTTAAAACATTATTCAATTATAGAATTGGAAGATTCATAATTGTGAATTTGATTCCACTGATAATATGAGCAACGGAAGCTACCAGTTATTTTGTGGTTGAAAAGATTTTAAAACTTCAACAAAGTTTTAGATCTTTAATAATTTCATATGAATATCCACGGTCTAATTATCAATATAACATGATTGTAGTATTATTAGCAAAATTAGGGTGAATTTTATTTTCCCACACTCAATTACTATATATCTTTCAAAATCTCTATATGATTTTAGCTATAATTAGAATCTAGATAATTTAGTTGATAAATATAAATTTCTTTTCAAATTGATTGCTTGAATATTAGTATTACTAATACAAGTTTAATAGTTAATTGATCCTCATGAGAACGATACTCAACTCATCATTATATTACTTGATTAGCCTAGTACACTTGCTGGAGAATTCACTCTTATTTTATATTTATTCATTTTCCGCAGATTAGTTGCAATGGGATTGTGTGAATGGGATTTGGTAGTGGGTTTCAGCAATGGTGGCTAAGGAGAAGATGGTGGAGGTTGGTGTGTAGATTCGTGGATGTGGATGGGGAAGTTGGCATTTCAGCTTGGTAGGGGTTTCTAGGTTCATAATACAAATGGTAGAGATGGAACAAGGGCTTGTTGCTGGTCGGTTTTGGTTGGTGTTGGGGTATGATTTTGGATGGTTGGGTATCGAAGGTTGTTGAGTGGTTGGGATTAGAGGTGTTCATGGTTCGTTTTGGTTCGATTAAGGGATCGAATTGAACCAAACCACATTTGAAATGGTTCAGTTTGAACCCTTCATGAATCGAACTACTTTTAACAATTGGTGTTTTGAACCGAACCATTTTAAATTCTTTTTGAATTTGTTTGAACCAATTTTAGAAGTATTTAGTTGTAATTACTAATTAATAATCTTAATAGTCATTGGAGTTCTCACGACATAAATATGATAATATTAATAGTCCATTGCAAAACAAAATTGAAGAGCTTTAGTTACAATAAAAAAAGTTATAAGTCAATTAATATAAAGTGAAACTTCAAGCAGTTGTTGTAATTGGAAAAATGATCTCATATCTCATCTAGCTTTTGAGCTTCTTGCTCAACTTCAAGTGCTTTTCTTTAATGATGCTCTCTACCTCATTTTAAATAGCTAACACTTAAAAGAAAATTGAAACAAAAAGAAAAAAAATTAAATACATGTATTTTTAATTTTTTATATTTGTCAAATAAATAATACATATACAAGATAATATTAAAATTAATTGAAATGAATTTTTACCATAAGGACTTAAGAAGTCAACCATCATTCATCAAGATAGACTAGAGTTTGTCCCTTATCGATTGGTATAACTCTACAATATAGAAAAATAGAATCTAGGAAGTAATAATGTCATATTTAAGTATATTCAACAAATATTATGACAAAGAAATATTCAAATTAGATAACATTACTTACCTGACTCAAGCATTTCAAGTTCTTCAATTTCATCCTCAATTGTCGTTAAAGGGGTGGATTCATTACACCAATCTTGTGTGGAAATAAGCGCTTCTACCATAGCCGATGTTAGAGAACTAAGACATGGATCAAATACTTAGCCTCCAGTGCTAAAAGCACTCTCCAATGCTACAATTAATATCGGAATAGCCTAATATCTTTTGCCATGAGAGCTAAAATAGCACACCTAGAGCTATTCACCTTCCACCAATTCAATATATCAAAGTCTTTTACTCGATGTTCCATCTTTGTTTTTAAGTACTTCTCTAACTCGCTTTCTTTTTCAACAACTGTCTCGCCTTTCTCATCATAGTACATGGAAACAAATTCATTATTTTCTAATCAAAGACATTCTCATTCTCTTCTTGGCTTAATCTGTAAGAACCTTGGGAACTCAAACTTATATTAGACTTTTTAAGCCAATTGACGCCACTATAATAGTCAAATAATGAAACAACTATAGATGAAACTTTTTCTACCAATGTTTTTGACTTTTCATCATCGTACACTTTCTTGCTAGATCACTCTAAAAAGTCTAGCTTTGATGGAGATCAAGCACTACAAGAATGAACAACAACATATTCATATTATTAAAGTTGCCCCAATATTTATCATGCTTCATATTCATTATCTCAGCCATCATCTTTATAGATCTCTCACTACTCTAACATCTTTTCTTAATTTCATAAGTAACCTAGAAAATTTGACGAACAAATTCATAACAAGTGGAGTAAGAAGTGCTAGAAATTGTCACTGTGGCATCATAAAATTTTTTCAAAAAGGTTAAAACATTACAGGCACAAGCCCAATCCTCTTCCATAGGAATTCCCTTTGCTTTATCTTTAGTAAGTTCCTTTACAAACTTAGGTTCTTGAATTGCAAGCAAATCAAATGCCTTCTCAAATTTTATAGCTGACTCTAGCATCAAATAGGTGGAATTCCACCTAGTCTCATCATCAAGACATAGCAAACTCTTACTCTTTATATTTTCTTGTTCCATACAATGCTTAAACTTTGCAAACCTTGTTGCAGATCCCCTTACATATTTAATAGCTACATGAATCCTTGCTATTGGCTCATCTATTTCCTTTAACCTATCTTTAATAGTTAAATTCAAAATGTGAGTACAACATTCATATGCAAATATTCGCCTTTCATAAGAAGTGTAGATGTCACGCCCTAAAGGATACCCTAAATTCGACAGTCCACGACACTCAATATTAAAGCTTAAGTATGACATCCTTGGTCATCTCAAAAGCTTCAATATCGAGTGCAAGGCATACCTTCACGATCATAGAGGTCCAACTTTGAAATAAGTTATTTAGGAAGACATTCACATAGCAATTAAGAATGAAAATCACAACATAAGCACCTTAAATATGGAATATAAAAGTCTTACAAAATATTAAAGGAGCATTCCCTTATCAAAAGATAAAGTCCATCATAGTCTATCTATGACAATTACATAGGATATTTACTTAGAAGTCTAAGTCTACAACTAGTCTTTAACTTCATCCAAAAACTCCTGAATCCAAAAGGTAATACCTGTGAAAAGTATCCCCTGGGCATCAACCAAAGGTAGGGGTGTTGAAATAAATATCTATAAGGGGTAAGCTTTCTTAATAAAGTATTCGAACAAACAATATGTAAACAAGTATATGAAATGCAACAAACATGTGAGTAAATAATATATATGATTTTCTGGGAATCATATGTTGAATGGATTTACCATTCATTCGAGGTTAAGTGTTTCGGGCCATGAGGCCATAGTTCACAAATGAAGTTTTTTGTAGTTTTTATACGAGCCACTACTAGCTACTAAAATGTAGTTAATTCGAGTGTTTACTCACCATTTTCAATCGGGCAAACATTCGCCATAAAGTAGATTTTTAGGTTCTCGCGCCTCACTACTATGCCCTCGTCCCACCAAGGATATAGTAATGAATGCAATGTGACTCACTACATGTTACGCATGAATCATTTTATTTAAGTAATCATGGCATAATATTAGGTGTTTTAAAAGTGATAATAGAGTTTGCAAACATATCATTTCTATACTAAATCGAACATTATTTATTTAACAATTCTTGCCTCGATATGTTAACACCATTTCAACCATATATGTAAGGAACATGTACTTTCATGTTTTTATCTTTGTCTAATTCTAATGCCGCTAATCTACAAGCAAAAACATAAGTACATGAATGTAGGAAATTAAACTTACTTAGCTATGGCAGTAGAAAGCTCCTAGTCGAAGTAGTCTTCTAGATAAAGAAACTCGGGCTCTTCGTTGCCTAAACAAGAGAAATACCCAAAATGAGTATTTCTTGAAAATTCTACTTAAGCTTACAAATTCTATTTTACTAAGTTCGTCAAAATTCGTATGCGGTGAAATTCCAACTTAAAATGGTCATAACTTGCTCATTTTAATTCGGAATTTCGCATATTAATACCATTTTCTACCTATTCAAAAATATCTACCTATTTCTAAGGTTATTTTTATCATAAAAGGTCATTTAGGTTTCATCCCAGCCCTTAAAACATGATTTTTCCAAACTTTTTATCAACTAAAAATCTCATAGCAAACATATAATAAATATATATATATATATATATTGAAAGATCCTTTTAATATATATGCAACTCATATTATACACATGATTCTAATGATGTTATCTTAATCAATGATTTTTCATAAAACAACTTGTCTTACTAATTGAAAAGTGAATGTTGACGAAATTATTTTAAGTTGTTTGGAAATAAAAATAAAGATTTTTGGATCATTAAATATGTGATATAATTTATTTTTCCTTAACTCTTGAAAGATAATTTAGTTTTAAAAATTTTAGTCTTTCCAAGTTATCTACAAATTTTATTCCTTAAGTAGACTTTACTTAGTGAGTTAATCTTAACTTGTTTTGAAAAGCTTGTTTTGGTCTTTGTATTTATTAAAAATATTAGTGAGGATTTTATAACCAAGTTTTTAAAGAAAATTTCTCATACAAAGTATTACTAGCATTAAGGTCTTAATGGTAGTTTTATAAAAAGTAAAGAGCTTATTGGTTATCTTTTGAAAAGTCCTTGTATGTTAACAATACTCAAATCAATGATGACTTTTGTCTAAAATTCTTTGAAAAGCATTTGTTGATAAGCTTCTAAACTTTAATGAAACTTTTCTTGAGTAATAAAATTATATTTTTAAAGAGAGTAGAGCTTATTTCTTTTATTTAAGAAAGCACCTTTTAATTCCCGTTAAGACAACAATCAAAATGATCATGCAAAATATTGGATTAATCTAGTAACATGACAAAAGTATTAATAAGAAAGATAGAAAATATAGAGATAAAAATATCAAGTATTGAAAGTCTTAGCTTGATTCACGCTTCCGAACTTAGACATAGGCAAGTCCAAAAAGAAATAAGAAAATTTGTTTTGACTTGATTAGAACAAGTCTAAGACTAGAAAGACTAGTCTTAATATAAAAGTATGAAATAAATAAATAAATAACAGTTATGTTAGTGAGCTTATATGCTCTAAGAATATATATATACACACATAAATATAGTTACTAATATATAGAAGTTAGCTTAGAACAATAATAATAACATATAACAATATAACAATATTAAAACAACATAATAATAAAATGATATTTATTCATGAACAAGAACAAAACATGAACATAGTGTTGCTTCCATAACCCTTAGATGTTTAGGAAATACACACCATGATCATGTTAAGTTACATGACATGATAGGAAAGTATAGGTAAGAATTTTTACCTAAATTAGAAGTATGAAATGTAGAAAAAGAGAGGTTGTGGTAGTATGTGGATAGTGGAAATATGGGAAGATGAGGAGAGATTTTGGAGAGAGGATTTGAGTAGTAATTTTGGGAGAGTTTTGTTATGATAAATGAATGTGTGAAAGAAATGAAGGGAGATGTGGTATTTATAGAGTTTCGAGGAAGGAAAATTGTGTGAATAAAACAAAATAAAAAAGAAAAAAAATTATGTGTGTATAAATGGGGGAGGCGCTGGTTTGGAAATGAGAGGAGAGAAGGTGAAATATATTTGTTTTGTAATTTTGTTAATGAAAAGTTATAACTTATAAGGTATGATGTGAATAAAATTGTATGAAGAAAGTAAAAACGTGAGAAATAGATATGGTAGAGTATAAGAATAGATGGTAGAAAAGTAGAAATAGGTAAATAGTAATGAATAGTGTAAACTAGTATTATGGATAATAGAAAAGACAAATTAATACTTGTACTAAAGAAAATACGTAGAATTAAGCTATATCTGATATTTTTAGATACCGAAAAATTATAAAACTAATATTCTTAAAATCCTCATATTTTTACGAATCTGACGTTGTTATTGGAATATTTTTACAGTCCAATGTATCGACGCATGGTTTTCGAAATCTAATTCCATTTGGGTTCGAAACAAATTGAATTTTAGCAAATCTAATATTTTTAGGCTTTCCTATATTATGACAGACTATAATCCACAATTATCTCAATTCCATTGTTTAGGGGTTAAGAGCGCGGGATTATCGGATCTAAATCTACTAAGGTTGTTATATAAATTTGTTGACTTTAGGGTTTTCGGTTGACCTCCGGTTTAGGATTTAAGCATAAAATGTAGCAAAAAATCTAAGGGATTAATAGTAAATTAGAACCTTTTTCTCAAATATTGCATGCAACATCATTCAAGCTAACATTATCAATTGTGATTGTAAGAATCTTTGTGATAACCTAACAAAGAACACATTTTTCAATGGTTCTCCCAACATCATCACCAGTATGATCAATCATTTGACAAAAATTTATAATCTCTTTTTGCATGTTCCAATCCTTATTAATGAAATGACATGTTAAACACAAATGATTCATATTCTAACATGAAGACCAAGTATCTGTAGTTAAACACACTCTAGGACATAATGAAGCTAAATATTACTTTAGTTTCTCATTTTCTTGTCCATACAAATGTAAACAATCTCTTCTTAACATAATGCATGAAGGTAGTATAAATTTTGGTTGAAACTTTTGAAGAAATATACGCAATTGCCTATTTTCCACAAATCTAAAGGGCAATTCACCTACAATGAATGTTTTAGCAAGTTCCTTTCTACAATCATCTTGATTAAAATTTTAAGTTGCTTTTCTAACTCCACTTGACCCACTACCCTCAAATATAGAAGTAGTTTTTTTTGTTACTTATTTTCAGGCTGCAAACAAAACCTAAACATCTTGATAAGTGTGTACGTAAACAACTAAATCCTTAATTACTACTACTTCCAATATTTTCCACAATATTTACATTTAGCCTTTATTTATTTATTTATTTATTTTTTAACTCATCATAGTGTAGCCACACCTTAGAATGAAGACGATTATTTGGATCATTGTACCACTCACAGAGTATGTAGATTTAGAATGTTTAGAGGGTTTATGTTTACTAGTAGGAGGGCCATTAGTTAGCTGTTCTTCAATTTCTTCGAGTCTGCAAACATCTAGATCACTCGAAATTTCATCAATTGCAATAACCCATTCTTCTCCAGTTTCATCCCCACTTTAAATTTTTTGGTGTATTTCATTCATCAAAGACATCTACAAAAGTATAAAATGACAAAATGTAATCATTAATTAATAAAATTATAAGATGGGTAAAATAATGATGAAACTTGAATGTTGCAAAAACAAATAATTCAAATTTCATATTGCTAAAATTTAACATGTTTTAAATATATAAGATATTTGTCTTTGGATAACCATGAATATAAGTGAAACTTGAACATGAAACAAAACAAAAGAAAAACCTAAAAGAAAGAGAAAAGAGTAAATAACATAACAAGCCTTGACTTATCGTTATAGACTTACAATGAAATCGATTTGAATGGTCAAAAAGTTGATTCTCAAAAAAGCAATCTCCTTTTCTTTGTAACCAGAGATGATGGTGAGAATACACTATGAAGGAATTGCAAGCAGACAAATAATAGAAGTAGAGTGAGTAATGACTACAAACTAATGAAACATTGAGAGTCTGAGACCTTCTCTGACCCCTCTCTTTAGGGCATGGATGGGCGTAGAGAAGCATGAGACAACTAAAAGAATTGAGATGAGAGAAACCGATAGAAAATAAAAATAGAAAAGGTAATTAGGGATAGACAACTTTGTATTACCTATAATATAGAAAATAATACTTATTAAATATATAATATACACAATTTTCATTTTCATATAATTACTTTAATTAAAAATATATAATATATATTTGGCACATGTTATAATATATACATATATATATAGAGAGAGAGAGAGAGTTAAGGTACTATATATATATATATATATATATTAAAATATAGCATTTTTCTAATGAAAAAAAAAGCATATTATATACATATTTAATTTGAATATAATGTTTTCCATTCCAGTATTAATGTAATATATCTACTATATTAATAATTTAATAGACATATATCACATATTGCTACTTGTATATATAGCGTACAACATCTAGTATATAAAATACAACATAATACACATTACATATTAATATATGATATAGGGATGCATTACATGATATATTTTATTTGGTTTATAAGTTATAACACATATATCCTATATGTACTATATAAAACAATACATGCATGTTATACTTAAACTAATATTTAAAAATAATTTAAGAAATTGTATCAACATATTAGTCTTTTCAAATATTTTAAAAAGCTTTGGAAAAGAAATATTCTTTATAGTAGTAGTAGTAGTTGTTGTTGTTGTTGTTGTTATGTTAGTGCTTTGCATGAATTTACTACTACTACTACTACTACTAATAAACATGAACTTTACTTAAAATTTATGATGGAGGTCAAAAGTTTGGCAAATAGTCTTCACTACTAAACACTAAATTGCATACCCCTTATGAATAGAAAAAATTAATTGTAATTACTAATTAGCATGTCAGTTAGTTTTAAGAAGAATTTAAAAATTAATAAATAGGAAAATATATTGTGAAAATTTTGAAAATAATAATAAGGAACATTAAAATTTATGATAATCTTTTCTATAGTTTTAGGAATGTTTCAAAATGAATGAAATAAAATAGGAAAACACATAATAAAGATTTTGACAATATTTAAATAATAATAAAAGACTTCATGATTTTTGGAAATTTGTTATATTATTTTAGGAAAAGATTTGTTGGAAAAGTAATTAGTGCAAAGTATTAAAAACTTATATTTATATTGAGGAATCAAACACCTATTTTATATTTTTTGAGATCAATAAAAGATTATTTGTTTAATATTATTACATATATAACACATTTAAAAGTGTCTTATGTAAATATATAATACAAAATATATATATACAACATTTATATTTATGACATTAATATAGTTAAAATGTAATTTACATTTCATAAATTGAATCGAAATCATAGTTGCTCCTAATAAATTGTTAGTAGCCCAGCCCAATAGTATTATAACCCAACCTATAGTCAACAACCCTACCGCACCTTTTCTACTATGCACGTCTTCCTCACTCTCTCCGCCACACAGTTGCCTCTTAATGGTATTCTCTCTACTCTTACTCTCTCTCTTTTCTTACTTTGAATTCTCACTTTCTGTTTATTATGTAGGTACACACTATCTAGCCAATTCGAGAAGGCAACTCTCCATTTACTCAGGGTGTAATCTGTTCCCCCTTCTGTATTCTTTATCTCACTATTTATCTTGTTGTTACATGATGAAATCCCTATTCTGTTACATGTTGTTACAACTTACTATCTAGATCTACTGTTTACAACTAGATCTAACTGCTTACAACTAAATCTAACTGTTTATAGCTGTATATAACTACTATTTGTAAAATACTATGTAATCTTGTAACTTCTGAGGTGTTTTCCTTGTACGATGTGTAACAATTTCCCTCTCTGTTTGAAAAACCTTGTCGTCAAGATTTAGATTTGGATACTGGTGGCGAATGATTGATAAATCTTCCCACGAAGTGTCATTTGGTAATAAACCCGACCATTGAACCAAGATATGATCTGGGAGAACGCCTTTGCGTTTAATCTGTCGAGTAGACAAGAAATGCAAGGGTCGGATAATTGGATGATTATCCATTGCATGTTCTGGTAGGGCCAAGGAAGTAGCCACATCTGGATCTACCTTCTTTAATAAGGAAATATGAAACACATTATGAATTCTAGAAACCTGAGGAAGTTCTAATTCATAAGCTGAGGTACCCCCTCTGTTCAACACCTTGAAAGGTCCATAAAAATTCTTAGAAAGCTTATTAAAGGAACTCTTAGATACCGAAATCTATCGATGTGGTTGTAACTTAACCAATACTCAATCACCAATTAACAACTCTACATACTTCTATGCTTATCAGCATAAAATTTCATTCGATCTTGAGCTTTCTGTAAATCACATCTCAATTTACGCAAAACTTCATCTCGTGTTGATAATTCATTATCAACCGCATCAAATTTAGAGACACCCTGGGCATCTACCATAAACCACCTCAAAAGGAGTGGTCTGTGCTCCAGCATGATAAGAACTGTTATATGCAAATTCGTCCCATGCCAAAAATTTATACCAAGTATGAGGATGATCCATTGCAAAACAACGTAAATACTATTGCAATGTTCTGTTTAATACCCCTATTTGCCCATCACTTTGAGGGTGATAAACTATAGACATGTGAAGATTGGTGCCACTAAGCTTAAACAATTCTTTCCAAAAATGACTCAAACAAATGGGATCCCTATAAGAAACAATCGTACTAGGAAACCCATGATGTTTGATAACTATCTCAAGAAACAGTTAAGCCACCTTGATAGCTGTAAAATTGGTCAATAGTGGGCTAAAATGACAGCACTTAGATAATCGATTGACAACTACTAAGATGACAGTATAACCATGGGAAACTGGTAAGGACGTAATGAAGTCCATACTAATGTCATCCCAAATGCGAAGAGGTATTGGCAAAGGTGCTAATAACCCTACTACAGAACGTGTAGAATACTTGACTTGTTGACAAGTAATGCACTTGCGTACAAAATCTGCTACCGTAGCTCTCATTCCTTCCCAATAAAAGTCAGAGGCTAATTTATGAAATGTTTTCTCTTGTCCAAAATGGCTAGCTGCTGGTGTAGCATGATACTCATATAGTAGGTCTGGTATTATACCAGATTGAGGCACAAAAAATAAACGAATCTTAAAATAGAGTAAATCCTTATGCTATTATAAAGGTCATTTAAGAACTCTACCCTCTATCATTGCTGCAATTATCTCCTTGAATTCTGGCAATTAAGTATATTCTAATCTCAACTTGTCCACTAAGGAACAAGTAGGAACAGATAAGGCCATGAACTGATTATCTTCATATTGTCTAGAAAGGGAATCTGCCACTTTGTTATCAATTCCTGCCATATAGACAATAGAATAATCATAACTAATGAGTTTGGCCAAAAACTTCTATTGTTCAGGGGTCTGAATCACTTGGGTCAGAATCTCCTTGAGACTCCTATGATTAGTGCGAATCAAAGAATGTGAGCCAAGTAAATACTGCCTTTACTTCTTAACAGCCTCCACAATTGCAAACAATTCCCTCACATGTGTAGATGCTTTTTGCGTATGGGAAGGCAATTTCTTGCTAAAGTAAGCAACTGGGTGTAAGTCTTGCAACAAGATTGCACCTATACCCGTGCCTGAAGCATCTGTCTCTACTATAAAGCCCTTCGTAAAATTAGGCAAGGCTAATACAGGAGCATTTATTAAGGCTTCTTTCAAGGTCTAAAAGGACTTAAAGCTGAATCACTCCATTCAAATTTGTCCCACTGCAATAAAGGTGCTGCGATAGATGCATAACCCTTAACAAATTGTCGGTAATACCAAGAAAGACCAAGAAAAACTCGTAACTGCCTAATATTCATGGGTTGTGGCCAATGCTGGACAGCCTCTATTTTCTTCGGATTTGGAGATACCCCATTGGCTGAAACTATATGGCCTAAATAATCAATTGTAGACACCCCAAATGAACATTTATTCTCTTTAAGATAAAAAGTGTTATCAATTAAAATTTGTAACACTATAGAGAGATGTTCCACATGCAATTTAGCTATCCTACTATAAATTAGGATATCGTAAAAAAAAAAAAAAACAATGAAAAATTTCCTTAAGTATGGACTAAAAATGTCATTCATAATTGATTGGAATGTGGCATGAGGGTTACTCAAGCCAAATGGCATAACCAAAAATTGGAAATGACCATCATGAGTACGAAATGCTATTTTTTCTACATCCTTGGTATCCATCAGAATCTGATGATACCTTGCTCTCAAGTCCAATTTAGAAAAAATAATGGCCCCATACAATTCATCAAGCAACTCATCAATTTTGGGAATAGAGAACATATCCCACAGTGACTTGATTCAATGCTCTGTAATCTATACATAAACGCCAGCTGCCATCCTTTTTCTTAACAAGTAAAACTGGACTAGAAAATGGACTATTACTTGGTTTAATAACCCCTTGCTCCAGCATATCCAAACTCGTTTTTCAATCTCTTGTTTTTGAAAATGTGGGTACAGATATGGTTTAACATTCACAGGAGCTGTCCCTTCTACTAAATGAATTCGATGTTGGATTTTCCGTAATGGAGGCAATGATGAAGGTGTCTCAAACACTTTCGAATGTTTACGTAACACTTGTTGAATAGCAGTGCTACTGGAAGACATCAAACATGTGTTGCAATCATCTGTATGAGCCACAATCTGTAAACAAAATTAGACAGAATCTACAGACACCATTTTTCTGAGCTGGTGGTGTGTAATCTGATGAGATTCATCAGATAGTTCTCTTGTGAGTGTAACATGTCGTCCTTCTTTCAAAAACTGCATGGTTAATCTGCCATAATCGATCGTAATTGGTTCTAAGTGTTGTAACCATTGAACTCCCAAAACCAAATCCGCTTCATGAATAGGCAAAACATAAAATGTCTGAATGAAAGAAATTCCTTGAATAATAAATGCTACATCAGCACATTTACCATTACAATCCAATTTAGCACCATTCCCGTCATTACTTGAAACGTAGGAGAAGGTAAAACTGTTAAACCCAAATTATTCACAACTCTTGGTTATAAGAAATTGTGAGTACTGCTAGAATCCACTAATATAGTCACTGTTTTACCATTGATTTCACCTTTAAATCTAATCGTCTTTGGAAAAGAAGCCCCAGATAATGCATGAAAACTTATAGTAGCAGTATTATCTTCTAATTGCATAAAATCCTCACAAACCTCACCATCATGATGATCCGCTACGTTGGCATGCTCATCATCACCCAATAATAAAAGAAACTTAGTTTTACACTTATGATTTCTATGGTATTTCTCATCACAGTGAAAACAAAGTCCTTTCTCTCTTTCCTCATTAATTTTAGCCTGAGTCATATGTCGAATAGGGATGGATGATTTAGGTTGTACAAAATTAGAGGTGAAATTCCAGTGTGGTTTATTTGGTGGGTCAGTGTTTGGTCTGGTGTCTGGTTGAATTGTTAATGGTTTGGAAAACGAAGAAAAGTGTTGAAAAGAAGGTTTGGCAAGGAAAGGTTTTGTGTGTGTAGGAAACTAGTCATGGAATTTGGCTTCATGAAGTCTGGCTAAGGCCATGGCTTGAGTTAAAGATGATGGTTTTGATAATTGTAGCTCTTGTTTCAATATTAGTTTCAGGCCTGATACGAAACAACTAATAAGAACTGAATCGCATAGTCCAATTACCTAATTAGAAAGAGACTCAAAAGCTGCTTGATATTGACTTGCTGACTCAGTTTGCACCAATTTGAATAATGCACCTTGTGGATCATCATATTGTGATGGACAAAATCTTAACTCTATTGCATTCTTGAAAGATGACCAATTAGTCAAATGATTACTCAAATGCATCCGTTGGTACCACTCCTCTACTTCAGCCTCCATTGCAAATGATGATATCAAAATTCACTGATTCATCAATCTTGTAAAAATTGAAAAATTGATCAACCTGAATATCCATGCTCGCATTCCTTGACCCCCAAATTTCGGCAATTCTAATCTAATCCCCCTTACAAGATTGTCTTGAGAATTTGAACATGAAGACTCAACATTAAGACCCTGTTGCTATGTTACCCCTTGAGTCTGATTCACTTATCCCTCCAAAGATTCCATTCGTTGGGACAACTCTTGTAACATAGTCTGGGACTGTTTTTCAAATTTTTGCTGCTGCTGTTGAAGAATAAGAAACATGTTCTTGATAGCTTCTATATCTGATGCATTGGCTGAAGTACGAGTATCCGGTGCCATGGTTCGGGAAGGAGAGCACCAATGTTAGTAGCCCAGCCCAATAGTATTATAACCCAATCCACAGTCAATAACCCTACTGCACCTTTTCTACTATGCACGTCTTCCTCACTCTCTCTACCGCACAGTTGCCTCTTAATGGTATTCTCTCTACTCTTACTCTCTCTTTTCTTACTTCGAATTCTCACTTTCTATTTATTATGCAGGTACACGCTATCTAGCCAATTTGAGAAGGCAACTCTCCATTTACTTGGGGTGTAATCTGTTCCCCCTTCTATATTCTTTATTTCACTATTTATCTTGTTGTTACATGATGAAATCCCTATTCTATTACATATTGTTACAACTTACTATCTAGATCTACTGTTTACAACTAAATCTAACTGTTTACAGTTGTATATAACTACTATTTGTAAAATACTATGTAATCTTGTAAATTTTGAGGTGTTTTGTAAACATAAATCTACAAATCGAAATCTTACTTACTCCTTTTCAAATATGCATCTAAATACAAGAATGCATCTAAATACAAGAATGATATAGAGTATTAGAATTTAATTGCAATTCCATTTCATGTTTATTTTAACATATTACATACATATGTGATATTAGAGTGAAATGTCACATTTGACTTTAATATCTAATGTTTAAGAGTTATAAAATGATAAAATGACTCTTTATTTTTCCATTTTTTTAATGTGAAGCGGTTCGGTTCGTTTCAAACGGTTCGGTTCTGCCCCCCTCGGACCGAACCATAATTGTTTAGACTATTTCCAAACTAAACCAAGATATAAAAAAAATCGCCTTTTGCAATTCGATTTGGTTTAATGAACACACCTAACCCTAACCACTACCCCCCATTTCAATTTGACCGAGAGAGAGAGAACATTTCTTTTTGTTTGTTTTATAGGTCCGAGGATCCTCTTTCACCCATTACTCGAGCCACAATCTGATCCGCACACAAGGGTCTGAGGTCGCGTTTCCAAAGAAGCCTAGTGCAATTTTGTTATGTTTCCTGTTAATTTAGTTAGTTTTCATTTTATTATATTGTTATTTATAAAGAAAGAAAAAAAGTATTATTATTATTATTATTATTATTATAATATATGGCTTCGTACAGTATGCAATTTTATGTGGACCATACGATGTACGTATCATAAAATGATCATGGAAGTATATGATCGTTGGCACAAGGAGTGCGTACCATAGATGTCATATAGGTTTATAAAGATATATATACACACGTGTGTGCGATATGCATGTTATCTTTCTCTACTATTTTACGGTGATAACGGATATTTAGATGATATTAGTGAATAATAGGTTAACTAGATATATTAATTAATTAAATAAAATGTTTAGATATAAAATTTGATGTAGGCTTATCCTAAGGGTACGATTATCATTCTGTTGTGAATACCATTATAGCTATAGTCAATTGAGTCTGTGAATATTATATCTAATAGAACCTTAAATGTATAATTAGTTTACTAGGTTATAAAGAAAAAAAGTTAGAATTTTAAAATAAAATTGGTTCTTGTATGAGATTAGAAGTGTTAGTTTTGCAAATGCTATTGTAAGATGACATATGACTTTAAGTAGATATAACCTAAAGTTTTAAATCATTAAAAAGAAAAAATTAAAATCCTGGTTATCCTCTGTACATATTTTTCTTTATCTTTATTAAAAACTTAAAAATGGAAGAATCTATAAAATCGACAAAACTTCTTTATCTCTTTTTACGTTTTCCCATATATATATATATATATAAAACAAAAAGTTTTTTCTGGCTTATATACCTAGATACTATCACCTTAGTTATTTTTTTAAGTTATCAAAAATAAAATAAACGTGTTTTAAAAGTAGTATCTTTTTAGGAATTTCCAAATGCAGGAAACAAAATTAGATATGTCTAGGGGTTTGTAGAATAAAAATTCAAAATGATTAATCACTTATAATTGGCAGTTTTCTTAAATTAAAATAAATCAATCCATAAGTTTCATCGGTCGTACCTAAACTTTTTGGTTTGTAATAATTTAATGCCTAAAAAAAATTGTATCAATATAGTACCTGAACTTTTTAAAAATTTCACCAAAAGTGACGGAATCCGTCCCTTTTTTGGTTAAAATGTTGATGTGGCAAGTAGACTAGAATAATTTATTTTTTCTCTATCCTTGTTGGATTCATAGTACCTAAACTATCTGGTTTCTAACAGTTTAGTACCTAAAAAAATATATATGTACTATTGTGCTACCCAAACATTTTAAAAGTTTGACACATGGTGCCTTTGGCCGAAACAAATTGTTTTGGGTATCGTGACGAATTCCAACTTTTAGGTACTATGTGTGAAACTTTTAAAAAGTTTAGGTACCAATATAGTACCTAAACTTTTTGGTTTGTAATAATTTAATGCCTAAAAAAAATTGTATCAATATAGTACCTGAACTTTTTAAAGTTTCACCGAAAGTGATGGAATCCGTCCTTTTTTTGGTTAAAATGTTGATGTGGCAAGTAGACTAGAATAATTTATTTTTTCTCTATCCTTGTTGGATTCATAGTATCTAAACTATCTGGTTTCTAACAGTTTAGTACCTAAAAAAATATATATGTACTACTGTGCTACCCAAACATTTTAAAAGTTTGACACATGGTGCCTTTGGCCGAAACAAATTGTTTTGGGTATCGTGATGAATTCCAACTTTTAGGTACTATGTGTGAAACTTTTAAAAAGTTTAGGTACCGATATAAATTTTTTTAGGTACTAAACTATCACAAACTAGAAATTTTAGGTATCATAATGAAACTTACTTGCCAACTAGGATAGAAAAAAATAATTTTCTATTCGAGTCCGCTTGCTATGTTAGCATTTTAACGAAAAATGGACAGATTCCAGAGGTACTTTTAGTCAAATTTTTCAAAAATTCAGGTACCGTCTTAGTACAAAATTTTTTTAGGTCTAAACTATTATAATTCAAAAAGTTCAGTTAGCTTCGATGAAACTAACCCTAAATCAAAAAATTTTTTTAGGCAATTTTCATAAATAAAAAACACAAACGAGTTTTTCTTTTAGAAATTCTTCTTATAATATAAAAAAATTACAAATATTTTCTTAAAAAAACAAAATTGAAAAAAAGGGTAAAATTTCTTTATTTTATCAAGCTCATAACATTTAGAATTTTTAAAGCCTATAAAAAGCTTAAATAATTGTTTAGGTTTTAAAATAACAGCCCTCAGACTTAAAATTTTTGGCTTTTCATGTAGACCAGTGGTCGAACTAGAAATTAAACCACTTATTGGATTTCTAGTTTACTTTTTATTTTTCCAATATCAGTTGGTGGTAACTTTAGTTAATGAATTTTTAAAACTAAGCTTTTACAAAACCCTATTGGTTCATTGTTGAGTGTTTCATATCTAATAGGACGGTTTGGTTTTTCTACGATGTCTTGACTGTACATTGAGGTGGTTTGGTGTGGGTTTTTTAAGTTGTAGTGGTAAAGTGGGATTAAGATGGAGTTACATCGGTTTGTATGTCTTTGTGATGGCAATCATATGTGGTCGTTGGAGTTTTTTTGGTTTTGGTTTAGGTTTGTTGATGTGGCAAATGTGAGGTTACAGTGTTGAGTTTCGCTTCGTGTTTTGGTGTGGAGATATTTATTAAAAATGGCATTAGAGGTGGTTAGTGTTTGCAGTAATGTGTGACAGATTTTGGGTGTGGATTAGAGGATATAATCGGACAAGTTGTTATAGTGTACCCAGCCGCCAAACTTACTAAAAACTCTATAAGGTTTAACTTTCTAAGGTTTAAGAATGAGTTTGGTAATAATTTTTTTACCTCATAAGGTTTAGAGCTGGATCATGAGTCATAATGATGCCTTGATGGGAAACCTGAAAGCAGAGTTTGCATTCTCTTTTAGTCCCTCCCTCCATTAAGCCACAAAACTCAATTGGAAGGTAATAGCAGTGAGTTTTGGGGATTGGAAATATAACAATGGCACAGTTAACTTTTTTTTTCTCCTTTCATTTGGATGCAGATAGGCAATCTCCTTCTCGAATTTATCATTACTGACAAATCCAAAGACAATACTAGAGTGGATCTTTGACTCCAGCTTATGCTAGTGTGGAAAACCAAGTAAGTAGAGAAATAAGTATATTTGTTGACACTTATGACATCAAATTAGATGTTTGCTTGTCCACTGTGTTTTCTCAATCCAACACATAAATTAGAGGCACGCAGAGAATGCTTCACAAAAGCCGACTTGCAATTTGTTGGTGATCCTCAAGTAGTGCTTTGAAATAGATATAAGAACCTCAGGGAAAGTTAGTACTTAGGACTTTAAGACCATGACCACTAATCTAATCTCTGAATCAGTATTTCATTGTTTCTTTCTCCCTATAAATTAAAGGAAAGAAAAAAAACCTTGAACATAGATGTTTGAATAGCTGGTCAATGGGATAGGTCGGTCGAACCCAAAATCCTATAAGCCGGTTTGGGTACTGAGACAAAAAAAAAAAAAAAACACCCAACCCATAGGGCTCAGCGTCGAATTTGGGAAACCTTATAAAAGGCGACCTTATAAGAAAACTGGGTCAAGTTCAAATCATACGTGGCCCATCCAAGACCGGCCTCAATTTCATCCTTAGTGTACACGTGTTTTAACTTTGTATAATTTTGGTGTTCCGTTGTTAATGGTGGAGGTCGTGGGTTTTATTCGCTGTGTAGATTAAAGCTCGGTGTTGCTAAGTTTGGTGTTGGAGAAGGTGGTGCTAGGGGGGATCTGCGTGGGTGTTGTTAAGAGGAGGCAAGTGTTTCTCGGTGTCAGAGAAAGTACTCGTGGGTGAATCTACATGGGTGGTGTTTGGTGGAGAGAGAGAGAGAGAGAGAGAGGGAGGGATGGAGAATTCAATTCCATAAAAAGATTGAGAGAAAGAGAGAGAGGGATTTCAAGTGAAAGAAGTTCGAGAGAGAGATTCAAAAAATGTCTCAATAGAGATGTCCATTATTAAGAAGTAAATTAGCCATTAATGGTTGTTTCAAAAGCTCGAGCTTGGACTTTGCTTACAAAAAAAAATTTGAATTTGAAAAGTCGGGTTCCAGAGTATTACGATCTTCTTGAATATATATATATATATATATATATATATATTGGCCGTTTAATCTTCTAGAATTTGATTTGCAAATTTTTACGAAAAAATGGGCTCGTTTGGATCTCAAGCAAGCTCTAAAGATTCGAAAATGGTAGAAGTTGCATGCATGTGCCAACCTTAAAAATGTTACACTTATGCTTCGCAAGTTTCGAGCCATTGACAACTTGTACGACCAAGCCGCGCCTTAACCCTCTCATCCAATTTAAAAGCTATAAGTTTAAGAAACTTAGCTCGATCCGATTTAAAAGAGGCTGGGCTTAGATGGACATAGGCCCAAGGTCCAATCTAATTTGTGAACATTCACTTTGTATTGGATTAAATCATTTATACACATTAAAAATTTAATTTTTGTCATTTTTTCTTCTCCCTTTTATCATTGCTATTTTTAACATATATGTTTTCTTATATTATTATTTTTTTCTTTTAATACATTTATTTATGACTTGTATTTAAACCTATGGTTTCTTATTTGCTAAATATTTTAACTTAACCTTTTTTTTTTCAATTTTCTGAATTTATTTTGTTTTATATTCCTTTTTAGTTTAATTTTAGTTACTTTGATTTTTTATTTCATAATTTTTATTATTTTTCTGCTTTTTTTAATTTTTTTTATTTTATATCTTTCAATTTGTTTTTTTTTTCAATTTTTTTCTATATATTATTTAACGCCTGCCCTCATAATTTTAAGATCAAATTGAGTAAACAACAAATTATAGATACTTTTAAATGCACAAAATGGAAAAAACTTTTATCGCAATTTTAAGTGCCTTTTGCATTCATCATTTGATTCATCTTCCATATAATTTTCATCCAAGTGAGTATGGTGACATGTTGTATTCGATAAATAATATCTAAAGTAGTAAGGAAACATATTATAATAAATTTGATAAATATCTAACATATGATTTAGAAAAGCTTCGTTTGTGATTTTTCAAGTTTAGAAAATTGGTCTATATGAATGTTTATAATTTTATAAATACATGATATCTTCAAATTTAAAAGTATAGTGCTTAACTGTAATATCGGTCTAACACCTCATCGCAATCGCTAGATTCAGAACGAATACTGCTTTCGACGAGGAATGCAGGAGCACCACTTGTCACGTGCCAACACCTCCTTACCCAAAGAAACGACGATGTTTACCGAGATCCAGATGGCATACAAGACTCTAGCTAAGCTCTACCATCCAAAATTGGAATTGGTATCCGACAGTTTATATTTTATTGAGATTCATAATGTGTATGCTATGCTTTCCATTCTGGCGACTAGAGTTGTCGATGATCTTTCCCTTGGAAGAAATGTACGGAAGAGATCTTTCACAACTTTAACATTTTCCAAAACTTTTTGGGTAGAATTTACAATCTTTCATAACTTTGACATTTTTTTTAAATTCTTTTTAATGGAATTTATAGGTAGGGGGGTTAGGTTGGCTTCTTGTATAGGAAAAGCTTGTAGTTTCTTTATAGTTTTAACATGTTTTTTTTTTTTTTTTTTTTTTTTTTTTTTTTTTTTCTAATTTTGATTTTGAGTTGATATGAAGTTAAAATCTATCATTGTTTTGAACTTTTATGCTCTATTTCTTGATAATTTTTTTTCTTTTTTTTTTCAAAAGAGAGAGAGGAAGCAGAGAGAGGGTAGAGAGAGAAGGATTATAAGTCTTTGCCTACCAAATGAGACTCTCTACTATTATGAAAATATATGGTTCCATCTCTAATATGCTTTTGCTATGCTTATATGGTTTTACTAATACTGTTAGCTACTTGTGGTGGCAAAAAATTATAAGTCTTTGCCTAACAAACAAGATTCCTACTATTATGAATATATGGTTCTATTACTAATATGGTTTTACTATGCTTATATGGTTTTACTATGCTTATATGGTTTTACTAATACTGCTAGCTACTTGTGTGGCACATGACACAGAGTCCACTCTTTATTTCTTAATTTTTGGCCCTTAAGCTTGAACCTATGAACTATCCTCATACCTAAATTACTGTTGTTTCTATCCACATTAACACTTTACTCTTCTTTAGCCTTTGACAATGTACTTTCTGTTGGAATCCTAACATCGAACATATCCTTACATCATCTTCCGTCCCTTCAAGAACCCTTGTCCATAAGGGTTGTTCTTTAAATCACAAAGCTAAGTCGGAGTAAAACTCCCAAGTTGCTTCACTTTCAAGCTTGTTTTTCCATTTGACTAACACAAGGGTGTTTTCTGTAGGTTTGTGCTTCACTATTTAGGCTCCCAAGCATCAGAATCTTATAGTGTCAAAAGATCGGTTAATGTCGAGTGATGACATGGAACAAACTCTAAAATAACCTAAATTAAAATATACTAAATTAATTAACATATATGTTTTTGTTTATTGATTTTATAAAATTAATCGTGATAATTTAAGTTATAGAATTTTAATTGTTGATATGACAAATTACTAGTATTATGATGTGTTAAAATTGAGTTGTATGTGTTGAATTATGCTATTATATGATGTATTGTTTTAGAGTTAGATTTAGGAGACCCAAATGTTATTAATTTTCTTGTAGATCAAAGCAAAAATCTTGTTTGACGCATTTGAAATCAACTTTCTTTTCTCAAACATAAGCCAAACTTTCACTAAACAAAGCTAAGCCATACGCATTACAATCCCATATATCCAAGCCTTCTTCTAAACTCTTCTAAATTGCCTTAAATGTCAAAGTTAGAACACTTAGATAATTATCAAGCAAAAAAATATCAACTCCAAAACAAACTTAAGGATCGACTCTCTCTCTCACTCCATCACCTTTCCAAACACAAACAAGCTCAAATTTCACATCTCAAAATCTTTTTTAAACCATAACACGCAAGATCTTAAGGAAAAGAATGAAGCTAAGAGACAAGTTAGAGTAAAAATTAAGCCAAGAAGGAGGAAAGGGAAGCTTAGTTGCTAGTAGTAGTTAAACAAGTAAGTAAAGTTGGTTTCTTTCATATTTGTTTAGGTATAATTTCTAGTTGATATTGATGTTGATGTTGATGTTGAGTAGAAGTAGAATTTTGATGTTTTACACAAATTGATGATGTACTAGCATATATGTTAGAATAGATATGCAAATATACATGTGTAGTCTAGGTATTTGGGAAAATGATATATGAAGCTCACAGTGAAGTGATGGATGTATTTATATTGTTAGTGACGGATAGGGAGGACTTTAGTGATTAAGTTGCTAATAGAACTCTAAAAAGCAAGTATAATGGACTTATACTCTTAGGTTAAGATATTGTTGTATGTATGCATGTGTAGTAGATATATATGTCTAAATGAACTTGATGATGTTTGATATTATGTTTATAAGTAGATCTTATCATTTTTTTTACTAAAAAGAAGATCTTTGTAACAACTTAGTGATATAAGACTTTGAAAATTTTGAATCAAGTATCATGGGATCAATGCCCTATTGAAAATAAGTATGATCGAGGTTGTTATCTCCTCGCATCCAATTTTCCCTGTCGATCACGATTGTGACTTGGCCTGTGATCTCCTCTGAATGTTTTTAAAATATGAAATAGCTTAAATCATGGTCGTTACCAAGGCCATGATCTCCTATAATCTGTTTTTTTACAAGTGATACGGCTTAGATCATGGCCGTTACATGGGATGTGATCTCCTTAGAAGCTTTTTGGAAAAAAATTTAACAAAGTTATCATGGGCGTAATCCTTAATGCGGCCTACCTTGTAATTGCAAATTTGAGGCCAAAAAAACATCGTTTAGGGCTTTAAACTAGCATTTTAATTATTTTCTATATTTTTTTTTGAATCATTTCATGGTAAGCTAGCCATTATAAAACTAGTTGTTGAAGTCGAAGTTCTATAAATGGAAAACAAGTATGTCTTCATAAAATACGCTCTTCAATTTTCTTACTTCCAAGTGTATACTATTCTATTCTTCATCTTATCTAAACATAATGCCTACTAGTAGCTCAAGTAGCTCAACCAGTTCTAATTTTGAGCAAAGAAATGTTTAAAAAAAAAAACAATTGATGAATTTTTTATTAGAGATGAGCAGTTCGTGATCTAAGCTAATTACTCGTTTATATTAAGTGTTCCCAGAGATATGCGATAGTTCCACCTTTACTAGAAGACGTAAGCAAAAGTATATAAATAGAGGTCATTTAGAAGGCCACAATCATCTTTATAATGACTATTTCTCAAACAACCCAGTATACACTGATGATCATTTTCAATGAAGATTTCGAATGAGAAAAAGTGTGTTTCTCCGCATTGTACAAACACTACAGTATTACTTATACTATTTTACACAAAGGAGGTTGTCAAATCTAGTGCTTCACCACAACATAAGTGTACTACAGCTATTTGGATGTTAGCATATGGAGTAGAGAGTGATGCTTTAGACGACTACTTGTGAATGGCTGAAGGCACAATCATAGAATGTGTCAAAAAATTCATCCAAGGGGTCATTGCTTATTTTGGTGATGAGTGTTTACGCATGCCAAATCAAGTTGACATTGAATGCTTACTTAATGTGGTTGAGCAATGTGGATTTCCTAGTATGTTAGGAAACATTGATTGTATGCATTGGGAGTGGAAAAATTGTCCAGCTGCATGGCAAGGCATGTATACTAAAAGATATCATGGGTCCTCGATAATCATGCTTGAAGCTATCACTTCATATGAGACTTGGATATGGCATACATTATTTGGCATCTTAGGTTCAAAAAATGATATTAATGTACTAGAGCGATTACCCTTATTTGATGATGTCCTAGAAGGACGTGCTCCAATAACACACTACACCGTGAATGGTAAAAACTATGACACGGGACATTATCTCACTAATTACATATATTCAGAGTGGTCTACATTTGTCAAATCTATTTCATATCCACATGGTCCAAAGGAACAATTATTTACTAAGCATCAAGAAGGATGTATGAAAGATGTTGAATGGGCGTTTGGAGTGCTACACTCTCATTTTGCTATAGTTCGTGGACCTTTGTGTTTTTGGGATCAAGAGGTTTTAGGGAAAATTATGAGAGCATGCATAATTTTACATAACATGATTGTTGAAGATTAACGAGACAACTACAATTTAAACTTTTAAGTACCAGATTATGAATTAGGAGATAATAGTGAACCAGCACTTCATATTTCTCATAGTCATGTTGTGAAATATGCAACGTATATCGAAAATAATATTCGATTCTGTGATAGGGTTAAACATCATCAATTGCAAACCAACTTGATTGAGCATATATGGGAGCGATTTGGACCTAGTAGTTGACATTTAATTATTATAGTTAACTATTTTAAATTTTATGTTGGTTTTGTACTATTTTAAACTGTATGTTTCTTTTATTGATTTTAAATTAAATTATTGTGTTTCTAATTTATCTTAAAATAATTCATATTTTGATGCTTCTATTATTTTTAACAAAAAAATTAAAAATCGTTATTACTACATGAAAATAAAATAATTGTAATTTTAATATATTTTAAATTAATTTCCATATTTATTTAACATAGTCAAGGAAATATTTTTTTAATCTAAAAATAACAGCAATAACATGGGACTCGCAAAAAGTATTAAAAATTATGAAGAAATTTTGGTTAAATAACTTACGGATAAAATAGAGAGTTGCTTGAAAAGAAAGTTGCTTGAAAAGTTAACATGACATGTTAAGTAACTCTTTTAAGCAACTTATTGATAAAGATATCCTTATGCATCTAGAAAATTAAAGCTACATGAGAAGGACTATCTAGTACATGATCTGAAGCTTGCAGCAGTGATTTTAGCTTTAAAACTTTAGAGACATTATTTGTTTAGTGAAAAATGCAAGATATTCACAGATCGCAAGAGTTTAAAGTACATTTTACTTAGAAAGAATTGGATATGTGACAACGAAGATGGCTTGAGTTGCTTAAAGATTATGATTATACTATCCAGAAAAGGCAAATGTAGTTGCTAATGCTTTGAGCAAAAAGAGACAGATGAATGTAGCCACTATGATTACAAGTCAGAGAGAGATACTAGAAGATTTTCGAAGACTAAATGTTGAAGTAACCTTGAACAAAGTTGATGTTATGTTAGTGAACTAGACCTTGCAACCCACAATATTAGAAAAGATCAAAAGAAGTCAGAAAGAAGACCCAGAAAGTAGAAGATTAATTAATGCTATCCATAATGAAAGAAGGAAAGAATTGAGACTTGATGAAGAAGGAATCATGAGACACAGGAATTGGAAGTGTGTACCGACAATTAATGATCTAAGAAAGGAAATCATGAAAGAAGCTCATACATCAATCTATTCCATACATCCAGGAAGCACCAAAATGTATAAAGATTTGAAGAAACATTATTGGTGGGACAACATGAAGAGAGACATTACAGATTATGTATTTAAGTGTTTAACGTGTCAACAAGTAAAGATGGAACACCAAAGACCTAGTGGTGAATTACAACCCTTGTCAATCTAGAATGGAAGTGGGATGATATTACTATAGATTTTTTAAAGTGTTTTACCTTAGACTTTGGCTACAAATGCAGTGATATGGGTTGTTATGGAAAAACTAACTAAATAAGCACATTTCATACCATTAAAGGTTAGATGCTCATTTGAGAAAATGGCATAGATATATATCTAGGAGATAGTACGACTCCATGGGATACCAGAATCTATCACTTTAGATAAGGAAATAGATTTGCAAGTCATTTTGGAGAAGTCTGCATAAAGTTCTTGGTACTAGAATTTAGTTTAGCACAGTTTTTCATCCTTAAACAGATGAACAATCAGAAAGAATCATTCAAATTTTGGAGGACATGTTAAGAGCTTGTGCTTCAGATTTTGGAAATTGATGGGATGAACGCTTGCCATTAATTGAATTTGCATACAACAACAATTATCAGTCGACAATATAGATGGCTCCCTATGAAGCTCTATAGAGGAGAAAATGTAGATCTCCTCCACATTAGGATAACATAGGAGAAACAACTTTAATTGGTCCAAAATTAATACAACAAGTAATAGACAAAACTCAACTTGTTAAGTAAAGAATGAAAGTAGCTCAGGATCGATACAAAAGTTATGCAATATGAGAAGAAGACCTTTGGAGTTTGAAATCAGTGACCATATCTTTCTCAAAATATCTCCGACTAAAGGAGTATTTATATAGGTAAAAGGAAAATTGAACCCAAGATATATCAGTCCGTTTGAGATTCTAGCAAGGATTGAGCCAATGGCTTATAAATTATCTTTATACCTGAACTTGGTTGATATACATAATGTTTTTCATGTTTCTTAGCTAAGCTCCAAATGCTATCATTAACACAAATCAACCCAAAATTCGACCAGATCTAACCACGGTTGCGAAGCCTGTCAAGATTTTGGATAGAATAGACAAGATTTTGAGAAACAAGACGATTCCTATGATTAAAGTTCAATGAAGTAGTCAAACAAAGCAATAAGCTACTTGGGAATAAGAAAATGTTATGAGACAGAAGTATCCCGAATTGCTTGGTTAATGAGGTAAGATAAGTTTCGAGGATGAAACTTCTTTAAGGGGGGGATGATGAAATAAACTAAATTAAATATACTAATTTAAATAACAAATATGTTTTGTTTGATGATTTTATATAATTAATCGTGATAATTTAAGTTATAGGAATTTTAGTTGTTGATATGACAAATTACTAGTATTGTAATGTGTTAAAATTGAGTTGTATGTGTAGAATTGTGCTATTATATGATGTATTATTTTAGAGTTAAAGTTAAGAGACCTAAATGTTATTAATTTTCTTGTAGATCCAAGCCTAACTCTTGTCTAATGCATTTGAAATCAACTTTCTTTGCTTAAACTCAAGCATAAACTTTTACTAAACAAAACCAAGCCCATATGTGTTACAAGCTAATGTTCAAGCCTTCTCTTAAACTAGTTAAATTGCCTTAAAAGTCAAAGTTAGAAAATTGAGAAAATTATCAAGCAAAATTTTCAAAAATATCAACTCCAAAACAGACTTGAGGATCGACTCTCTCTTCTCTCTCTCTCTCTCCATTACCTTCCTAAACACAAACAAGCTCAAATTTCACATCTCAAAATTTCTTCTAAACCATAACACACAAGATCTTAAGGGAAAGAATGAAGCTAAGAGACAAGTAAGAGTAAAAATTAAGCCAAGAAAGAGGAAAGAGAAGCTTTGTTGCTAGTAGTAGTTAAACAAGTAAGTAAAGTTGATTTCTTTCATATTTTGTTTAAGTATAATTTCTTGTTGATGTTGATGTTGAGCAGAAGTAGAATTTTGATATCTTAAATGAATTGATGATATAACATGTATGTTAGAATAGATATGCAAATATACATGTGTAGTCTAGGTGTTTGAGAAAATAATATATGAAGCTTATAGTGAAGTGACGGATGTATTGATGTTGTTAGTGGTAGATAGGTAGGACTTTAGTGATTAAGTTGCTAATAGAGCTCTAAAAAACAAGTATAATGGACTTATTTTCTTAGTTTAAGATATTGTTGTATATATGCATGTGTAATGGATACATATGTGTGCATGAACTTGATGATGCTTGATATTATGTTTATAAGTAGATCTTAACATGCTTTTACTAAAAATAAGATTTTAATAACAACTTAAGTGATGTGAGACTTCAAAAATTTTGAATCAAGTATCATAGGACCAATACCCTATTCAAAATAGGCGTAATCAAGGTCGTTATCTCCTCGCATCTAATTTTCCCTATCGATTACAACTGTGACTTGGCTCGTGATCCACTATAAATGTTTTTAAAACTTGAAATGGTGGCCATTACCAAGGTCATGATCTCCTTTAATCTCTTTTTTTTTTTTTTCAAGTAATATGGCCTAGACCACGGCCATTACAAAGGATGTGATCTTCTCGAAAGCTTTTTGGAAAAATTTTAACAAGGCTATCATGGGCGTAACCCTTAATGTTACCTACATTATGGCCATGATAGGGGACGTGACAAGGCTAGTGATATGCATCACGGCCGATGATCATGACCGTGATGGCGCCTATGATATCCATCATGCCCCTTATCACGGGCGTGACATAATCCCTGATACTATTCATAACAAAAAAAAATGAATGAATGGATAATGAAAGGCGATTTATATATATATGTGTGTGTGTGTGTGTGTGTGTGTGTGTATAGATACATGTATAAATGTAAAGTTATTAGATGATTTGAATTTTATTTAAGGTGTAATGACTTAGTGTTTAATTATAGATTAATGTTGTCTTATATGAAATGATTTTCCTTAACAGATTTCCAAACCTAGTAGTGTTTGAATATTAGCCTTTTGTCCGATAAATCAATTTATCTTGGTACATGATAACTTGTTTGTTGGATGATAGGATAGATATTTTAAAATTAACTATAATCGAAGGTTGGCTTAAATATTATGAAATTGGTTGTGTTTGTGTCGTTTAATCTGGTCTGGGGAGCGATAACCCTACTTGAAGCCAAGTATGGTGGTTAGGCGCTTAAGCCATCCTTGTCATGATGCAATGACAATTTATAAGTGGCTCGATGGGTAATTAATGGAAAAAACAGTATCGATGTGACATTTGCTTATTCTTAAATGAAAATAATATGACTTAGTTCAAGTTGATAGGCACGGTTAAACTAGGTGATATTATGGATTAAGTTAAGTAAAGATAAGTAACGACTATGAATCCTAGATGAGATTATTATTTGTAAAGTTATATAGGAGATATAAGTATTCGAGTTGCTTATATCAACCCCTTAATTAGTTGCTGTGACTCAAGACCCCTAGGTTCTCTTAGGATTGTAATTGGAGTTTGAATACTCCAATGTTAATTTGTTTTACTTAAATGAAGATAAATAATTTTATTGTTTCTTACATTGCATTAGCATAGGAATGTATACCACTCTGTATTTATTTGTGTTGCTGTGTATTGGAGCCCTAGCTCACTTTTTCTTCTATAGGTGTCAATGATGGTGAGCACTATGATGACTTGGGGTATGGTAATGACTGGGAAGCATTCTTGAGGGATGAGATAACTAGGATTCCGGGACTATTCCATGTTGTCTTTCTTAGAAAGAGACTCATAAAAGACTGTCTTTAAAATGTAATAGTATAGGCTAAGGGCTTACTCATAGGCCTATGTGTTATAATGTGTAGTAACGAAGTTTTTTTATTATGTATGTTATAAGCATGGTTTTGTAACTTTTGAAGTACTAGCTTGATCGTACTATTATATTAGTTTAATGAAAAGTTATTTACTCTTAAATGAGTAGTTTTTTATAAAGTTTATATCTTAACAAGTTGATCAAGCAATTAGCATAAACTTGTTCCTTTTCAAACAACCTTATATGTAATAACTTCATATATTATATATGGTTAGGGACTTAACATGTTCAGCTTTTGGAATAGTACATGTTAGGTCTTTACAAACTCCTTCAATAGTGATAAATGGAAAGTGGGTTGGATGGTCGAGCTTGTGGGGAATTCGAGTCTATGCAACTTCTCCTATCTTATCAATTATTTTATATGGCCCAAAGTATTTAGGACTCAATTTCTAATTTCTGTGTTGCTTGATACTTTGTTGCTTGTATGGTTGTAATTTAACAAGTACCTAGTCACCAATCTTAAAAACCCTCTTAGATCTCTTCTTGTCAGCCATTAGCTTCATTCTATTTGGTGATCTCTTAAGCTAAAATTGTAGAGTTCTTAGAGTCTTCTCTCGATTTGTTAGCATTCAATCCACCAAAGCATTCCTTAAATCTCTTGGCACGTAAGGCAGATGTATAGGGGAGATATCCATATAACACTTCAAATGGTGTTATCTTAGCTCTCGAGTGGTAGTTAGTATTGTACCACCACTCAGTTAGAGCTAAAAACTTGTTGCACCTCTTAGGTTCCTCATAGGTAACACCCCTTAAATAAGTTTCCAAGTAATTGTTCACTACTTTTGTTTAGCCATTAGATTGGGGATTGTAAGTAGAAGATAACTATAATTCAACACCTTGTAGCTTGAAAAATTCATTCTAAAAATGTCTAATAAAGATGGGGTCTCTATCACTCACTATAGAGTTAAGAAGGTCATGTAGCTTAAACACGTTATCTAAATACAACTTAGCTATTTGTGGAGCAATATAAAGATGTGATAAACTAATGAAGTGAGCATACTTATTAAGTTGGTCTACTACAACCATAATCACATCTTTAACATGTGATTTTGGAAGTCCTTCAATGAAATCCATGGAGATGTCAGTCCAAAGCCCCTCTGGAATAGGAATAGGTTGTAATAATCTGGTTATGCCACATTCTCATACTTGTGGCATTGACATACTCCACTTTCTCTCACATATTACCTTACATCCTTTTAATTACTTTCCAATAATAAACTGCATATAATCTTTTGAAAGTCACTTGAACACTCGAATGCCCACCAATTACTCTATCATGGTATAAGGACATCAACTTCTATTTGAGTACTGAAAGAGGTCCCACTACAACCCTTCCTTCCTTCCTTAATAGCCCATCGTTCATGGAAAATCCTTTGACTTGTATCCCTGCCTTCAATTGTTGCATTACAATAGTATAGGGTTTGTGAGATTGTACACTAGATTTGATATCTCTTAGTAAATCAAAACTATGTTCAAGGTATAAACCATGGTCTTCATCCCTACAAAATTTGCATGAGAAAGAGCCTGAGCTACTTTGTTATTGTGGCTACTTTTATATTAGATCTCATAATCTAAGACTAGTAGTTTTGTTAACCATTTTTGTTGACTACTAGTGGTTAATCATTGATTCGATAGGTATTTAAGATTTAACCATCAGTCTTAATTATAAAGTACTGACCATTTAAATTATGTCTCCACTTTTCCACAGCTTGAACCATAGCCATCATTTCTTTTTCATATATGGACAATCCGTTTTGTTTTAGTGCCAATGCCTTACTTATATAGGCTATAGGGTGTTGTTCTTGCATTCAAACTGCCCCTATGCCTTCATCATAAGAATCAACTTCAATAATGAATGTTTTGGGAAAGTCGGTAGCATCAAAATAGGTGCCCTAGTAAAGGCTTCTTCATCATCTCAAAGGATCTTTTAGCTTCACTACCACATTCAAAATTATTCTTCTTCAATAATTGAGTGGCTTAGTCGTTACCCTATAGCCTTGTATAAACCTCCGATAGTAACCAAGAAGGCCTAAAAAACCCTTAACAAATACATTGAGTGGTCTCTTCCATCCTTGTACAACCTCTATTTTCTTAAGATTCATGGTTACTCCCTGCTTGGAAATGATATTCCTCAAATATTCAATGTAACTAACCCTAAACACACATTTACTACTCTTCAGAAACAAAGTCTCCTTTCATAGTATCTCTAAAACCAATCTCAAATGTCTAGCATGCTCTTTTAATTCACAACAATACACCAAGATATCATCGAAAAACACCATCACAAATTTTGTTAGATATTCTTGGAATAAGTCATTCACTAAGCCTTGGAAAGTAGATGGAGCATTAGTTAATCCAAAGGGCATAACCATAAATTCATAATATCCAGCATGAGGTTTGAAGGCTATTTTATAAACATCTTTTGGATCTATCAAGATTTGATGATATCCTGACCTTAAATTAAGTTTGCTAAAATAGAAAGTCCCAAATAATATATCAAACAAGTCATCACTTAGGGGTATAGGGTATCTATCCTTCATAGTTCGCTTATGAAGTTCACGATAATCAACACCCATTCTTTAGGAATTATCCTTTTATTTTACTAAAACCATAAGGGAAGAGAAAGGACTATGGCTGGGTCTAATAGTCCCTTGTTCCCGCATCTCCTTAACCATATTTTCTAACACATTTTTTTGGACAGTAGAGTGTCAATATGGTCTAAGGTTAATTAGCTATAAACCCTCTAATGAATATGATGTTCATGACCTCTTATTGGTGGAAGTGCATGTGGCTCCTCAAAGAGATCATGAAGCTCTTCTAATAAATTCAATAGACAGAGATGTATAAGTTATGTACCCTCAACCATAAAACTTAGCCGATTTGCTATTACCATCCAACATTAAACTTTGATTGGAGACTTGCCTTTAGTGATTAATTTATCAAGGTTATCCCCATCAATTACCTCCAATGGATCCTTCACTCCTTGCAATTTGAAAAAATTCCCCATATAAGAGAATTCCATACTGCCCTAACTAATGTATTCCAAAAACAATATCTTCCCCATGTAATGGTAACACATAGAGCTCTACTTCAAACTTCTACCCTTGTATAACAAGGCTAAGCTGTGGTATAAACCCTTTGGTAAACATAGGTGTTCCATTAGATAACTCCACCTTGACTGTTTTAGTGTTGTCAACCTTACAAACCCAATCCTTTAGTGGCTCTTTCATCTAAGAAATTCAAGGAACTACCAGAGTCAACAAACACCCTTAACTTCCTCCTCTTATAATATGCTAGCAACCTCATCATATCAAACTCATGAACCTAACTAATGGCACTTAGTGTTAATTTGGATAGTTCCTCCTCCAATGCTAATTCATCTTCATAGCTCTCATAATTCATGTCCTCATCTTCTTCATCCACTAGCAACATCCTTAAAGGCTTATTCTTACAACAATTACATGGACCAAAAGTTTCATCACACCAAAAGCATTGTTGCTTCCATTGCTTTTCTTCATTCCTAGGAGTGAGTCTTTTGGGTTTTCTAATGGGTATTTAGGTAGAGGGTAACGGTTATGATGTATTTCTAGTGTTATTAGTCTTAGGGGAATCTTGGCTAATGTGTGAAGTCTTTGGGTAACTTAATGGTTTTGAAAAAGAACATGGCAGATAGTGGTGGTGGTATTATTGGTGTATGTGGTTTTAAATGCTTTATGAGGAAATTTAGTGGCTACGAAGTGATTTCTTGATGTTTGACTAAGGTATAGGCATGTTGTAAAGTTTGTGGTTGAAACATCTTAACCGGATATTGTATTTCCAGTTTAAGACCACTTAGGAAGCAACTCATCTTATGGTTTTCAGTTAAGTGTACTAGGGTAGTTTAGTATTCAAAATCGACCTAGTACTCTTCTAAAGTTCCATATTGGAACAATTCTTTCAAGGAGGCCATAAGATCTTCAAAAGTTCCAGTACCAAATCTCTGTTGCAACCCTACAACAAACTCCTCCCCTGTAATTGGAGTAGAGTGTGCCCAATTTTGAACAAAAGAATGATACCAATGCAAAGCTAAATTTTCCATATGCATAGCGGCTACCTTAACTGTCAATATTCTAGGAATCTCATCTAACTTAAGAAAACACTTAGCTTTAATCAACCAAGATTTCAAGTCATCACCTAAAAATGTGGGAAATCCAAGTATGTAGCTTTTGTTGATAACTAATAGGGTACTTCTTCGGGTATAAAAGGATTGTTAATCACTGCCTTTGTTTTTCCCTGTCCTATGCTAGTTAAAGTTGTAGTACTATCACTGGTGCTACATTGCCTAGAATTAATTGTTTCATGTATTTTGTTTTGTAGGTCCAAAAGGACATTTCCTTACCGTTCTAAAGTAGCTTGCTACTGTTTGAATAGCTCAATAAATGTTTGCAGAAGCTTCTCTTCTCAATCTTGAAGCAAAGCCTTCACAAAATGCTTCCATGTGTCCTCCCTCTCTGGTTTTGACCATCTAACCACAACGGAGCCCTGTTACCAATTAATGCTATTAAATATTATAATTTCAATTGTTAATGTAAAATGTTGCTATTCCAAATGTAGAGTACTTAGAAATTGAGGAACAATGTTTTTGTATGCATTTTTCATTGATATTTAAGAGCCAATTTCCTGTATATATATGAGAGGAATGGCCACTGGTTACATGTATTATGTATTTCCTCAATACACGAACAGATTATGAGTCTTTACCTAACAAACGAGATTCTTTACTATTATGGTTCCATTACTAATATGCTTTTTCTATGCTTATATGGTTTTACTAATACTGTTAACTACTTGTGTGGCCTATGACATAGAGTCCACTTTTTATTTCTTAATTTTCGACCCATAAGCTGGAACCTATGAACCGTCCTCATACTCAAACTACTTTTGTTTCTATCCACATTAAGACTTTACTCTTCTTTAGCCTTTGACAATGTACTTTCTGTTGGAAACCCTAACATCAAACATATCCTTACAGCATCAACAAGTCCCCATAGGATGACATCGTAAATGGTGTTGATAGGGGTAGTAAAAAAGGATATAGAAAATTTAATCAAATATGTAATTAAACTTTTTAAAAGTTCAAGTGCATAATTATCCATTTCGTCAAAATTCATGTACTAAAATAGGCTTTTTCCCTAATAAAATATAACCATAGCATGAATCATTAAAGTGCGATCATTGTTGAAAAGGATAGAATTAATAAGCTAAATGATGTGGATAAAACTAAACTAAAGTATGAAAATACAATAATTTTGAGATTACAACAAAACCATGCCTTTTAGCAAAACCTAATTACAATTCTTAATCTAAAAAATCATGTAAATTGCACTTCCACAATTAAAAAAATCATTGTAAATGCTCTTATATAAACAAAATTTTTAAAAATGTAGGAAAAAACCATAATGTTTCATATACTTATTAAAAATAAGATCACATTGTGTTTATAATTTTGAAAATGAACTAAAAAGATTGTTGAAGAATAAATGGAAATGTCATGGTTCGAACAACTTAAGACTTCGAATTCCCAAAAAAAAAAAAAAAAAAAAAAAAACAGAAGGGAAAACAATTGGGTGTGTAGTAAAAATGCATTAAATTAGCAGTTTAATTTCCTTGAAATCATAAACATAAACATGTTGTTCGTAAGTGGGAGACAAAAAAGAAGAGACACTAAATGTATTTTCTTCTTATGATCCTAGATATTTATATGTTGGATATTATAAATATGTCTTAATTACTTTGTCTAAATTATTTTAACATTATAATTAAGAGATGATTTGAGAAAATAAGAGGAAAAGAAAAAAGAAAAAAGAAAAAACCAAAACCCCATTGCTCGTGCTTAAATAATATAGAAAGCTTATTCTCCAAAAACATTACGGTAAATTAATTGAATGGAACAATGCTTCATTGCTTATACCCACCTCTATGGTTTTTTTATGGAGGAAAAAGCAAATCCCTTCAACAATTCCATTTGAATCAAACCCCAAAATTTTTCTATACCTTGTCGCGCAAACTCTAATCATAAAGGGACTAAAGCGAGGATTTAAGTGAACCAATTATTAAGAAATGAAAACAGTCGATCCGTGAACTAAATCAAATCAAGATAAAGATGCGGTTCTTTTATGTTTCTTGATTTAGTTGGTAGTTCAATCTAAAGAAAATCCAAAGGATTTATGGTTTCATTTGGGAAGTCAAACCAAATAGAATGTTTTCTTTTATTTTTAGTTAGTTTTTAAGTGGACTTTTATATGTATAATATATTTATACAATGAAATAATATGGCTTGAATTGTTTGTTTCTCCTGCTAAAAGTATTTGAACATTTGAAATAAAGTATATAACATGGTTGAAGTGAACAGTGAAAGTTAAATGAGATACAAGTGTGAAGATGATGTGATAGAACTTTTTTTCATCAATTGTTTGAGTTTTTTTGCTTTATTCATGGACTTAAAATTTATTTTGTTGTGCTTTCATGGTAACCGAGACTGTTTTATTTTATTTTTGAAAAAAAATCAAATTTGGTACCTGAATATTTTACAAAAATGTTATTTTAAAATAATCAATTTATTATCTAATTAAACTTTCTTGTGACTGTTTTTATTCTACCTCCTCTCTATATCATTTATTCTATATATTAACACGGAAGAGACAGCCCATCATCTAATTTTTATTAGTTCTCTTAATACTATCCAATACCAAAATGCTACTCTTCCATGTTATGAAATAGAGCAAGTTACAGTGTTAGTGAGATAGCACAAATAATCAAGAAAAGTTTGATTGAGAATTAACTTGATCAATTTAAAGTTTAGGTCCCAAATTAAATTTTTGTATAAAGTTTCGGTACTAGATTTGATATTATATCTTTATTTTTATAATAGAGCATTAGTACCATGTATTAATGTGGATGAATCAGAAGATATAATTGGAGGACATGTCTACTTAGGTTTCATTTATATACTTAGATAAATCTAGCATATCTTAACCAAACCTTTTGCATGAGCTTGTCATTGATTCCACGTTACATTAGAAAATAAGAAATGACTAATATTTGTATAATATTATCCCTTAAAAGTTTATTATGTATTTGCTATAATTTTGTACTTAAAATTATACTACCTTATAACTTGAAGAGCAAGATTCAAATTATGATAATTATGGAAAATTCCATTGTTCCATCATCAATTTTGACTCGACCGGTCCTATCATTATACAATGGCTCACATCATATCTAACCATAATCGAGCTACTAAAATAATTAATATTCCAATTACTATATTGATTTTAATAGTTAGATGGTTAACTTGATAGTCCCGTCGACAAGACTGTAGAAGTTCCTAAACATATAAATGTTGACTAATCTGGCTAACATTGAATTTGATAAAATGAAATGGTTGAATAATTGAAAAATAAGATTATTCAAGATTACGCATTGAATTTTTGGTAGTAGGTCCAGAATAAAAAAAGTTAACTATATAATTTTAGACATTAAGCCATGAATTGTCTTAAAGAAAAAGAAACCATACGGCTCTTTTTAGAAATGAGGAATATTGTTACTATTCTACCGACTAATATATACGTGGTAATTAACCCAAAGTTGATTTCTATGTTGGTCCAGTTAATTGGATATTTTCAATTTGCTTGTTTAAGTACGAGGCATAGTGTTGCGCTTGCACACACGTCAACAGAGCGAAATTATGTGATTATTGTCCCTGACATTTCTAAGTCTAAGAAAATGAATGGAGGGGAGAGAGAGGAAGAGAGAAGAGAGGGAGAGGGAGAGGGAGAAGAAGGTACATGTTGGTACAACATTGAGTTTTTTAAAGTATATATAAATATACTTTCGCATATCCAATTAAATGTCTAGACACAAGTATAAATATTCACCCGAGCCCACTAGCTAGACAGAACATTAAGAGAAAAAGTGAAGGAAAAAATTTATCACAAGCATCAAAGATGGCGAGAGAATTGGTTCTTCTTGTGGATGGTCATAGACAACTATCAGGTTTTGCGATGCAAAGCAATGGAAGAGTCCTTTTCCTGTTTTGCATGGTCGTATTTTAAGTGACCATCATTTCCATGGTCGTTTTTGCTTGTGGAGATAGTGGGTCAACTGGCAACAAAAACCCAAGGCGGTCTCATGGTGGTGGTTTTGTTGATGGTCGAGGAGGTGGCGCACGTGGTGGTAGAGGCACTAGAGGTGGCGGTGGCGGTGGAGGTTGTGGTGGGGATAGCGCGTGTTAAGTGTATTGTTATGGACACTATTGGTGATTAAAAATGTATTCCTTATAGGACGCTCGAATGGATACAAATAAATGTTGCCAATATGTATGTCTTTATTGTGTTCAAAAGATATATATGTTTTTTGTTGATATCCATATATATATGTCGGTTATATTTAAAGAATACTATTCATTCCATCTATGTTTATGTCGCGAATAAATATTACCTATAATTAATGTTGCACCAAATTGAGAGATTTTTCTAGCACTTACCATTTTAAAAGATTCAGATTCAATATTGTGTGGCGACCAAAATCATGATGTCCGTCGTATGATATTTTATGATCTTATTATCCGCTTAACCCTATTCATCCATCTAAAATTGAAAGAGAGAGCTAAAAGATTTATAGACTTTTATTTATTAAGTTCTTATTATGCAGTCAAGCAGAGCAAGTTATAATATTCCTTCCTAGTTTCTGACGAAACCAATTGTCCAATCATTTAGTTAAATAGAACAACCCTATAATAAAATTGCTATTATTAACAATTTAATAGTTATAATCTATATTATTAAAATAAAGGGTTAGTATCAAATTCGGTATCTCAACTTTGCCCGAAAATTCAATTAAGCACTTGAACTTTCGAAAGTTCAGTTTCAGTACTTGATTAAATTTTACGTGGCCATTTTTGGTACTTTCAATAACAGTGTTAACTCCGTTGCCGACGTGGATTTACGGACCAATCACATCATGACATATGTCATCCGACATAATATTATTATCTTATTTCTTCCTGACATGGAAATTTATTAATTTTTATTTCTATTTTCGTTATAATTGTTTTTATTTTATTTTTTTACTAATTTGAATTTTAGAAACTTATAAAATCTCATTATATGGATTAGCCTAACAATTGTCAAAGAAAGCCCACACATACAACAAACCCATACCTCCCTCATGTCTACTCTCTCATACAAGCTATATTCCATTATCCATTATAAACAAGAATGATTCCTACAAAATTTTCAATGTGGGACAACCACACCATCACCATCCCCCTCTCTTTGGCATATAGTTGGACTTGTTATGTAGCAAACCCCTCATGGTGGATTACAAATGATTTTATTTTTTACATTTTGGGATGTTTTTGAATCTCGCTATGATTAAGTGGGTTCTAGTGGTGGTTATACCCTGTTGGTACTTAAATGCCACCATCTTTTATATGTTGCTATCATCATCTCCTAGTTTTACAAGGGTATAGGACATCTTTATTAATTCCTCCTCACTACAAAAACACCCAATATTCTGCTTTTGAAACATGTGCATAATGTTTCTTTCTTATTTTCTATTGAAACTTATGTTTTAATTTGTTATTATTGTTAATTACAACTTGTTATTGCATCGGTCTTGATCAACATGTCAAACTCCACGTCCTACAATGCCTCTGTTGTAGATGAATTGAGCTTCTACCCCAGGTTTTATATTGGCGATTTAGCAGCTGGGTTGAAAAGGGAGAGTACCATTTGACCGCAGAGGATGATGACATTTAAAGTGACAAGCTGCTCCTGAATGGAAACCTATTGAAACTCACTGAACTGTTCGACATTCTAGAATTGAAGCCAAGCCTCATAGATCCTTACTTGCCTATCCATGTCACACATGATTCAATTGTTTTCGTGACATTCAAAGGATTCAAGGTGCCCATATGCACTTAGAGTATATCTACTCTAGTGTCTTAGAATTTTTCTAATTCTCATTAGTTGGTGGTGTGGATTTGTCCTGATAGTCGAATTTGTAATCCCTATTCTTTCCCCCCTTTTTTAGATTTTTTTCCTCACTTGTTTTTGAAAAGCAAAACAGAGTGGATACACCAAATAGGCCATGCTGCTGTGGGTAAGAATTATATTTTACACAAACTGCTTGTTGGAATTTCTCAATGAATCATATTTTTACATTTTAGTTTAAGCTTCTATTTTTTACTAAGTTTAGATAGCATTAATAGAGCAACCCAAGTTTTCATATCTCTCTCTCTCTCTCTCTCCTTATTGCTAGTACTATGCATGTGCATTTGCACAATACTTCAAGGATTGGATTCAGATGAATGATGAAAGTATCTTGCAGGCATACACTTCGTGGAAATTCTTGAACCGTTTAAGGTATTGCTGCCATTGGATATTTAGTTTATTTCCAAGTTCCATCTTGCTTCAATTTTTGAAATATTTGCCAATTCTCTCTCTTTCTGTCTCGAACAATTTTGTCCCACATCGGCAAAATGTTGAAACTGAAGCTTCTATATATAATCAAGTCCAGAAGTGGTGATTGAAAAGTTTTAAGTTAGTAGAAGGCTTTGGAACGAGGGGTCTCTATTTTGCGCTTTGTTTAAGTGCTAAGATGGTAGATTTGGGCTTAATGTTGGATTATTTTAAAAAAATATATAATAATTATGATTATTATAAAATAAAATAATTAATAATGAAAGTATAAAAAATTTCCACGTTAGAAATGAAATGAAATAAAATAATAGTAATATGCCATGTCAGATGACACGTGTCACGATGTGATTGGTCTGTACGTCCACGTCAGCAACGGAGTTAACACCATTAACAGAAGTATCAAAAATGGCCATGTAGAGTTCAATTAGGTACTGAGATTGAACTTTCGAAAGTTCAGGTGCTTAATTGAATTTTCGGGTAAAGTTAAGATACATAATTTGACATTATCCCTAAAATAAAATCACCCCCTTTGATATCTTTAGTGTAAATATTTTTAATATAATGTTTTTAGCATATAGATATAAAATATTTTTGGTATCTCTAAAATCATAAAATTACATAGGGTATGAATAGAAGTAAATAGGGGTTGAATAGAATAGTCTTTTCCGCATAAAATATTTTTGGTATCTTTGAAACCATAAAATTAAATAGGGTTTGAATAGAATTAAATAATGATTGAATAAACATGTTCTTTTCGGGTATAAAATATTTTTCGTATTCTTGAAATCATGAAATTAAATAGGGTTTGAATAGAATTAAATAGGGATTGAATAGACATAGTGTTTTTTGTATAAAATATTTTTGTATCCCTGAAATTATAAAATTAAATAGAGTTTGAATAGATATACTATTAAAGAAAAAAACACCCTTTTGGTGTCTTTAATGTAAATGTTTTTAGCATATGGACATAAAATATTTGTACTTAAAATTACACTACCTTATAACTTGAAGAGCCAAATTCAAATTATGATAACTATGGAAAATTCTATTGTTCCTTCATTAATTTTGACACGACCAGTCCTATCATTATCCAATGACTCACATCATATCCACCTTTGATCGAACTATTAAAATAGTTAATATTCTAATTACTACATTAATTTTAATAGTTAGATGGTTGACTTGATAGTTCTGTCGACAAGACCGTAGAAGTTCCTAAACATATAAATGTTGACTAATCTAGCTAACATTGAACTTCATAAAATGAAATGATTGAATAATTGAAAAATAAGACTATTCATAAATACACATTGAATTATAAGATTACGCATTGAATTTTTGGTAATGTAACTATATAATTTTATACATTAAGCCATGAATTGTCTTAAAGAAAAGGAAACCATACGGCTTTTTTTAGAAATGAGGAATATTGTTATTGTTCTACCAACTAATATATACGTGGTAATTAACCCAAAGTTGATTTCTATGTTGGTCCAGTTAATCGGATATTTTCAATTTGCTTGTTTAAGGACGACGTATCGTGTTGTACTTGCACACACACACGTCAACAGAGCGAAATCATGTGATTATTTACCCTGACATTTTAATTCTAGGAAAATGAATAGAGAACAACACACGGGGAAGAGAGAGAGGAGAGAGAGGGAGGAGAGGGGGAGGGGGAGAGGGAGGGGGAGAGGGAGGGGGAGGTACATGATAGTACAACATTGAATTTTCTAAAGTATATATTAATAATCTTTCCCTTTGTGGATTCCCGATTTTTTCGTATCCAATTAAATGTCTAGACACAACTATAAATATTTACCCGAACTAAGGGTGTTCATGGACCGATTAACTGGTCCGTGGCCTTATTTTTTGAACCTAACCGTAATTATCGGTTTTTAAATATCCTGATCCTTAACCGGTCCATTATAAATGGTTAACCACCTTAACGGTTAACCGTTTCATTCGATTAATTTATTCGGTTTTCGGTTTTTAACCATTTAACGTAATGGTTTCAACAAATCAAATTGATAATTTCAAAAAACCTTTTTTTAGCCTTTATCATAAAGTTTTTCTTTAAACTATTATATATATTACTAGAGCTAAAAAAAAAGAAAATGAAATTAAGGAAAATGGGAAAAATGAACCTTTGAATGTATCATTATCAATAAAATCAAACTAAATCAATTACCAAATTAACTCCATTAATCATAAGATAATAATATTTTAATCGAAATTCAAGAAATATTAACATAGGTAAATTATATGTATATGAAAATCATATGCATATATATATAAAATAATTATTTATATATGTAAATTATATATATAATATATTTATAAATACTGAAACGGTTAACCGTTAACCATCGGTTTTTTGTGGTTACAAACCAAAACCGAAACCGAAACCGAAAACCGAAAAAAATAAAAACCATAATCCTAAACCGAAACCAATAGACCGGTTAACCATATTTTTTGGATTGGTTTTATGGTTTCGGCTCGGTTTCTCGGTTTCATCGGTTTTTTTGTACACCCCTAACCCGAACCCACTAGCTAGACAGAACATTAAGAGAAAAATAAAAAAAGGAAAAAAGCATCAAAGATGGCGAGAGAATTGGTTCTTCCAGAAAGAACTATCAGGTTTTGCGATGCAAAGCAATGGAGGCGTCCTTTTCCTGTTTTGCATGGTTGTATTTTCAGTGACCATCATTTCCATGGTCATTTTTGCTTGTGGAGATAGTGGATCTACTGGCAACAAAAAACCAAGGCGGTCTCATGGTGTTGGTTTAGTTGATGGTCGAGGAGGTGGGGCACGTGGTGGTAGAGGCGCTAGAGGTGGCGGTGGAGATTGTGGTGGCAGCGATGGAGGTTGTGGTGGCGGTTGCGCTGGTGGTGGAGGTGGAGACTGTGGTGGCGGTAGTGCGTGTTAAGTATATTGTTATGGACACTATTGCTGATTAAAAATTTATTCCTTTTAGGACGCTCGAATGGATACAAATAAATGTTGCCAACATGTATGTCTTTATTGTGTTAAAAAAATATATATGTTTCTTTGTTGATATCCATATATAAATATGTCGGTTATATTTGAAAAATAATAAGCAAACGATACACCCACGATGCATATATAAATAAAACAACCTAATATATATAAATTAAATAAATATATTATTTTGATAGGTTGGAAAAGGACAACCTTAATTAGTATTAAAAATTAAAAAATTAATTACAAATAATTACAATTGTATTAGAGCTTTAGATTGATATATAAGAATACACGTTTAGGTCAAAAAAGGAAAAGATTATGTCTATTCAACTCCAATTTAATCCTATTCAAACCTGATTTAATTTTATGATTTTAGGGATACCAAAAATATTTTACCACCATATGCTAAAAAAAGAAAAGATTATGTCTATTTAACCTCTATTTAATTCTATTTAAGCTCTATTTAATTTCATGATTATGAAATATTAAAAATATTTGACCGAAAAAGACTATTTACTCAACCCATATTTAATTCTATTCAAACTCTATTTAATTTCATAATTTTAAGGATGCCAAAAATATTTTATGCGCATATGTTAAAAAAGAAAAAAATTATATCTATTTAACCCTTATTTAAATATATTTAAGCCCTATTTAATTTTCATGATTTCTGATATACAAATAATATTTTATATCCATATACTAAAAATATTATATTAAAAATATTTACACTAAAAATATTTATACTAAAAACATCAAGAAACGTGATTTTGTTTTAATCGTATAGATATTCCTTCCATCTATGTTTATGCCGCGAATAAATATTACCTATAATTAATGTTGCACCAAATCGAGAGATTTTTCCAGCACTTCCCATTTTAAAAGATTCAGATTCGCAAAATTGTGTGGCGACCAAAATCATGATGTCCGTCGTATGATATTTGTGATCTTATCATCCACTTAACCCTGTTCATCCATCTAAAATTGAAAAAGAGAGCTAAAAGATTTATAGACTTTTATTTATTAAGCTCTTATTATGCAGTCCAGCAGAGCAAGTTATGATATTCCTTCCTAGTTTCTGATGAAACCAATTGTCCGATCATTTAGTTAAATAGAACAACAATATAATAAAGTTACTATTATTAACAATTAAATAGAATTATAATAAGATATTCATTCATTAACTTTTATTGAAATTGGACATATTTAAATGAAAAAAAAAAAACCAATAGCATTGCAGCCTAATGGTATCTCCCTAATCTCTCAAGTGAGATGTCCATATTCAAATCGCCCCTTCCCATTGTAATAGGCAAAAAAAAAAAAATAATAAATTAAATAAAGATCAATCCTAATATTGAATTGTTATTCATAAATTTGAGTAATAAATTATCATTCAAAAATTTTTAATAGAGTTTTCTTATGAAATTACTTGTATAGATGTATAAATATTATAATAACTTTTCATGAGAGTAAGGTATAAAGAAATTACTATTATAGTGAAATAAACAAGTAAAAAAAGGGGTAAAAGCCATCATATGTTCTTCAAACTCAAGATAATCTATATTATTTAATACTTTAATAAGACTGGAAGAAACAGTAACATAGGAAAACAATAATATACGTGTGTGCGTATATATATATTTTTTCCAAACTATATATTAGTTTGGTTTGTAAATATTTTTGGATAGTTGATTCATTATTATAAATTCTAATTAAATAATTATTTTTATTTTTAACAATTTTTATTTATTTTAGCATACGCATCGCATATGCACTATCGGCTAGTGAGTTAATAGATGAATAGGAAGCGAGAATGCTTTTTAGCAAAAAGGTTGTAGAATCTACTTCTTTGTAGGTTGTAGACTTCAAATTCTGAGACACCGCTATGGGTTGTCAAAGTATATCCATGATATTATGAATTAAGCTTATACAAATATAACTAAGATATATAATTTAATTTGATAGCAGCTAAAAAAGTTCATTCATGTTGTTCTAACATATAATGCATTATTTCATGTTTTTGCTATAATTTATATACAAATAGTACAAATTTTCACTGGCCATAACTTTAAAAGAGTTTATATAGACCGGAACGATACAAAAACAAAAGGAAAAGATAGAAGAGCAGCAACGTGTTATTGTTTTTCTCTAGTCGAAGCATTGCTAACGTTACATTTGGTTCATCTTAAATGGGGTTAATATTCTTATTTTATGGCTGTTCAATTATTATTCCTTTATTTGATTTATAAATACAGAATTTTTATTTATTTTTTTCACCAGAGAATTTGTCCTTATAAAATTATTTTTTTTTAAAATTATCTTAATTATAAAATAAAAAATGCTATTCCTAAAGGAATAACTAGGCAGAGCCAACTCTCCATGTACAATTGTACTGCATCTTCGTAATTTGTTAGACCTTTTCTATTAGATTTGTAAGATCAATTTTATTGGAATTGTTTGGTATAAAAATCAAAGTTAAATAACTTCTTTATGAGTTGCTCAATATTTTATCCAAGTTGCTTAGCTTTGGTAGGTTGCTTAGCCAAGCAACCCAAAAACTAAGCAATCTAAAAAGTAAGTTACTTACTTTTTTCTTTTTTTAACTTTTGATGTTGATTCTGTATAATTTATGTAATGTGAGACCCATAAAAATTTTATGAAAATTATATTAAATAACTTTCTGGGTAATTCATGTATAATTTATGTAATGTGAGACCCATAAAATTTTTTTAAAAATTATATTAAATAACTTTCTAAATAATTGATTGGATAAGTAGTGAGTCACTTAGTAGAGAAAGTTGCTTAAGATATTAATATTGCATGTTAAGTAACTTCCTAAGTAATTCACCGTTGAAGATGGTCTAAGAATCAAAGTCTTCTCTTTCATTTATTGAAAAAAAAAATGTCTTGACTTTTAAGGAAGTTTATGGACTTAACTATGTTAAATTATTAGGTCCATAACCGTATTAGTTTCTTCGCAAATTATATGGATCACCTTTAAAAATTTGTAGGTGTTTCTTAAAAATTAGTACCTATGTTCTATTGACCATACTTATTTGGATAAATGTCATGCTTACTATTTGAATTTTATTTACTTGTGAAATTTACTATACGAAATTTAAAATCATCAAATTATTGCATATATAAACCGAAATCATTTATAGTATATAGATATATAAGGAGGTCAATTGTAAAAAAAATATGTAAAGTTTAAATAACAAAAGTCACGATTATCCTATTTGTTTGTTGACTTAATTATCATTTGTAGATTGCATATATGACATGAACCCATCTATTATACTTTACCTTTAAATCAATGGTTTGGGATGTCATTGAACTTGAAATTTTTTGAAGTAATCAAGTCATCAATTTCAAGTTTTAGTCAATTTATGCAAATTTTTTTATCATATCAAATATGTACACGTGATTGGAGAATATACTTGGAACTTGGAATTGGAGGTAGAAAAATAGGTTCTTTTATATTTCTTGATTTAGTTGGCAGTTCAATCTAAAGAAAATCCAAAGGATTTATGGTTTGATTTGGGAAGTCAAGCCAAATAGAATTTTTTTTTATTTTTAATTATTTTTTTAAGTGAACTATTATATGTATAATATATTTATATGATGAAATAATATATGTCATGAATTGTTTGTTTCTCCTGTTGGAAGTATTTGACATTTGAAATAAAGTATATAACATGGTTGAAGTGAACAATGAAGAACTTTTTTCATCAATTGTTTTGAGTTTTATTGCTTTATTCATGGACTTAAAATTTCATTTTGTATGGCAACCGAAACTTTTTTTATTTTATTTTTGACAAAATATCAAATTTGATACTTGAACTTTGTATAAAAATTTCATTTCAAATAATCGATTTTATATCTAATTAAAATTTTTGTGGTTGTTTTAATTCTACCTCCTTACTATATCATTTATTCTATATATTAACATGGAAGAGACAACCCATCATTTAATTTTTATTAGTTCCCTTAATACCATCCGATACCAATAGGCTACTCTTTCATGTTATGAAATAAAGCAAATTACAATATTAGTGAGATATCACAAATGGTCATGAAAAGAGTTTGATTGAGAATTAAATTGATCAATTTAAAGTTCAGGTACTAAATTAAAAAAAAATTTATAAAGTTTATGTACTAAATTTGATATTATATCTTTATTTTTTATAAAAGAGTATTAGTACCATGTATTAACATAGATGATTTGGAATATATAATTGGAGAACATCTCTACTTAGGTTTCATTTATATAGTTAGATAAATCTATCATATTTTAACCAAACCTTTTGCATGAGCTTGTCATTGAGTCCACATTTCATTAGAAAATAAGAAATGACTAATATTTGTATAATATTATCCCTTAAAAATTTATTATATATTTTCTATAGTTTGTACTTAAAAATCACACTACCTTATAACCTGAAGAGCAAGATTCAAATTATGATAATTATGAAAAATTCTATGGTCCCGTCATTATCCAACGACTCACACCATACTCAACCGTGATTGAACTACTAAAATAGTTAATATTCCAATTATTATATTGATTTTAACATTTAGATAATTGACTTGATGATTCTTTAAATAATTGAAAAATAAGATTATTCAGGAATAAAAATTGAATGCTAATATTATGCATTAAATTTTTGGAGGTAGATCCGGAATCAAAAAAAGGTAACCATATAATTTTAGACATTAAGCCATGAATTGTCTTAAAGAAAAAGAAACTAGACGGCTTTTTTAGAAATGAGGAATATTGTTATTATTCTACCAACTAATATATACGTCGTAATTAACCCAAAGTTGATTTCTATGTTGGCCCAGTTAATCGGATATTTTCAATTTGCTTGTTTAAGGACGAGGTATAGTGCTGAACTTGTACGCACGTCAACAGAGCGAAATTATGTGATTATTGTCCCACATTTCTAATTCTAGGAAAATAGTATAACATTGAATTTTTTAAAGTATATATTAATAGGCTTTCCCTTTCTACATTCCTGACTTTTTTCGCATATCCAATTAAGTGTCTAGACACAACTATAAATATTCACTTGAACCCACTAGCTAGACAGAAAACTGAAGGAAAAAGTAAAGGAAAAAATTTATCACAGGGATCGAAGATGGCGAGAGAATCGGCTCTTTTTGTGGATGGCCATAGAGAATTATCAGGTTTCGCGATGCAAAGCAATGGAGGAGTCCTTTTCCTGTTTTGCATGTTTGTATTTTCAGTCACCATCATTTCCATGGTCATTTTTGCTTGTGGAGATAGTGGGTCAACTGGCAACAAAAAACCAAGGCGGTCTCATGGTAGTGGTTTTGTTGATGGTCGAGGAGGTGCAACACGTGGTGGTAGAGGCGCTAGAGGCGGCGGTGGAGATTATGGTGGTGGCTGTGGAGGTTGTGGTGGTGGTGGAGGTTGTGGTGGCGGCGGCGGCTGTGGAGGTTGTGGTGTAGGTGGTGGTGGTGGCGGCGGGTGTGGAGGTTGTGGTGGAGGTGGCGGTGGCGGTGGAGGCTGTGGTGGGGGTATCGCGTGTTAATTATGCTTTAGATTAAAAATTTATTTCTTATAGGACGCTCAAATGGAAACAAATAAATGTCGTCAACATGTATGTCTAATTCTGTTCAAAAAGTGTATATGTCTTTGTTGATATCCACATATATGTTGGTTATATTTAAAGAATAATATCCATTCCTTCTATGTTAATGTCGCGAATAAATATTACCTATAATTAATGTTGCACCAAATTGAGAGATTTTTCCAGCACTAGCCATTTTAAAAGATTCAGATTCAATATTGTGTGGCGACCAAGATCATGATGTCTGTCGTATGATATTATAAGCCCCTAATTTTGAGGGTAATGTCAAGTTCAAATTAATGTTGTCAAAACCAGACTGGGGTTTGACTCGGACAGACTAGGGGTCAGGGGTCAAGGGGTCGGATCGGGTTCAACCCGAAGGTTGAACCGGGGTCACGAAAAAATAAAAATATAAGGGATAATTTAATATAAAAGATTAATATGTGTATAATTACTCAATTAAATCAATATTTAAATCAAATTCATCAATTAATTATTAAATAAATATAATTTAATTATCATATTTTATAAATTTATAATAAAGTATGAATAAATATTTAAATTTCTAATTTTTTTATTTTTGGATCCGGTTCGACTGGTCCGGGTCAATCAATTCAACTGGTTCTACCGCTCGGGTCGACCGGGTCAATCTAGGTCTCGCCAGTTCGTTGCAAAAACGAGTTTAGGTGAGACCTGGCCCAGCCTTAGTATCGGTTCCGATCGAACCGGGTTGAATCGGCCGGTCCGGGCCGGTTTTGACAACCATGGATCAAATCCTAAACCAGAAAGTCAACCAGAAATCTTAAGTCAACAAATTCTCAGAAAACCTAAGTAGCTTAGATTTGGCAACCCTGCGTTCCTAAACCAAGAGGTCGAAATACGAATGAAGAGTATAGATTGGTTCGTAATAATATTAGAATGTATAAAAAGATTAGATTATCGAATTTTCGATCTATTTTGAACCCGATCAGATACAAACTTTGAAAAGCATGTCCCCGGGCTCGAGATATTAAATATATGTTATTAGTACCACTAGAATCGTAATTTCATAAGATTTTTTAAATATATCAATTATATAAATTTTCAGGCTATAAAAGTTACAAATATTACCTTTTAATCGTATTTTTATTACTACCGGTACTTTAAATATCTAATCTACTTTTTGATTTCTTTCACACTATTCATCAAGTACAATTACCCATAACCTATTTCTTACATCTTTACATCCTATTTTACAATTTCATTATTTTCCTTACAATTTACATTTCCAATATAACTTTTACTACTTAAATTACTTATTTAAATTTGAATCTTACACAACACAACACAAATAACCCCCTCTCTCTCTAGTAGAACCGGCGTGCCTCTCTCCCTTTCCTCTCTCAATTTGTTTTATTTCTTTTCTTTTATTACACAAATCTTAATCCACTTGTCATATATATATATATATATCCATTTATGCCAACTTCATTTCATTTTATCTCTTTCTTCCTTTTCACTTTAGAAATTTTTTGCAAAACTCTCTCTCCCTCTCCTCTACATGTCGTGACCCTCTGGCTCTCTCTATACATACACACACTTTTGTTTTCTTGTTCCAAAAAATCTATATGTAATAGATCTACACTTTATTATCTTAAAAACATGTAATGACATGATCATTCATGTGTGATTTCACTCAAAAAACCCTATGAGCTTTAAGCTAGGGATGTAGAAACATTTGAACATGAGATCCTTGCCATCACAATGTTATAGATCTTGTTATTTAAGATTATTTTGCTATTACTTGTTTTATTGTTAAGATATGTTGTTATTATTAATGTTTTGTGCATGTATTCATCATCTAGCCATATCCACATAATAGTCATAGTGTTCATGCATTTATAACTAGTATAATAAACTAGATTTAGTTGTTTTGAGTTCATAAATGCCCTAAGCATTTGTTTTATGCATATAAATAGCTTGTAGTAGTATGATGATAGTAGGAAAATGATAGAAAGCTCAAGATCTACCTTGGTTTTAACAAAAATGATTTTTGAAAATTCGGATAAAAAAGGAACCATATTTAGAAAAGCTATTTTTTATCTTCAAAATGTGTATTTTACATTGAAAATGAATGGCTTATGGAATAGGTATCATAAATGAGTGATCTTGATGAGTAAAGCTTAGATCTACTAAGGAATATTTTCAAAACAAGGAAAAGTTTACAAAAGTTATGTTTCAATCCCAATAACAAGTTTTAAATTCGTAATAAGGGAAGCTTGAAGTGTAAACACCCATTTTTCAACCCAAAAACAAGATTTTTGTTAGAAAAATATAAGCCTTAAGGAGTAGGTTTGATCAGGGAATAGTTTTTGAAAGATTAAATGAGTTTTACAAAAGAAACGATCTCAAAAAGAACTTTCAAAATTCGGATTTGAAAATAACTACTATTTAAACACCTATTTCCAAATGCCAAAATGATGATTTTCATAGAAAAATAGAAGTCCTAGAGATACATATAATAAAGACCAAATTTTGACAAAGATAAAAGAGGTTTATCAAAGTATAATCCTAAAATAAGGAATGGTTTCAAAAAATAGATTAAACAATGATTTTATTCCTTAAAATCTTGTAAAATTTGTAATTAGGTAGACCACCTATTTAAAAATCTATTTTCTAACTCCAAAATGAAGGTTTTTATTAAAATATTGAAGTTGATTGGTGTATAGGTCATCAAGGTTAAGTTTTGATAAAAGCATGTGTGATTTTGCAAGAAGAAAAATTATTTTTCTCAAGTCTAGTAATTTCAAAAGTTTTGCAAAGCAAAAGTTTTTCAAAAAGAATTTTTGATACTATATCATTAAGGATATACATATATATATATATATATCTCATCTCATGACATTCATGATAATAACTTATCGGTCTTGCATGTAAACATAATGCACTTGGTAAAACAAAGTTAGGAAAAGGGTGTCTTATACATCCTATTAAGCATTATCTAAAGTACAAGAGTAGATAGCTTCACCAACACCCAATAATCATACATGATAATAGTCATATATGTATATAATAGTCTTACAAAATGTAATGATAGCTAAGTATCTATCAAAGCTTTGGATTGATGCTTGATTTGAAATTTGAAGTTGAACTATGGGATGGGAATTTCGTATAGTATTTTGTACCCTACTTTTCATGGACCAAACAACCTTGTTAGTTGGAAATAACTCTAGAAATAGATAGCTCTCGTCAAATAAGTAGAAATCGGTATATAATATGCGAAACTTTGAGTTAAAAGGACCAAGTTATGGTCGCTTTAAGTTGGAATTTCCTCTTAGACGAATTTTGACGAACTTGTTAGAATAGAATTTATAAGTTCATTCAAACTTCATAGAAATACTCATTAAAGTTATTTCTTTTGATTAGGAGAATTGGGAGACGGACTAGACCTTCTTGAGGACTATTACGATTAAGTGGATTTTCGTGCTATGGTAAAGTGAGTTCACTATCTTGAAATTATATGCTTATAAATGTGCTTGTAATGTTAGTGGCATTAGAATTAGGGCAAGATAAAATTTGATTGTGTGTATGTGATTTCTACTTAGGTGAATCGATAATAAGAATATCGAAATGTGCTTATTGTAAATATTTGTATGAAGTAGTATAGAATTGAAGTGTCTGCAATATCTGTGATCGCCCATAAATTGTTAATTAATATAACATGATCTTATAATCAAATTGAGCATGCATACCATATCCGAGTCACATTGCATAGGTTATTATATCTTTGTGGGAAGAAGACATAATAGCTAGACAACGAGGGGCCTGTAAGCGTGAATGTTGGCGTAATGGCTGGAAATTGAATTGGTAGTGGTGTAGGCACTTGTATCAACTACAAATTGTGTGTGGATGGGCACCTGTATCAACCACAATTAAAACGAGAAAAATTGAAATCTATAGTCGTATGGCCTGAAACACTTAACCCCTAATGGAGGGTGTAAATCCATTCAACATAAGATTTCCGGAAGGTCTTATGTATTATATGCTCACGTGTTTGTGCATTTCATATGGTTGTCAATATAACTCACCTGAAATATATTACTTGTTGAGCATTAAATTCTGGAAGTAAAACTCACTAAGCTCGTAAGCTTATACCCCTATAATTTCCTATTGTAGTATGAATATTTAAAGCTTTCTCCAAGAAGCCACTTTCCTTAGGTACAACTTTTGGAATCTAAGGAGAATTTTGAAGAAGTCGGGACCTAGATGTAGGCGTAGACTCTAGTTGAATCTCCTAAATTGATATATATAATGGTTGTTGTAAGAGACTTTTGAGGACTTAAGAATTCTTAATATTTTGACGGGGGTATGCCCCTTACCTCATGTAATAGATTAATATCTATAACTGTTATGATTTACTTTCTTATTGCTATGTATGTCTTCTTAAGCTATTTCGATTCAAAATATGGTCCCTTATTTGTTGAACATAAGCCTTATACCCGGTGTTTAGACTCATGGAATGACTAAGGTAGTCATACACGACTTAGATATTGAGTTTGGCGGATTATCGTGTATAAGGTACCCTTTGGGGCGTTACAGTTTAAGTTGGTATCAAAGCATGGTTAAGAATCTATAATGATAGCCTTAATTAATAGATTTAAGGAGAAATAAAAAGAAAAGAATAAGATAAGATAAGAATAAAATAAATAAGGCTTAGATAAGAATAGCATGGGTAATATGGGTTTTACAATTCTAATCCTTTCTCCTTTGTGAATAGCTTACTCTTGGGGAAGCCCGCATAGTGGCAAGGCAATTGCGTAAGCAACCCGACGAGTTTTTGGTTGAATACCGTTTAAGAATTAAGGTCTTGTGCAAAGAATTTGCTTTAGCTGGCCACCCTAGGTCAATTCGAACGATGTTTGATTTGTGGAAAAGAGGGTTGATGAACATTGAGTAGCATAAAGTAGTGACTGACATAGAGTACTGCCCTATAAGGAAGAAATGCTGGTCGGAGCTTGAAGTGATTTATGCATTAGAAAGGATTGCTGTTTATAAGTTGGGACAACCCATGTTGCAAGAAGCTACTTTTGTGTTAAGGAATGAAAGAAAACCAACCTTTCCCAATTTTCAAACCTGGAACCCAATTGGGTATCTGGTTGTTTATGTCCATGACTTGTTGGGGGATCACACCGATTGTCTTTGAGCGGATGCTTAAAGTCACTTCTTTTGGTGGGGAGTGTATGAGGAAGTGCTACCTCCACCCGCCGATATGGCCCAACTACCTCTACGAAGTGAAATCGGTTACCGACCCCACGAGGAAGAAGTGGATGAGATAGAGGATGAGGTTGTTATCCCATCTAAAGGAAATGAGGATGAAGAAGGAGAAGAAGTAGTTTACAAAAAGAAAATATGAGAATTTAAGGAAGGAAGAGAGACCCATGTTTTGACCCACAAGTCTATGCTAAATTTTGTAGTTGCGACCTTGAAAGATAGGTCATAGTAGCTTTTGTTGTTCCAGATGTTATCTATGGTTGTCGCTTGTTGTGATGTTTTGAATCATTATGCTTTGTTTTCAATTCCAATGTAAAGGTCCTTGCACCTGCAGTTGAAGTTTTAATGAAAAATTATGTTATGTTTTATAAGGTTGATATTTCTTTATTTAAGTTTCTTAAATTATATTTTGCACTTATTTTACTCACTTATAGGAGAATTCTAGACGTTTCTGAATCCCGATAAAAAATGTTAAGAATGTTACTGGAAGATTACTTAACTAAGTTAATTAAAATGTAACACAGCTGTGGTACAGGGAGGAGACGACAAGAGCAAAGCACGACTTTAGAGCAATTGGCACAAGCGCTTGAGGCCATTCGACAAACTATGCCTATGCCCGTTCCTGTTCCTGCCCCTACTCTAACACCTACTCTACCACCCTCAGCGCAACAGGCATCTGTAGCCATGCCGATGCCTGAAAATGCACAATCCTACACCACGCCTTTACCACCACCACCACTACCACCCCCGAGGCCGTACAAGAGCTCCTTACCTGAGTTCATAAGAAGTAACAGATACTATGAGGGAGCCTTTAGAAAAGCCGATGAGGCCGAGGATTGGTTAACCTAAATAGAACGGTTGTTTGATGCTTTTGAAATGCTCCACAGCTTAAGAGTTAATTATGGCATACACCTGCTAAGGTTGAATGCAAGGGTATGGTAAGAATCTAAGAAGAGGGAACTCGTGGCACCTATTACATAGGATATGTTCCGTTACGAATTCCTTGAGCATTACTTTCCTGGAATTCTTCGGGTTCAGTACAGTGTAGATTTTCTGCACATATGACAAAGAGGCTGCACAGTGGAACAATATGAGACTGACTTTGTAGGCTGCTCCAATATGCCCCTGACTCATACAAATATAGTGAGGAACTAAAGATACAAGTTTTTCTGAGTGGCTTAGATGAGGACATGAGAGTGAGACTTGAGGAGTTCAATATCAGGACTTTTAGGGAATTGGTTAAGAGAGCTCAGATTATTGAAGGGGAAAAAAAGAGAAGACAAAGACCATGAATAGAACACCCTCGTTGTTTGGAAGAAAGTTTTATGGGGGGTCAAGTTCTAGGTATCCCCAGAAGAGGTTCAAGCCACTCTATGGCTTCAAAGGAAACACAAGCGGGGGAAATGGAGGAAAGAACATCCTTAAAACCCCAAGTTGCTGGAAGTGCAAGGGAGAGCACTATCCTAAGAGATGTTTGCAGTTGAGAGACGAGTGTTATTTCTGCGAGGAGGCAAGTCACAAGATATTCGAGTGCCCTAAGAAGGCCACTACTACTTGTTTTATCTATAAGCAAATTGGATACTTTGCTAACGAGTGCCTACAGAGGACGGGCGCCCCAGCCAGGACATTTGGAGGTTCATCCTCGATAAAACCCGGAAATGGGAATAGTGGAAACCCTAGCAGCTGTTCTGGATCGACTATGCATGGCATGAGGATATATAATCTGGAGGAGCAATAGATTTGTGCGGAAGCTAAGGATGAAGGTTATGACTTGGCTGCCCTAGAGGAAGACAATGGCCAAGATTTTGGACTCGTGACAGCTTAGTTTTCCAGCCCTTGTTTCTGTTTTTCGAATGATTATAAATTGCTTAGGACCTAAGGGTTATAAAAAGGAAAAATAAGTATAGTAATCTAAGATAAAGTTAGGAAATGGATTAGAATGGTTTGGGATAGTAATTAGCCGTGTTGAATACAGGACGCATACTAGTAGATAAGACGACTGCTTATGCCTTGTTCGACATTGGAGCCACACACTCATTTATCACCACTGGTTTGGTGAAACAAGTTGGATTACTAATAGCCATTTCCACCTCCGGCTTTCATATCAAGACTCCAACTGGAAATGTGGTAACGACTAATGAGGTGTTGAAAGACTGCCCAATAGCAAATTCAAGGACATCACACAAGTTGTGATTTGATTGTTTTGGAAATGAGTAAATATGAAGTGATTTTTGGTATAAGTTGGTTGACTTTTGCTAAAGCTGTTGTAGATTATAGACGGAAGAAAGTGGAGTTTAAGGACTTGGATGGAAAGGATGTCGAATTTAAGGGAGAAACAACAATTTCAAGAGGAACTGAGTTAAGTTCGTTTGAACTACTTGTAGATGAGGAGGTCGAAACCAAAAAGGAAGATTCTTTTGGTGCAATGGAAAATAAGGAAAAGTTGCATCAAGTCGAGGATATACCAGTTGTTAATGAGTTTCTGGATGTTTTCCCTGATGAACTACCAGGGTTACCCCCAAAGCGAGAGATTGACTTTGAAATTAATTTGGCACCAAATACGGAACCGATATCTTCCTCCAGATCAAAGCTAGGCCACAAAAAAGAAGGAAAGGTAGGCAAGCGCTGCAAAATAAGGATCAAAAAACTGCATGGCTCCGTTGAGTTAAAGGAGTTAAAGAAACAATTATAGGAACTTTTGAATCAAGGATTTATAAGGCCAAGTGGGTCACAATGGGGTGCATCAGTTTTGTTTGTTAAGAAGAAAGATGGATCGATGAGGTTATGTGTAGACTACCAGGAGCTAAACTGTAAACTCCGGTTTTCCTAGTAACCGAGTAAACTTCGGAAACCTGAAACCAAAACTCTAAATCGGATTAGTTTAAGCTTGAGAGGGAAAAACCTAGGAACTCTAGATCCAACTTTTCTTCTATTTCAACTAAAAGAACTTTTGTAAAATAAATTAATGTGGAATGTTGTTCTAAAATATAATTCAAACCATAAAAAGATCTGTTTTCGAAAATTTTTCTATTCTGAGCCTTCCCGAGCTCCATTGCGGAAAAGCGAGCCTCGGAGCTAGAAACTCAAAAAAATATTCTGGAATACTCTTTAGAACCGAAATTTAATAAGGATTTCAAATATATAATTTTTATAATTTTTCGGTTTATAAAAATTATATTTATAGCCTTTTTCCTGTATTTTCTTTACTACCGGTAAAATAAATGTCTTGTTTACTATTTATTATTATTCACAAGTACAACCTACTACACACACAACCCATACCCTAGTCCTACATTTTTACACACTCAATTATATTTTCTTTTCCAAGAATTTTTGTCTCTTAAAAAATTATTATATTTAATACCTTTATTACATAAATTACAAGTTAAAACAAATTCAAATCTCTCTCTCTTCTTCTTTATGGCCGGCGCAACCCCTCTCCAATTTGCCTCCATTTGTTTTATTTTATCTTCTTTTTATAATACACACAAACCCTAATTTCACTTAATATATATAACATTTTACTTTCTCTCTCTTTCACTTTATTTCATTTGTTTCAAAAGCTCTCAAAACCCTCTCTTTTTCTTCCTCTTGCCGTGACTCTCTTCCCCACACACACACACTCAGACAAGTTCATTTCTTCTTCATTTCTCATCTATTTCAAGCTTTAGGTGATGAATCTTAAGCCTTTTCTACCATTTAATCTTGTAATGGCAAGATTATTCATGAGTATTTTCACTTTAAGTCCCCATGAGCACTTGCTAGGGGTAGAAAAATACTAATACATGAATATCAAGCCATCACAAGAGTAGATCTTGTATTTAAATGAGTTTTTGTTAGATAATCTTCATGTTCATGCATACAGTAGTAGAGTAAAAGTAGAGATCTTGCTTGAAAATCCATGTTCATGCTTTCAAACTTCATCTCATGCATCACAAGGAGTAGATCTAGCATTTAGACACTCATAATATACTTGATATTCATGATCTCATGAATATTTTGTGTTTTCATGCATTAATGCTTAATAAAGGCTTTGTCTTGTGTATATAAATGTTGTAGTTAATAGCTCTTTAAGTAGATAAGACAATGAACTTAAAAAGGAAAAGTTTTTCTTTGAAATATTCAAAGAAAAATTCGTATGACTTCAAAGCCACGTTTTAAAAACCTTTTTATCAACCTTAAAACTTGTGTTTTATATGAAAAATAAAAGGGTATAGGTAATAGGTATCATTAAGTAATGATTTTTATAAGTTCAAATGAGCTTTGATGAGATTAATGTGTAAAACAAAGAGTTGAAACAAGATAGGAAATTTTGAGTTACTAGTCAGTTTGTGAAATTCGTAATCTTAGATGATGACCATGAAAACACCTATTATCCAAGCTCAAAATGAAAGTTTTATGTAATAGATGAAGTCCTTAAGGGATAGGTATAATAAAGTCTTAAATTTTAATGCATTAAACAAGTTTTTCCCCAAAAGAATCATTCAAAAAAAAAATTAAATTTCTAAAAATTTGGATTTTTGAATAAATCCTATTTGAAAACATATTTACAAAGTGTAAAATACAAATTTTTGTATAAAAATGAAGGCCTTAGGTAGTAGATGTTATGAAGACTCAATCTTAACCAAGATAACTAGGAATTCCTAAGAATTAATCCCAAAACACAAGTGAGTTATCAAAGTTAGGAACTAGATTTCTCAAAAGTAGTATTTCTTGAAGTCTTGCAAAATAAAGAGTCCTAAGATTTCCTTTTAGTAAATAATGTCAAGAGCATGCATGCATCAAGTTCATAACATGTCATTCATGTTAGGAAATCATTAATATTGCATATATAATTGATTTATCAAGTAGGAACACTTCAACATTCACAAAACTATTTTTTGGAATTGGAGAGTCCTACGGATCAGGACTTATCAGATTATTTCGTGACCTAAACATTTTCGAAACTTGAAAATAATGTTGGGCATAGATATATCTTTTGAAGTAGGTAGAAAAATCGGTATATAATATGCGCAATTCCGAGTTAAAATGAGTTAGATATGACCATTTTAAATTAGATTTCAACTTAGGCGAAAATTAACGAACTTAGTAATTAGAATTATTAAGTTCATTAGAACTTTATGAGAAATACTCATTGAGGGTATTCCTTATATTTAGGTGATTTGGAGGATGGATTTCTACTTCCCGAGGACTACTACGACTAGTGGATTTCTCTACATGGCCGAGTGAGTTCATTTCTTAAATAATTGTACTCACGTATGTGCTTGTAATCGTAGTGGCATTAGAATTAGGGAAAGATAAAATTGAGATGAGTTGTGATCTAATCTTGGTTGAATGAATGTTAAGTATATCGAAACGTGACTTGTTGTAAAAATATTGTATGAACTAGTAAAGACTTGAATTGTTTAAAATTCTCTATGATCGCTCTTAACTTACCTAATTCATATGCCATGATCATAATAAACTGTACATGCATATCACGTAGTGAGTCACATTGCATTGGCTAATATACTTTTGGTGGGACAAAAGTATATTAGCGGATAAGCGAGAGGGCCTATGTTAACATTAAGGATGCGAGATCGCTTAAGTTTACGGATGTGGGGTAGGCACATAAAACTACCACAATAAAACAACAGATGTTGTATAATTAAGAGAATGAGATCGGGATTATGGTTGCATGACTTATGGACTATTCAACCCCGAATGGAGGGTGTAAATCCATTCACATATGGCTCCTAAAAAGTCATATGCTTGTATGATCATTTGCTTGTGCATTTCATATGGTTGCTAATAACTTGTCTGTTATATACTATTGTTGAGTATTAAATATTTGGAATTGAATCTCACTAAGCCTGTTATCTTACACCTCGATAGTTTTGTTGTGGTATTTTCCATTTTTTGTTGTTCCGAGGGAACACTTTCCACAGGGTTATCTTTTGGTTGAAGGAGCTTTTGAAGAAGTCGAGACCTAGTTAGAGGCGTGGACTTCTAGGAAAATCTCTTTAATATAAACCCTAGTGTTCGTAATATGTTTTTAGACTGGATAGACTGCAAGTGTGTTTTCAAGGATTGATCTTCAATCGGGATACCACCAGCTAAGAGTTAAGCCGGAAGATGTACTTAAAACGGCTTTCCAGACTCGATATGGACATTATGAATTCTTGGTGATGTCATTTGGGTTGACGAATGCTCCTGCTGCATTTATGGATTTAATGAACCGAGTGTATAAGCCTTTATTAGATAAGTCTGTTATAGTTTTTATTGATGATATCCTTATCTACTCAAAAACACGCAAACAACATGAAGAACACTACGCATGGCGTTACAAACCTTAAGGGAACACAATCAATATGCCAAAATTTCCAAGTATGATTTTTGGTTAGATAGGATTTCATTTTTGGGACATGTGGTATCCGGAAGGGGTATATCTGTAGACTCTGAGAAGATAAACGTTGTAATGGACTAGAAGTCGCCCAAGACAGTAATGGAAGTAATAAGCTTTTTGGGTCTGGCCTGGTATTATAGGAAGTTTGTTAAGAATTTTTCCAAGATATCTAAACCTTTGACCCAACTAACCCAAAAGAAGGAAAAGTTTATATGGACGGAAAAGAGAGACCAAAATTTTCAAGAACTAAAGTAAAGGCTTGTTTCTACTCCAATCTTGATTCTACAAAATCCCGAGAAGCCCTATACAGTTCATAGTGATGCATCGAGAAATGGTCTCGGATGTATACTCATGCAAGATGGTAAAGTAATTGCCTACGCTTCAAAATAGCTAAGGCCACACGAACAAAATTACCCTACCCATGATTTGGAACTAGCCGCAATGCTATTCACTTTAAAGATATGACGACATTACTTTTACGGGAAAAGGTACGAGATCTATACTAATCATAAGAGCCTTAAGTATTTCACACAAAAGAGTTGAACATGAGACAAAGGAGATGGCTCGAGTTAATCAAGGATTATGATTTAGGGATTAATTACTGCCCGAGAAGAGTAAATGCGGTTGCCGATGCATTAAGTCGTAAGAATCATGGAAAAGTTGCAGCCCTGCTCTTCGATCAAAAGGAATTAGTAAAGGAATTTGAAAGGTTAAGTATTGATTTCATGGGTGGAGATACCGAGATGGAGATAGCAAATTTGGTGACGGAACCCACTTTAATGGAAAGAATTAAGGAGGCTCAACGTTACGATGAGATAATACAAAGAATAAAAAGGAAATTCAAGAAGGAAAATACACTGACTTCATGGTGGATGACGGGGATGTAATAAGAATGAAAGGACGACTCTGTGTACCAAATGATGAGGAGATACGAAAGGAAATCATGAGTGAAGCTCACAATTCTAGGTATATGGTACACCCGGGAAGAACGAAAATGTACCAAGACCTCAAAGGACATTATTGGTGGAACGGAATGAAACGGGACGTAGTCGAATTTGTGTTGAAGTGCTGATTTGCCAGCAAGTGAAAGTAAAGCATCAAAGGCCGAGAAGATTGTTGAAACCCTTGCCAATACTGGAATGGAAGTGGGATTAGATTTCCATAGATTTCATGTGTGGATTGCCGAGAACACCAATAGGGCATGATGCTATATGGGTTATAGTAGATCGATTAACCAAGTCTACTCACTTCCTACCAATAAGTATGACCTCTTCTATGGATAAATTGGCAAAGCTTTACATCAAGGAGATCGTTCGTCTACATGGAGTACCAGCTGGAATTGTATCAGATTGAGACCTAAGGTTTGTTTCCAAGTTTCAGGGGAGCATGCAAAAGTGTATGGGAATTAAGTTACACTTTAGCACATCATATTATCCTCAAACTGATGGACAGTCTGGGTGAACCATACAAACCTTAGAGGATATGATTCGCATGTGTAATGGAGTTTAAAGGAAGTTGGGAAGCACACTTACCCTTAGTGGAGTTTGCTTATAACAACAGTTATCACTCAACAATTAAGATGCCACCCTATGAAGCTTTATATGGATGAAAGTGTAAATCCCTGTTATTTTGGGATGACGTGAAGAAATTGGTTCTTGGACCGAACCTTATACAAGATGCTGGTGATAAGGTACGAGCTATCCATTAATGAATGAAGGAGGCTCAAGATTGACAAAAGAGTTGGGCAGATCTAAAAAGGAGGATTCTTGAGTTCCAATTAGAGATCATGTGTACTTGAAGGTAAACCCTATCAAGAGTATTCATTAAAATCGCTCACAAGGGAAGTTAAGCCCCCAGCATATTGGTCCATTTGAAGTACTTGAGTAAGTTGGAGAGCTGGCATACCACCTTGCTTTACCACCAAATTGTCTAGGGTACACAATGTTTTTCACGTCTCAGTTCTTCGTAATCATGTAGCTGACCCAGATCACGTTATGGAATTGGAACCGGTATTGTTGAAAGAGAACCTCACTTATGAAGAGCACCTGGTGCAGATTATAGATCCGAAGGTTCAAAAGTTGAGAAATAAGGAAATCAAATATGTTAAGGTTCTTTAGAGGAATCACTCATACGATGAGGCAACTTGGGAGGCCGAAAACGAGATGCGATAGAAATATCCCGATTTGTTTGAGAAATCAGGTACGTTATTCAAGTTTTGAGGACAAAACTTTCTTTAAGAGGGATAGATTGTAAGCCCCTAATTTTTAGGGTAATGTCAAGTTCGAACCCTAGATCGGAAAGTCAACTAGAAATCTAAGTCAACAAATTCCTAGGAAACCCTAGTGGTTTAGATTTGCCAACCCCGCATTCCTAAACCATGAGGTCGAAATACGAGTGAAGAGTATAGATTGGTTCGTAATAATATTAGAATGCATAAAAAGATCATATTAACGAATTTTCGATCTATTTCGAACCCAATCGGATATAGACTTTGAAAAGCATGTCTCAGGGCTCAAGATATTAAATATATGTTATTAGTACCATTAGAATCTTAATTTCATAAGATTTCCAAATATATTAGTTATATAATTTTTCGGGTTATAAAAGTTACAAATATAACCTTTTTATCGTATTTTCACTACTACCAGTACTTTAAATGTCGAATCTACTTTTTGATTTCTTTCACACTATTCATCAAGTACAATTACCCATAACCTATTTCTTACATCCTTACATTCTATTCTTACAATTTCGTTATTTTCCTTACAATTTACTTTTTCAATATAACTTTTACTACTTAAATTACTTATTTAAATTTGAATCTTACACAACACAACACAAATAACCCCCTCTCTCTCCTCTAGTAGAACCAACGCTCCTCTTCCCCTTTCCTCTCTTAATTTGTTTTATTTCTTTTCTTTTATTACACAAACCCTAATCCACTTGTCTATATATATCCCTTTATGCCAACTTCATTTCATTTTCTCCCTTTCTTCCTTTTCACTTTAGAAAAATTATTGCAAAACTCTCTCTCCTTCTCCTCTACATGCCATGACCCTCTCTCTCTCTCTATACACACACACACTTTTATTTTCTTGTTCCAAAACATCTATAGGTACTAGATCTACATTTTATCATCTTAAAAACATGTAATAGAAAGATTATTCATGTGTGATTCCACTCAAAAATCCCCATGAGCTTTAAGCTAGGGATGTGGAAATACTTGAACATGAGATCCTTGCCATCATAATGTTATAGTTATATTTTTATTTAAGATTATTTTGCTATTACTTGTTTTATTGTTAAGATATGTTGTTATTATTAATGTTTTGTGCATGTATTCATCATCTAGCCATATCGACATAATAATCATAGTGTTCATGCATTTATAACTAGTAAAATAAACTAGATCTAGTTGTTTTGAGTTCATAAATGCCTTAAGCATTTGTTTTATGCATATAAATAGCTTGTAGTAGTATGATGATAGTAGGAAAATGATAGAAAGCTCAAGATCTACCTTCGTTTCAACAAATATGATTTTTGAAAATTCGGATAAAAAAAGGAACCATATTTAGAAAAACTATTTTTCAACTTCAAAATGTGTATTTTACATTGCAAATGAAGAGCTTAGGGAATAGATATCTTAAATGAGTGATCTTGATGAGTAAAGCTTGGATCTATTAAAGAATGTTTTCAAAACAAGGAAAAGTTTACAAAAGTTATGTTTCAATCCCAATAACAAGTTTTAAATTCGTAATAAGGGAAGTTTGAAGTGTAAACACCCATTTTTCAACCCAAAACAAGATTTTTATTAGAAAAATGGAAGTCTTAAGGAATAGGTTTGATTAGAGAATAGTTTTTGAAAGATTAAATGAGTTTTACAAAAGAAACGATCTCAAAAAGAACTTTTGAAATTCGGATTTGAAAATGACCACTATTTAAACACCTATTTCCAAATGCCAAAATGATGATTTTCATAGAAAAATAGAAGTCCTAGGGATACATATAATAAAGACCAAATTTTGACAAAGATAAAAGAGGTTTATTAAAGTATAATCCTAAAACAACGAATGGTTTAAAAGAATAGATTAAACAATGTTTTCATTCCTTAAAAATCTTGTAAAATTCATAATTAGGTAGACCACCTATTTGAACATCTATTTTCTAACCCTAAAATGAAGTTTTTTATTAAAACAATAAAGGTGATGGATATATAGGTCATCAAAGTTAAGTTTTGATAAAAGCAAGTGTGATTTTGCAAGCAGAAAAAGTATTTTTCTCAAGTCTAGTAATTTCAAAAGTTTTGCAAAGCAAAAGCTTTTCAAAAAGAATTTTTGATATCATATGATTAAGGATATACATATAGATATCTCATCTCATGACATTCATGATAATAACTTACCGGTTTTGCATGTACACATAATGCACTTGGTAAAAACAAAGTTAGGAAAATAGGGTCTTATACATCCTATTAAGCATTATCTAAAGTACAAGAGTAGATAGCTTCACCAACACCCATGAATCATACATGATAATGAGTCATATATACATATATATATATATATATATAATAGAGTCTTACAAAATATAATGATAGCTAAGTATCTATCAAAGCTTTGGATTGATGCTTGATTTGAAATTAGAAGTTGAACTATGGGATAGGAATTTTGTATAGTATTCTGTACCCTACTGTTCATGGACCAAAAAACCTTTTTTTTTTTTTGTAGGAAATAACTCTAGAAATAGATATCTCTTGTCGAATAGGTAGAAATCGGTATATAATATGCGAAACTCCGAGTAAAAATGACCAAGTTATGACCGTTTTAAGTTGGAATTTCGTCTTAGACAAATTTGGACGAACTTGTTAGAATAAAATTTATAAGTTTATTCAAACTTCATAGAAATACTCCGTAGAGTTATTTCTTTTGATTAGGAGAATTGGGAGACGGACTAGACCTTCCTGAAGACTATTACGATTAAGTAGCTTTTCGTGCCATGGCAAAGTGAGTTAACTATTTTTAAATTATATGCTTATGAATATGCTTGTAATGTTAGTGGCATTAAAATTAGAGCAAGATAAAATTTGATTGTGTGTATGTGAGTTCTACTTGGGTGAATCGATAATAAGAATATCGAAATGTGCTTGTTGTAAATATTTGTATGAAGTAGTATAGAATTGAAGTGTCTGCAATATCTGTGATCGCCCATAAATTGTTAATTAATATGCCATGATCTTATAATCAAATTGAGCATGCATACCATATCTGAGTCACATTGCATAGATTATTATACCTTTATGGGAAGAAGGCATAATAGCTGTGCAACGAGGGACTTGTAAACTCGAATATTGGCGTAATGGCCGGAAATTGAAATGGTAGTGGTGTGGGAACTTGTATCAACTACAAATTATGTGTGGGTAGGCACCTGTATCAACCACAATAAAAACGAGAAAAATTGGAATATATGGTTGTATGGGCTTGAAACACCTAACCTCATATGGAGGGCGTAAATCCATTCAACATAAGATTTCTAGAAAGTCTTATGTATTATATGCTTACGTGCTTGTGCATTTCATATGGTTATTAATATAACTTGCTCGAAATATATTACTTATTGAGAATTAAATTTTAGAAGTAAAACTCACCAAGCTAGTAAGCTTATATCCTTATAGTTTCCTGTTGCAGCATGAATATTTATGGCTATCTTCGAGAAGCCACTTTCCTCTGGTGCAACTTTTGGAATCTAAGGAGCTTTTTGAAGAAGTTGGGACCTAGATGTAAGCATAGACTTCTAGTTGAATCTCCTAAATTGATATATATATATATATATATGTAATGGCTGTTGTAAGAAACTTTTGAGGACTTAAGAACTCTTAATATTTTGACGGGAGTATGCCCCTTAGCTCATGTAATAGATTAACATGGCTATAACTATTATGACTTACTTTCTTATTTCTATGTATGTCTTCTTAAGCTATTCCGATTCAAAGTATCGTCCCCTATTTGTTGAACGTTAAGCCTTACACCTGGTGTTTAAACTCATGGAATGACTAAGGTAGTCATACACGACTTTAGTTATTGAGTGTGGCCGATTGTCACGTATAGGGTACCATTTGGGGCGTGACAGATATGGTATTATCTTATCATCCACTTAACCCTATTCATCCATCTAAAATTGGGAGAGAGAGTTAAAATATTTATAGGCTTTTATTTATTAAGTTCTCATTATGCAGTTAAGTAAAGCAAGTTATAATATTCCTTCCTAGTTTCGAAGGAAACAAATTGTCTAATCATTTAGTTAAATAGAACAACACTATAATATAATTGCTATCACTTGCAATTGAATAGAGTTATAATAAAATATTAATTTATTGGTTTTTATTGAAATTGGGTATCTTTAAATAAAAAAAATCAAATATTGAATTGTTATTCATAAGTTTGAGAAACAAATTACTAGTCAAAATTTTTAAATAGTGATTTTGACACAGCATGAAAGTGTAATTACACTCATTCAATCACAACTGATGAATTAAAAATCCAAGAATGCAATAAAAATATAATCTTTACGAGAAAACCCTAAAAGAAATGTCATACAAATGTAAAAATATCAAAGTCTTATGAAAAAGGTCGAAACTTGTCTATATATACTCCAATAAGAAACCTTAAAGCAAAATAATGAAAACAAAGCTGGTTAAAAGTGCACTGGCCCAACGCTGGCCGTGCAGACCACGTACGCTGGCGGCCTACAACTCTACGCCGGCAGTGTTGAAGCTAGCATAGGCTAAATTCAAGCATAATAATCAACACGCCCCATACTACGCCCATAGTCATGCCCGTGGTATAATCTAGTCTTCATTCAACAATGTACGCTAGCCATTCTGGCTTCTACACCAGCGGCGTTTTGCTGGCGTTCGACCATTTTGTCAAGGCTAGCAACCTTTGTTCCTTAATTGCATTATTCTCCCCTTGTTGTAAGGAACTCGATCTCCAATTCTGATCTATGCATTTCTACCTCATTTGTTTAGTCTTCTTGGATGATTTAGGCTTGTTCATAGCCCATTCTCTCTCTCTCTCGTCCTAATTGAATAATGGTTAATAAAATGTGCCTTTCACTCTTGATGGCTTTGGAATGAGTTGTTTTCTTTAAGGACAAAAGAGTATATTTCAAACTCTCTTTTTTTAACCTATACACATTCTCCTTTCTTGCATAATGAGCATCGACATTGTACTTCCACGGTCTTCCAAGTAATAAGTGACAGGCATCTATGTCCATTATATCACAATAGATCACATCTTTGTACTTGCCTATAGAGAATGGTACTTTGCACCGCTCTTTTACATCATTCTTCTCAAATGCTTTAACCCACCCAATAGTGTATGGGTTAGGGTGTTTTTTTATTGGTAGCCCCAATTGCTTTGCAGCTTTCCTATCAATAATGGTTTCATAACTGCCACTATTTACAACTAGGTTAAACACCTTCCCCCCTATCTTACATCTAGTACGAAACAACTGGCATCTTAAGGTGTCTTCTTTTTGCTTAAGGGTAAATATCAACTTTTTGATGAAATAAGTCTACCCAACATCTTCATCACCCTCTTCAAAATCATCCTCCTTCCCATCAAGCTCACAAACTTCTTCCCTCTCAATAATTGTTTCATATGGAACCATGTCCGTATGGGTTACCTCCCTTCTCTCTGTCTCCAACTCTATAATCTTTCCCACCAGGCAGAGGCCCCTCCTTTTAACCAGCACACAGCCAATCTAACACAGTGCTCTTCTAGTATCTCCATGTAATCGAAAAACCGAGTTACATCTGTTAACCAATCCAAAAACTCTTCTATATTCAAATTTTCATTAAAAGAAGGAACACCTACCTTTAAACAGAAATCTCTACCGTCGTGCTGATCATAATCGTAGTAATTCCTCCGGTATCCGCCATCGCCATGACCGTATCTCCTTCGTGCTTGTCTCTCTCCAAACAAAAACTCACCTTCTTCCTCAGAATCTTCATTTGAGATCTGTGCCCATCTATTTGTAGAAACAGGTGTGTTGATTGGATTGCCGTAAGCATCTCTTGCCATAGGTCGTCTACCACCATCATTCCTGTCTCTATTGGTATCAACCGCCATAGTGTTGAAACGTTCAACCAGATCTTCGACAAGTTGCTTTACCTACCGTAATATCCTATCCATGGCATCAACTACTGTCCTAAGAACCTTAGTCCCACGGACTCCCATATCTTGAGCACTGTCAAGAGTACGACCGCTATCAGTATCGTTATTGGCAGACATCTTCACAAGATTTTACTGTACTCTGATACCACTTCTAACGCAGCACGAAAGCGTAATCACACTGATTTAATCTCAATGGATGAATCAAGAATCCAGGAATGCAATAAGAATGCAATCTTGACGAGAAATCTCTCAAAGAAATGTCATACAAATATAAAAATATCAAAGTCTAATGGAAAACGTCGAAGCTCATCTATATATACTCTAATACAAAACCCTAAAACGAAATAAAGAAAGCAAAGTCGGTCAACAGTGCACTGGCTTAACGCTAGTACTGCAGACCATATACGCCGGCGGCCTACAACTCTATGCCAGCGGTGTTGAAGCTGGCGTAGGCCAAATTCAAGCACAGTAAGCAACACGCCCGTAGTCATGCCCGTGGTATAATCTGGTCTTCATTTCACAACGTACGCTAGTAATTCTAGCTTCTATGCCGGCAGCATTGTGCCGGTATTCAACCATTTTGTCAAGGCTGGCAGCCTTTATTCCTTAACTACATTAGATTTGCTATGAAATTGCTTGTATAGATGTGTAAATATTATAACAACTTTTCATGAGAGTAAGATTATAATGAAATTACAATTATAGTGAATTGAACAAGTAAAAAAAAAAAAGTAAAAATCATCATATGTTCTTCAAACTCAAGATAATCTATATTATTTAATACTTTAATATCTTTAGACTTTTATAATTTTATCTTATTTTATGTTCAACCATATCCACTTGCCTCACCATGTTGCTAGAGGTTACTTTGATATCCACAAATCCGACTTATCTCATCTAAAGCAGAAACTACTCCCTCCAATCTTTTCTCTCATGCACATCTACTTTTAAGCTGGAATTGCTATTATTGATCCTCTTTCTCACACACCTCTGCATTAAAATGAAAATATATTGAGAAGAGTAATGCTAAATTGAATGTTAAATTGTCACATTTTTATTATAGGAGAGGAAAAAAAAAAAGAAAAAGAAAGAAAAGGATGAAGTTGACATTACAATAATTTAAACAGAAATGCTCCCATTTTAAACTCATTTAAAAACAAAAGCTACTACCACTGATATTCTTTCTCATACACCTCTACATTAAAATGAAAACATATTGAGGGGACTATTGTTAAATTGGATGTTGGATTGCCACCTTTTTATAGAAGAGAGAGAAGCAAGAAGAAGATGAAGAAGAAGAAGAAACCATGAATGTGATGCTACAATAATTTAATTGATTGGAAAAATTTTTCTTGCACAATAGAAATTTAATGTAAGACTAAAAGAAATAGTAACATAGGAAAGTCAATAATATATATATGTATATATATATATATCGCCAAACTATATATTAATTTGGTTTATAAATATTTTCAGATAATTGATTCACTATTGTAAATTCTAATTAAACAATTTATTTTTATATTTTTAACAATTTTTATTTATTTTAACAAACATATTACATGTGCACCACCTGCTAGTGAATGATTGGATAACTAGGAATTAAGAATGTTTTGTTGCAAAAGGGTCATAAAATCTGCTTCTTTATAGGTTATAGATTTCAAATTCTAGGACATCGCTATGGTTTATCAAAGTATATGTTATGGCACTGAGTTCAACGAATCAAAAGAAGATAACTTATTTGGTTGACTATGTTACATAAAATAGGCTAGCAGCAGCATAACAAATGTTTGATATATTAGTGTCTTATACAAAAGTTGTACAAAGGTCATGTGTGTACATGACAAACACTACATGCTGCCTATTATTGTAACAACTAAGTAGGACATAAATACATAACAAGAAAGAAGAAAGAAAGCTTTTACCTAAAATAAAACAAAACAAAATCAATCTCTAAAGAGTCCTTTGGAACTTGAATCTAGTATGTCCATCTTCTTCAACCTTTTTCACTTTTCCTTGCATGAAATCACAGAAAACAACAAATGTATTAGTTACATTAGTAAAAGGAATGAACTTTAGTTCGTAAGATAGCAGATCAACATTTTAGGATTTGTAAAGTAAAAGTAAAAAAAGGAAAAAAGAGAGTAGAAAGTGTGCTAAGAACATGCTTGAGGTGTGAATATTGAGGAAACCTTAGGCAATTAGGGTTTATAATTCTAAAATGTTAAAAATTAGTGGACCGGGCCCTTAGGGGTCTAACATTGGTGCTTTCATTGATCTTGGTACCTGCATCAATGGCGGAAAATATTCAAGACTATGCTCAGTTACAAGATGAGTTACAATCACAAGCTGGTAAGATTTTTTCCTTAGAATATAAAACAGATAGATTACTCTCTGACATGTCCCAAGTATTGCAATTTGTTAAGATGTAAATGGAGAATGAGACTTATCATCATTTTCATAGTAGTTCATCATCTTCTTCACTTGTATGTGGTAGTCATGAAGAGTCTCCATGTTTATACATCAGGGATATTCAATCGGAGTTACCCAAAATTTCTGGTTTTAATTTTTCATCTTGGATTTTACAAGCAAATCAACTTTTTGCTTTCTATCATGATCCGAATAATAAGCGATTGAAAATGGCTTCTTTTTCCATGGAGGATGAAGCTTTGGATTGGTATAAAGTTCTTTTTCGTAATGAACTTTTATCCACTTGGCCTTTTTTTCTTAATGCTTTGGAAACCAGATTTGGGTCTTTTGAGGATGATATGAAGGATGATAAATTTTCTATAGTCAATGTTAGTTGATATGAAAATGAGGTTAATGCTACTAAAGTAGGATCTCAACATGGCTTAGCCGTAATGAAATGTGATATTTAAACATAGCAGCAAAATGTTTTTGAAGAAGTTACTTTGATGAAGAAGCAAGAATCTACTTTAGTAGCAGATAAGTTGATATATGTGGAACAAGTTACAAATTGCGTTGTTTTTCTTGGAGAGGATATTTTAGCTAGGAGGACCTACTATTAGAGGAAAATGATGAGATGTCCACAAGGATGTGCAAGCAAAACAAAGTTGTAAGATGTTACCATCTATTTTAGATGGGAATGCTTTAGTGGAATGTGAAATCATGGAATTACATACACATAGTGATGTTCAATATCATCTTGCATAATTTACAATTCTAGTGCCCCAAAAATTGTTGGATATGCAAAGATATAAAAATCAAGTACTCATTTATGATTTTGATACCTAACTTAGTAGGACTCTTATCATTAATTTTGCAAACACATGATTACTACCATCAATTTTACTTTTCAGCATGAATTGGGTAGCCATCATTTCTTGAGTTTTTTTCTCTCATCATTACATATGTAAAGACGTAAGGTTCATGTTTGGAATGGAACTTCGATGTTTAGACCAATAATCAATTTTTTGGGAAAAAACAACAACCAGCAACATAGCTTTTGGAAGTATTGTTAAAGATGGGTTGCCCATTTCTCAAGTACTATTCTAGTGGTAATATCGACTGTTTGAAATCACTTCATGGTTAGATTGGATGTACGTAAAGCTTCAATCTTATAGGAAAACTTCTACTGCCAAGGCTGAAGAAGATGGATCTCCAGTGGTATCTTTACCACTGGCTTCATATATGATTTTTGTATCGTCAAATATCTAGTTATCATTAACTCAAGGAAGATCAACCTAGAGAGCCAGATTTTTTTAAAGATATGGATGCAGTAGGTGGACTTAGGTAAATTTACGAGAGGCCATCTAGCTTATTGCCTTAAGGGCAAGGTGATTTTCTAAAGGGCAAAGAACATGCTATGACACTGAGTTCAAGGAATCAAAAGAAGATAACCTATTTGGCTGACTGTGTTACATAAAATAAGCTAGCAGTGACATAACAAATGTTTGATGTATTAGTGTCTCATACAACAGTTGTACAAAGGTCATGTGTGTACATGACAAACACTACAAGCAGTTATAACTGTCTATTGTTGTAACTACCAAGTAGGATATAAATACATAACAAGAAAGAAAGAAGAAAGAAAGCTTTTACCTAAAACAAAACAAAATCAGTCTCTAGGAGTCTTCGAGAACTCGAATTGTCAATCTTCTTCAACCTTTTTCACTTTTCCTTATATGAAATCATAGAAAACAACAAATATATAAGTTACATTGGTAAAAGGAATGAACTTTAGTTCGTAAGATAGCATATCAACATTAGCAAAAGGAATGAATTCTAGTTCGTAAGATTGCAGATCAACATTTTAGGATTTATAAAGTAAAAGTAAAAAAAGAAAAAGAGAGAGTAGAGGGTTTTTGGTCCTCATTGGGGTGGTTTTTAAAAAGTAGTAAGGAAATGGGTAGATGGTGAAAGAAAATTCGGATGGGGGGTAGTGAAGGTGCTATTGTAGACAACACCTTTGAATTTATAAGAAAGATATCGTTCTTCAGTAAAACCACTAAAGGCATCGTCTTCGATAGCATCTTCAGTCCTTACAACTTCACACACCACAAACATTAGCAATTCTATCCAATTTTACAACATCAAATACATACAATAGAAGAAAAGAAAATTTTGCAATCTAACTTCTCAACAAACATACAATTCATCACATCCGCATGATCTATGTCGATATCAAACTTGCAATATTTCACGCATGAATTGATACTTTTGTCAACTCCATGATCAATTCTCAACACCAACTTCAGAAAAATCATTCTATCATCAGCATAAGCCGATTGAATTCAACCATAACATAATGTAAACAAGAAAATATTATAGCTAAAGACCATCTACAAAATAAAATAAAGTTTAACACAAAACATATCTAAGGGTACATATTGTTTAGGAAAAAAAAAGATACATAAATATGAAAAGAAATTGCATGTTATGGCCATCTTCGCCTCCTTGAGTGTCTCTAGATCCCTTGGGCAATCCTTGAAACTATGGATCGCTGACTTTGGCCTTGATCGGATGGCCCCTCATCCAAAGCTGTTGGTGGATTGAAATAAGGTTGCTCAATTGAGCTTGCCTGAGGGGAGGGGGTAGGGGGGCCTAAACCGACAGACTTGGATCAACCCCTTACCTATGTCCTCATCATCAATAGAACATCGCTTATATTGTATCAGTGGAGTAAGATCTAAGGATGTTCTAGTTTCACCTTAGGGGGTGTGGTACGATCTAGATCCTGAAGTGAAAGAATGTGGTACTAAAGAAGTACTATGCCATCCATGAGATGTAGATGGTGCTCTTAGACAATGTGGTCGTGATCCGGCTCATCCTGATCATCTCCTCTAGTTACACCTTCATTAAGACATACATGTCAGTCCTCAAGATATAAATAATCAAGGACTCCATGCTCATCTACCCTTTCTATAACTGCATTTGCAATGGTGTAAATCCCAGAGATGTCATCTATCAGACTTATATGATGGAACTGATCGGCTTGCAAAACAATTTAAACATGCAAAGTTAGAATGTGAATTGCAATACTATGTAGTCGACATAGAATTGAAATCATTTCTTACCTAGTGACCAAATGTAGCTTCGGAATGTCTAACATACCACCTGGTAATATGCCTATACCAACGGGGATAGTCTAAGTCTACACTAAATGGATCCTTAATAGGGACTAGACAATCCTGTCACTCATTCCATATCCCATGGTCTACAGCATGATGCATAAGCCAATTTATGTCCACTCTTCCCCGCAAATCGATCTGACGTAAGTCTAGATTGGTGTTTACCAATTGTGGAATTCTCTGGTATCCACCAATTGCCTCATGACATGGTCAAGGAAATACCACTCCACAATATAAAAGCAAATGAGTAGGACTCGTGCAATCCACACATTAGCACCAACACAACAATAGGGTAGAAGCCTATTCATTATGTCATTTATGTAAAGCATTCAAACAACCTATTTGAAAAGAGAAAAATAAAATGACCTTCCAGTTGGAATTAATATTATTACATGTGTTAAGTCTCCTAGTTTGATTTTGATGATAACAAAACATGTATAAGTGTTTGCTAACAAATTTATTAAGTGTGCAGTGCTTAAATTTAAGGATGATCAAAGTTGATTTATGAAAATGTTTTTTAAAAGAGATTCAACTCAGAAAGTATTTTAGAAAGTGTTTGAAAAGTTTTTCAAGAACAAATGAATAATCAGAAAGTAACTCAGAAGGTAAATTGCTGGTTTACAAGACACTTATAACAGTTAGAAGGTAAATCAAAGGGTAAAATTTCCTATGCGAGTTTCATGAATAGAATTGAAGAAATTAGATTTTCTATAATTTTGTATGGATTTGAAGACCCAGCTCCAAAGTTGAATGTATTTGGGTAATACATTCAATTATGTTCCACATAGTTGGTTTAAATATCCATACGGATTCAAGTTTTTATTGGATTAAGGATTACCCTTAAGTTTTAACTTTTGACAGTATGTTAAAGTTCAACTTTTTAAGACATTCAAGGTCAATTTCGTTTTACAAACTATAAATCAGTTCATGACTGCCATAACAAAGATCTTTGTCTTTTAGGTCATTTTTTAGCAAGATAATGAATCTAAAATCACGAAGTTTAAGGACAACAAGAAGAATTCAAAATCACGAGAGCTAAAGACAGCTAGAGGATTTCAAAATCACAAGATTTATAGGCTGCAAAGATATGGGATACAAATCTATTTTTCAAATTGAACAATATCAGAAGATGTTTATCTTTAAGTAGATGAAATTTATGGGATCTTCATCAACAATCAAGTTTATCTTTACAAGCTAGAAATTTTTGAATTTGAAGAAGATAATGAACAATAAGATTTTATCCTATCTTTAAGGGATTTTGCTACATTATTTTCAGAGGATGATTTGAATTGACAAAGTTCAAATCTTCAAGACCCATCCATAGTAAGATTAATATCTCTAGCCGGCGCACAAAAATTCGAAACAAGATCATCTTTAACGTTCAATTTCTTATCTTATCTAAATAAAGCAGGTGTTTCGAAGGAGAAATATCATAAATGAAGCTTATTCTATCCTAACCTTTGAAGATACTTCTAGTTGAAGATTAAATAGAAGAAGGGGGGGAGGGGGGGAACTTCGATATAACAATAATAATCAGCTCCACCTTTATACGAACTCTATAGCTGACTTCTATGCTAATCACTATTACTCTATTGTCATCCTTGTACTAAAACCGAGAGGAAATATTTATTTCTTTATTCCTCATTGCTTTAGTTTTCTTGTGAGAGATTGTAAGAGGAGTGGAGTGACATTCCTTTCTCTATAGATTAGTAAATAGGTTGAGTGAAGCTAGATAGGGTGAGTAGAGTGATTGAAGTTCATTGTAGTTGAACAAGTTTGTACTATTATTTCTCGATTGGATAGTGAAATATACCAGTGTAGAATATCGAGTACCCGACTTGGAGCTAGAAGAGAGGATTGACGCTCAATGTGGAACCTCTATAAATCGACTTTGCACTCTTCTCTACTTTATCTTTTAATTTCGTGCATGTTTACTTATTTGTTCTTGTTGCATTTCATGCTCAAAGACTAAATCAGAAAGTACATGGAAGTTTAATTTCTAATCAGAAACTAAATCAAAGAGTAAATTGAAATCTCAACTTTAAACATTTTCTTAACTTAAGTGAACTTGTTTATTCGAATCTTTGATTAATATTATTTGTATTTAAGGTTGTTATTTTCAAGTTAGTTTAAAAGCCATTATAATTTGTTTAACCAATTATGTGAATTTTGGTTTAATTTTGAAAAAGAAAATATTTTATTAAATAACCAATTCACCCCCTTCTTCGTTATTCTTTCGCAACCAACAACATGGCATAAGTTTAAGTTCACAAAGGAAAAAACATATGTACCTATAAAGAACCTAGAAGGTTAAATGCCTACCGGTATGGTGAAATTACATGGGATAGATGATGAGTGGTGTCTCTAACAATCCTCTATCGTGCATCGAGTTAGAATGAGCACGAGCTGCAACAACAGAAAATCAATCCTAAGTCCAAAGTTGCAACAACACAGTAGCTCCACCAATCTGACTAGCATCATTTATAGATGCCCGACACAATTGTCGGTACAACCAACTCAAGCAAACAAACCCCTATCTATACTGGCCAGCTCGTGCCATGTCATCTGATAAGGGTAAGAACATTGCATGAACCAACAATCCAGAATTGTTAGCAAAAATACATCCACCCATCAGCTGGAGAATGTAAGCTCGTGCATACCTAATGACCACCTCGTCTGGAGCATTCTCAGGCAACTCAATGAAACGATTATGCAGCCAATTCAGACTTAAATGACCTCCTCGTATGGTACCTCCACGTGGGGGATAGTCCCTAACAAATGCACACATAATGTCATCTAACCCTATAGTGGAGAAGTGACACCCACAACTAGCATACAGTAAACTGGTAGTCTAAGCTGCACCTCTATGTCCTGTAAGGTGACAATCGTCTTCCCATAAGGCATATGAAATGTGTGGGTCTCCGATCTCTATCACTCAACAAGCGTTGTAATTAGATACTAGTCGAGTTGAATGTACAGGAGGTGTACCATTCCTATGAAACCAGCTTGCTTTAGATAAGGCAAAAGGCATTCGTCGATTGGTCTTCTAAATTGCTCAAGCCTAGAAGTTAGTTCCCATTGTCTAACAACAAGAGTAGTAGCAGATGCCTGAAAAGTTAAGGAACATAGCATTAAAAATGCCTTCACATAGATGCTTGTTAGAAATGAACATTAGGAGAAGGTTTTACCTCATCCCTCCAGACAGCTAACAAATGGTGCCTCTTCTGCGGTGTAAGTATAGATGGATCAATTAGTCCTGGCTCCATGTGCCTTAAACATGAAAGGAACATCGATAGTTCAAATATGTATAATAAAAGGCATTAACAAACACAATTATGTTGAACATAAAAAAAGACATATTTTAAACTTGTCCACATTTTCCTTCTCTTTAGTGGACAACCCCTCCTATTATGCCTTTTTTTTCTACATAGGTTGCACATAACTTGGTCAAGTCGTTCTCTATAGTCCATTTCCATCTTATATCGCTTCGTCTTGGGCTTACCTTTTGAGCGAACAACTTTTGGATTGGGTAGTAATAAAAGGAAGTTAGATGGGTTAGGCCAATCAAGATCATCACTAAGTGGGAAAAAGTTGGTGCGATAGCATTGCACCTAATTGGTCCACCTATACCATGGGCCTACTAACAAAGTCCAATCAATTTTAGTGTGTCTTGCCACCGCCATCGAATGGGAATAGTGTAATCTCCTAGATTTTTTTCTACGGTTTATGCATAGAACCTAAACCGAAAGTCAACAAAAAACTCTAAGGTCAACAAATATACATCAAACCCTAGTAGATTGGCTTTGGCAATCCCGTGTTCTTACTCCCAAAACAACGAAATTGAAATAGTAGTAGATAATAGTTCGTAATAATATAAGGAAGCATAAAAATATCATATTCAATAATTTTTAGTCTTTCGGATCTGAACAGGATCATTTTTCGAAAACCATGCCCCGGTGCACCCAATAGTAAAAATATTCCGATAATACCAATAAACTCGTAAAAATACAAGGATTTCAAAAATATTAGTTTCATAATTTTTTGGTATTTAAAAATATCAAATATAGCTTAATCATGCATATTTTCTTTACTACCGGTATTAATTTGTCTTATTTACTATTCATAATACTATTCTACACTATTCACCTATCTTTACTTTTCTACACCTATCCTTACACTCTATATTCATATTATCTATTTTTTACTTTTTTCATACATCTTTATTCACATCAAACTTATAACTTATTACTTTTAATTAACAAAAATATAAAACAAAACAAACTCTCTCTCTCTCCTCTATAAATCACGCCGGCCCTTCCTCATCCACACACACATTTTATTTTATTTTTTTTTCAATTTATTTAATTCACACAACTTTCACTCCAAAAATTCTATAAATACCCTCCTCTCCCTCCATTTCTTTCACATTCATTTACTATACTAAAACTCTCCCAAATTCTCTCCACAAACACTCTCTTCCAAAAATCTCTCTTTTCTTTCTCTCTACTACCCATATTCCCTATAAGCTTTCTATACATATACACTATCAAACTTTTCTTATACTACCACTTCCATATCTTCTCTTTAGGTAAAAATCCTTACATTTTCTAACATTTATTTTCCATGTCATGTAACTTAGCATGACTATAGAGTTGTCCCTAAAAAACTCACATGAGTTGTAGAAACAACAACATGTTCATGCTTTGTTCTTGCACATGCCAAGATTCCAATTTTTACTATCTTGTTATTATTATAATGCCATATTATTATTATTGTTATTATGCTTCTAACTTAACTATATATATATATGTATATGTTACTATCTATATGTATATCTATATATATTCGAGAGCCTAAATGCTCACTAACTCAATAGCAAGCTTATTACTATATTTGCTCTTATTATTGTTTTTCTTTTTCTTTTGGGACTTAGTCCCAAATTGCTTGATGAAGGTAAGTCTCCCAATACTTGACCGAGTTACCTTGATAAAGCTAAGGTTCTCAATACTTGACCATACTATCCTGCTTATTATTATCATGCTTCTTATCTTATATTTTCATCATCTTCATACTACATGCTCATATACATGCATCTTCATAATGATATTGTCTCAACAATATTCAAAGTGGAATTTATCTTTAATAAAATAACTTGAAACTGAACTTTTTATTATGTAACTAGTCACTAAATAAAGGAGTTGTCATCAACAACTTAGAAAATGGATTTTTGCTACATTTTTTCAAGCTTTCTCAAAGTTTTGTCAAATGACAACAGGAATAGTTTTACCAAGGAAATAAAGGAAATAAGCATCTTCTTTTCATAATAAGTTAACCTAAGGCTTAGTAAAAATAATTTATTGGTATATAAATTTTTCACAAAAAGCTTAAGATTAAAGTCTTCAACTTCATAATAAAAACCAAGAAGTAAACTAGTTTTTAAAGTTAAGATAAAATCAACTCGTTAATTTATAAACCCACTTAGAAAAATAATAATTTTCAAGTTTCTAAAGAAGGAACCCATTTTCAAATAAATAAAAAGAATACGAATATAAATATGAATATGATTAGTTAAAAAACAATGGATTGTATCAATAACTTAAAAAGATGATTTCTTCTCATATAAAATCGTTAAAGAAAATTAAAAGACTAAGTTTTAGAAATAAAATTTAAGGAGATAATAAATAAAAACATAAGAGGAAAGAGACTTATTTATCAAAACCATTTTTAAGGACAAATCTATAATTAAATAGGTTTAAACAACTTATGAAATTTTTGAAAACTTTATTTTATCATAGAAGCAAATTTGTAAAGACCAAAGTTAAGGGAAAAAATTTATTTGTTTTAGAAAAGAAATTAGAAAACAAAATAAGAATATATTTGTTTATAATAACCTAAGAAATTATAAAGTTTCTCCAAAATACTTAGAAAAGAATTTGCTAAGTTTAAGTTTCAACACTTTAAGATGAATTTTTTTTACTAAAAACTAATCGTTGAGACAATACCATTAGAATTTTTACATATAGTATGAGTCTAGCTATATATACTCAAAGGATTTTTTCAACTATATACATATTTATATTTTTGCTAAAAGATTTTCGAAAAAGGATGAGTTTAGAAAATTATTTTTCAAAACTGAGATTTTTTGTTTTGAATATGTACCATGGTTTTTAGAAACCTAAATGACCTTTTATGTAGAAAATTACCTTATACATTGATAGATCTTTTCGATTAGGTAGAAATCGGTATATAATATGCGAAATTCCAAGTTGAAATGAGCAAGTTATGATAATTTTAAGTTGGAATTTCACTCTATGCGAATTTTAATGAACTTAGTAGAATAGTGTTACAAGTTAAGTAGATCTTCTAAGAAATAATCATTTTGGGTATTTCTTGTATATAGGTAACATGGAATCCGAGCTACCTTACTCGAAGGACTATTTCGACTAAGGAGCTTTTGCTACTATAGCCGAATGAGTTTAAATTCTCATAATTGTACTTATATATTTGCTTGTAGTTTAGTAGCACTAGACCTTAGGAAAAGATAAAACATGATAGTGCATGTGCTTTACTTATATGATTGAAATTGCGATAAGTATATTGAGGCAAGAATTGTTAACTAATTATTCTCTGTTGTAGTATAGGAATGATTGGCTGCAAATTCTATGATCGCTTATAAAATAACTAATATTATGCCATGATTACTTAAATAAAAATGATTCATGCATAACACGTAGTGAGTCATATTGCATTCATTACTATACCCTTGGTAGGACAAGGTCATAGTAATGAGGTCAAGGACCTGAAAGTATATTTTATGGCTTTGATTGCTCGTAATTAAATGATGAGTGGGCACCTAAATCTACTACATTTGAGCGATTAGTAGGAATCGGTATTAAACGACAAAAATATCATTTGTGAACTATGGCTTTGTTGCCCGGAACACCTAACCACTGAATGGAGGGGTAAATCCATTAAAACATATGATTCTCGAAAAATCGTATGTATTATTTGCTCACGTGATTGATTGCATCTCATATGTTTGATTAAATAACTTGTTTGATTATTGATTGTTGAGTACTTTACTTGTGAATTTAATTCTCACTAAGCAAGAAGCTTACGTCCTTATAGATACCTTTTGCAATTTCCCTATTTATGATTGAAGCCTCGGGGTATTTCCCTCAGATATTACCTTTTGGCTTAAGGAGTTTTTGGAAGAAGTCAAAGACTAAAAGTAAACTTAGACTTAGACTTCTATGTAAATCTACGTGTAATTATTTTGATTAAGCTTTAATAGACCTTGATGGACTATATCTTTTAGCGGGGGAATGCCCCTTTGATATTTGTAAGACCTTTATATATATTTCCATATTTAAGATATTATGTTATGATTTCCATTCTTAACTGCTAAATGAATGTATTTTTAAACAACTTGTTTCAAAGATGGTCCTCTATGATCATGAATGTACGCCTTACACCTAGTATCGAAGCTTATGGGATGACTAAGGCTGTCATACTTAAGCTTTGATATTGAGTGTAGTGAACTGTTGCGTTTATGGTACCATTTTGGGCGTGACAAATAGGTAAGCGGTAAATCTGCCATTGTTGCATGTACAACTTTGCTTGGAAAAGTCCACCTTATGTGTGCAACCGCCCAATCTAACATAACCTTTCTCTCGCTGAGTGCCATTTCGCACTTCAAATAATCCCATGGCCTTATTGAAACTAGTAACAACATGTGAACTACCTCTTGAACACCACAAATCTTTTTTTTTTAGGCATATGCCACAAATACGTCTCCTCCTTTTATGGCATTAGTTGCAGAATTGAGTCTCTCTTCCCAGTACATAGCATAATTATAAAATATCTTTTAAACTGGTGTCGCTATTAGCAAGCCTCTCGCACCCTTTAGAATAGAATTGTATGTTTCTGCTATGCTGCTTATCATGTAGCCAAAACAGTAAAACCCATCATATGCTAAGGCCCATTCCTCATTTCGCAAGATCATATCACCATTTGAGTTAGTCGTTTTAAACCACTCGATTGCTTCTTCATTTATGTTTTTCATAAGTTTCATATAATTTTCAAACTTTCTTCCTTGTGCTTGAAATGGAACATAGATAACCAAGTTTTTACACATCTGACTCTTATATACTTTGTTGAAATTACTAGAGATGTGCTAGATACAAAACTGATGAACCGCAAAAGGTAGCTGCCAACCATTTGGCCCATCATTCACTGCCTTGATAATACCAGCTCCCCGATTTGAAATTAGACATATGATCTCCTTTCCTCTATGTCCTATGAATCTATGTTTTAGTTTCTTAAAAACCAAGACCATGCAGATATGGACTCTGAAGGTGCAAGACAAAATATAAGGGGGACAATGTGATTATCACCATCTACACCACATGCCACAAGTAGGACGTGCCTGTATTTACCATAAAGAAGTGCCATCAATACAAACAACGCATACAATACTTAAAAGCCTTCACGCATGGGCTAAATGTTTAGAAAACCCATTTAAAATACGCCTCATCAGGTTGGGGCGATCTTATCCATCCCCATTCAACTAGCAATCTAGGGTTGGTGACTTTGATTACAAAAAAAAACTTTGGGAGTTCATTATACGATTTAACCCAGTCACCATAGACAACATCAATTACCTTTTTCTTCCTTTCCCTTTTTCTTCTATGAGATACCATGTAGCCATATACTGTCAAGCAATGTGACTCAAGCTCCTGAATTTTGCAATCTGGATTTTTTCTAACAAAACCAATAAATTCCCGAGCCAACAAATTGGAGTCTATCTGAGAGTGGTTTTGCCTAATTATTGGGTTGGTGCATGAATGAAGGCCATCAAGTTTTGTGACTACAAACAAAACTTCTAATTTTTTTTTTTGTTGCAAGCTCTAATCCTCCAAGAATGACTTTGGTCACTTTTTGAGCCATGGGTCGTCCACATACTTTTCTTGGATTCGTTAATACGGAAGTTGCAATATGTTCCTATGTGAAAAGCTTTAACTGCTTAGATTAAGTCATCCTTCGTGTTGAACATCATTCTTCTGGATAAGACCTCATTGTCACATATGTTGCTACACATAGCATTCACATGATCTTCATATATCACATAATCATCACCATCACCACCTAAGTTAAATAAGAGATTGCATCTCTTACCAGTCCCTAGCTTGACATTGCTACGCGCTGCACTGGACATTGGGGTATCTCAATCTGTTATGCAACTTCATCCTCTTCTTCTGGGCATTCCTCATCTTCCATAAAATTTTCATCCTCTTCTTCCTCATCTTTTTCTACTCTAATGTTAAACACCGATGCTACTTCTTCCTCAACTCTTTTCTTAAAATCCGTCAACGACTCATTCATTGGAATGGGATCATATTTTTCATAATTCATGGGTGAAAATGATACCACTGTTCTATCTTGTGGATGTACAATGGAAGATGTACCAAAATAGAAATTCGAGTCCCCTATAATCTGTGAGTTTTGTACACCCACATCAAATCCATAATCCATATTCACTTCTTCAAGAGTAATATTAAGATAGTCATTAACAGCATCAAGCAACCCCTGGGTAATGCCTGACTTACAACTTATTTTGACAAATATCTCTTGAATTAATCTAGCACCTAACTCAACGGCCATTGAAATCAAATCCTCCAGACCATCATCATCCACAATTGGCATTAACATGTACATCACCCCATGACTCATATAATGAGCATGTCTATATATTATCTCGACTTCAAAGGTATTTGGATCAATACCAATTTTTTCATATATCAATTCCTTGAATTGTTAAAAATTTATATCCATCCTAACCTTTACTTTACCAATTAGAGGCTCTTCATATTGCGATTCATGACTTCGATCAACAATATGGGATATGGGCATTTGCATAGATGATAAATCTTACATAGTTGGCCATCTCAAACCTAAGGACAACAAAACTACGAATATTAATGATACTTCTCATAAGTCAAATTGTGGAAAAACATCTTTGTTAGCTTATACTTCTATGATGCTCAGCCTAAAAAACTCAAATTTTTACCAATAGACTATGTATATGTAATTGAGGCATTTCACCGAGAACCTTCACTACGTCCACTATTTTTTTAATGAACCAAAGTAGATTGGCAAATGCAACCACACAAGCATCACAAATGGCTGACAAGCTAATTCTATTACATGTGAGATCCTATAAACATCCACTACAATGCAACAAATTGGAAAGTAATGAATAACCACACATCTCCAACATTTGACCTAAATATGAATAAAACATGCAAAAATATTTATTTAGAAGGAAAAAAAAAATGGCATTGCACATTACTTGATGTCAGAAGGGCAAACTTGCTATCAAAATGTTCGATCTAATGCTGCAAGATGGTTCTCTGAAGGGGCTACCAACGGTGGGTTTTGGGGAGGGTTTTTTTGGGGAGGAAGGGATGAGAAGAATGGGGGTGGGTTGGGATTTTTTTTTACATATGTAATGCACTGACAGCGCCATCCCCTACCCCATCCATATATTTTCTTTCTCCATTCGCCCATTTTTGTACTAATTTAAAAAACCTACCCCAATGAGGAACAAAAACCCATAGTAGAGAGTATGTTGAGAACGTACTTGACGCGTAAATATTGAGGAGACCTTAGGCAATTAGGGTTTTTAATTCTAAAATGGTAAAAATTAGTGGAGTGGGCCCTTAGAGGGCTAACAGTATATCCACAATATTATGAATTAAGAGTATACGAATATAACAAAGATAAATAATTTAATTTGATAGCTAAAAAAGTTCAATCGTGTTATCCTAACATATAATGCATTATTTCATGTTTTCACTGCAATTTGATATATTTATATCTTTCATAATTTATAGTTGAAAGACACATTGGCTTATAATTTAATATTATTATTTTACACACAAAAAAAAGAAGAAAAAGCAATGTGTTGTTTTGGAAAAAAAAAATAATAATTGAACCAAACAGTTTTTGTAGAAAGCTGGAAGATCGTTGCTGTAGATGCATATTTAAAGTCAAAGTTGATTTGCATACGACAATATAAATTTCCAATGGCCATAACTTTGAAAGAGTTTGTAAAGACCTTAATGATAAAAAAAAAAAAAACAAAACAAAACAAAAAAAGGAAAAGAAAAAAGAGCAGTCTTGTGTTATTGTTTTTCTCTAGTGCAAGCATTGCTAATGTTACGTTTGGTTCATCTTTGAATGGGTTAGTATTCTAATTTTATTACTATGGAATTATTATTCCTTTATTTGATTTATAAATAAAGAATTTTATTATTATTTTTCTTTCACTAGAGAATTTGTCCTTATAAAAATATTTTTTATATAAAACACCTTAATTATAAAGTAAAAAAATGCTATTCTAAAAAGAATACCGGGGCAAAGCCAGCTGTCCATGTACATTTGTACCACGTCTTTGTGATTTGGTAGACCTTTTTCTATTAGATTTGTAAGATCATCTTTAACAATAAGTTACTTAGCATGTTATTAACATACCACATTAGCATATTAAGCAACCCTCCCTACAAAAGAACTCAGTATTTTATCCTTGAGTTACTTAGGAAATTACTTAACATGATTTTTTAAAAATTTTTATGGGTCTCATACTATATAAATTATACACAACTAACATCAAAAGTATAAAAAATAATAAAAAAACCTAACCAACCCACTTTTTAGGTTGCTTGGCTAGCAACCCACCTAAGTTAAGCAATCTAATTTATTAGTTAAACAACTCATAAAGGAGTTACTTAATATATGTTCTCTTACCAAGCAACTACGATAAAGTTGCTTATTATGAGAACCAAAGCCAAACAACTCCTTTATGAGTTACTTAATACTTTATCCAAGTTTCTTAGCCTAAGCAACCCAAAAAGTAAATTGCTTAGTTTTTTTTTTTTTTTAGTAGTTTTGATGTTAGTTGTGCATAATTTATGAAAATGTGAGACTCATAAAAATTTTAAAAATTATGTTAAATAACTTCCTAAGTAACTCATAGATAAAGTAGTAAGTTACTATGTTAAGTAACTTCCTAAATAACTCCAAGTTAAAAATATGCTAAGGATCAAAGTTTTCTCTTTTATTTATTGAAATGAAAGAAAAATTCTTGACTTTTTAAGGAAGTTTATGGACTTGACTATGTTAAATTATTAAGTCCATAACCATATTAATTTTTTATAAATTATATGGATCACCATTAAAAATTTGTAGGTGTTTCATAAAAATTAATCTATATATATTCTATTAATTAAAAAACATAGGTTTTGATGAATGTCATGCATACTATTTGAATTTTGTTTATTTGTGCAATTTACTATAAGAAATTTAAAAGCGCCAAATTATTACATGTATCAATTGAAATCATTTATGGTATATAAATATATAAGGAGGTCAATTGTAAAGAATATGTAAAGTTTAAATAAGAAAAGTCACAATTCCCCTATTTATTTGTTGACTTAATTATTATTTGTAGATTGAATATATGACATGAACGCATATATAATACTTTACCATTAAAACAATGGTTTGGGATGCCATTGAACTTGAAATTTTTTTAAGTAATCAAATCATCAATTTCAAATTTTAGCCAATTTATGCAAATTTATTTTATCATATCAAATATGTACATGTGATTGGGGAATATACTTGAAACATGGAATTGCTGGTAGAAAAATATGTAATTATATATATTTGTTCTATTAGACCGACCGTGTTAGTATGTGTGTGTGTGTGTGTGTGTATGTGTGTTTGAATACAACAAGTACATTATGAATTATTGTGTGAAACTATTTAATTACTCGTCTCTGACTTTTTTCCTTAACATTAATCAACTAATAGTTTCTACCTTCTAGGAATTTTCCGCCTATAGCAACTACTAAACGAAAAGATAAATACGACTATGAATATTCACTTCAACATACTAACTAGGCTAAAAAGAAAAACCGATACATGAGGTGTTAAAAATGGCGAGAGAATGAACATCATTTCCCTTTGTGGAGATATTATTGATAGTGGTGGAAGAGAAGAGACGGTGGGGTAGCGGCACAACAGCTGCTAAAATTTTTCTCTATAGATACTGTTGCAACATATTCCATATATTTCGTATTTCATTTGTAAACTATCCTTAAGGGTGAAAATTTATTATTATTTCATATAGTTTTGAGTGGATATAAACAATATAGGTGTGTCTTTGTGAATATCTACTAGACAACTATATGGTATGAAAAGTTTTGTGTGTATAAAGGAGTAAATATACCACTTATCATTAATAATGCACCAAGAACTTAAGATATTTCAATTGGACTTATGTTTTTTCAGGTTCAAAGTACTATACGATTTGCTAATCAATATGATTAAAATTAATATTGAAAATATAATTATTGGTAAATTATACCAAAAAGTCACAAAGTTTGTGAATAAATTCATTTGAGGTCACAATTTTGAGTGGTTGAAAAAATCACAATATTTAGAGAAGTGGGTTAATTGAGGCCATCACTAACACATGTCAATAGGAAAAATATTGTATTAAAACTCAAAAGATCTGGCATGATGTGACACGGGTCAATGGTGATCTCAATTAACCTACTTTCTTCAACTTTGTGAATTTTTTTTCAACCACTCAAAACATTATAACCTTAAATAAACTTACTTTAAAATATTTTGATCTTTTGGTATAATTAACCTGATAATTATTTGTACTCTATGGCTGTAAATATCTTTCCATCGGTTGGGCTATGGAGTTATAAGAAGTGGCACGAATAAATCTGTATAAACAAGGCCATGGAGTTTGATATGAACAAGAGAGCTAGTAAAAAGCCTGAATATTTGAATGACTTTGTTTGTTGGACATTACAATAAAGTGTATTGAGTGGAGAATAATAGAATTAGTAATATCCATCAACTAAATTGAAGTAGCTATAACAATTAACGGTAATACCAGCTAGTGATTTCATATCAATCAACAATGGTACATAATATAAATAACCGAAGAAGTCTAAGAGGGAACATCCTTGGTTCTTGAACTCAATCTTGAGTCTTTAGGAGTCGCTAGCACTTGAAGACCAATATGTTCTTGCCACCTTGCATGTTCACAAAAAGAAACCCTAGATTAGTATACTCATTACACATATCGACAATCATTACAAACCCTACTAGACCTATACTTTTATGTAGAGATTGAATTCAAGACAAGATATAAAAGTAAAGAAAGTTGTTGCATACCTGATCGAGATTAGAGCAGTCCTTATCCAATTGAGCTAAGGAAGGCGGCATTTGATAGAGTTTCTATGGAAGTAGTGAGCTAGGGGTTGGAATAAAACATTTTGGAATGTCTAGAGGATAGTTGTATGTTGTATTTGTTTCTTTTGATGTAATACCTAATATTAGCTATGGGCTTGAGTTGTTAATTGTTCTTTCTAGGTCAGCTTACAATAGTAAGCCTATTAATAGGGAGGGATATGTTTGTAAATCTAAATTTTTTTCTCAAGATTCACCCTGATTATGATGGGAAATAGTTTCTTCATTGTGATTTTCATTAAGTGAATTCAGATAACATTGTCTAAGATGAAAGATGCTGAGATTAGAAACCATAGTTTATTTGGTGCTATTGTTCCTAAAACTCTTCATTTGCAAGGACAAGTCAAGGGTTGTGGAGTAAATGCTCTTCTGGGTTCAAGAAGTAAGCACAACTTTATTAAGAGAGTGTAGCTCAACGTCTCATAATTCCCATTGAGTTGATTCCTTAATTTTCTATTTTGATTAAGAATGGAGAGAAATCGAATTGTACAGGGTTATGTTGCAATATTGCTTTACTTTTAGAAAATGTTACTTTCTTGGTTAATTTTTTAGTTTTACCTATTAAAGATACGAAGTTGGTTTTAGGTTTTCAATGGTTAACTGCATTAGGACTTGCAGCGTTAGATTATGCTAAATTGACAATGAAATTTCAATGGCACAATAAGAGTGTTTGGTTATATGGGTTGACTAATATTAATTGAAAAGAAGTATCACAGAAATAGTTATTGAATATGATGAAGTCAGATTTACAAGCTTATTTTTTTTAATATAGTGGCTCAGATAGATTTGTCATCAAGTTGTACCACTTGCAATAATGCATTTAAGGCATTATTAGCCACATTCAACAATATGTTTGTGACTCCATCATCATTGCCGCCGCTAAGAGATGTACAACATCATATCCATTTGAAGAATGACGGTCAAGATATTAATGTCAAACTTTTTTGGTATCCCTTTTTCTAGAAGACAGAGATTGAGAAACTTGTACATGAAATGCTTGAATTAGGCGTGATTAGGTCAAGTACAAGTCCTTTTTCGTCACCAATGCAAGAAAAAGGATGGATTTTATCACTTTTGTGTGGATTGTCAAGCTCTCAATCAAGTAACAAGTCAACCTAAGTTTCTTATTCCAACAATTGATATTGGATGAATTAGGGGAGCCATTATTTTTCCTAAGATGGATTTAAGGGTTGAATATCATCAGATTAAGATATATCCCAATGATATTCCAAAGATGCTTTTTGTACTCATGAGGGACATTATGAATATGTTATCATGCCTTTCGCTTGTCTAATGCTCCATCTACTTTCTAAATAATAATGAATTACATTTTTTAACCTCTCTTGAGGAAATTCATTATTGTTTTCTTTGAAGGTATCTTGATATATAGTAAGTCAATAAAGAAGCATTGATTCATTTGAAATAAGCTTTAGAGCACTTAAGGAAGCATTCTTTTTATTTGAAGAAAGTTAAGTGCTCTTTTGGCCAAAATAGTATTTGATTATTTAAGCCATGTGGTGTCGACTAGGTGTGTAAGCCTTAATCCAGACAAGATTAGAGCTATTAAGGAGTGGCCACATCTTTGGCCTAAAAAAAAAAAAAAAAAAAAAAGGAGTGGCCACATCCTGTTAATGTGAAGTAATTAAGAGGATCTTTAGGCATTATAGGATATTATAGAAGATCTATTTGAAATTATGCCAAAATTGCATTTCCTGTCATGAATTTGCTTAAGAAAGATAGTTTTTTTGTAGGATGGTACACTTCAATAGGCATTTCAACAATTCAAACAAGTGTTAATCAGTGAGCCAATTTTGGCACTACTAAATTTCTTAAAGACTTTCATTATTGAATCTAATGCATCCAGACTGGTATAGGAGTGGTTTTGCATCAAGACACACATCTAATTATTTATTTTAGCAAGAAGTTTAGCCTAAGACCACAAAAAATTGGTACTTATGTAAGGGAACTAGTGGCAATTGTAGAGGCAGTACGTAAGTTGCACCAATACTTATTGGGTCGCCATTTTTTCATCTAAACAGATCAAAGAATTTTGAAGGAGCTACTAACTCAAGTTATTCAAAGGCTTGAATGGAAGCAATTGTTAGTTAAGTTTTTAAGCTATGACTATGAGATTCAATATAGGCCAGAGATAGAGAATAGAGTGGCTAACTCATTGTTTAGAGTGCTTTCGGATGAATCCATGTTTTTAGCATTAACTTTACCATATTTTGATTTTCTTACAATTTTAAAATAAGAACTTGCCAAGAATAAGCAGTGGTTAGCTTAGTGCAATAAGTACAAGATGGGGAGTCCTTATAATGGCCTTTGGTTTATAAAGATGACTTATTGTTTTTAGGTGCACAGATTTTCTTACTCCTAAATTCATTAGTTATTCCATTACTTTAATGGAATCTCATTGCACATAATGGGAGACCGCTTAGGAGTATTGAAGACTTATAAGTGGATTTCTCTTTCATTTTTTAAGAATGGAATGAAGACTAATGTTATGAACATTGTGAAGAAGTGCCATGTGTGCCAACAGGTGAAGTTTTGACAACATACCCAGCTAGTCTTCTTATGCCATTACCTATACCTCAAAAGGTTCTTGAGGATATTTCTATGGATTTCATAAGTGGGTTGCTAATTTCTCATGGGTATTTTGTTATCTTAATCGTAGTATATGGATTGACCAAATATTGTCATTTTTGTCCTCTTTACTGCTAATTACACTACTTTGATAGTAGCAAAGTTATTTATAGAGATTATTGTGAAGCTTCATGGGATACCATGATCTATTATTTGCGATAGAGATTGTGTTTTTATCCGTAAGTTTTAGACTAACTTATTCAAACTATCCTCAATAGGTGTAATATTGACCGAAGTATCTATCATGGATTGAATTTTCATTCAACACTAGTTTTCATAATAGCACTAGTTTAACACCATTTCAAGTGCTCCATGGTAGGGAGCCACCAACCATTCCAAATTACATTAAGGGACTTCGTGAAGTAGAAGCTATTGACACTGAGTTGACCTCTCGAGATGAAGCCATCAGATTATTGAAGTCGAATTTATTAAAGGCTCAACAACCTATGAAAGTTAGTGCTGATTATAAATGTATAGCTATGGCATTTGAAGTGGGAGATTTTGTCTATGTTAAGCTTCAACCATACAAACAGTTGTCATTAGCTAATAGACAATCTAATAAGTTGGCTCGAAGGTTCTATGGTCCTTTTAAAGTAATTGAGAAGATGGGACCAATAGCTTATAAGCTTTATTTGCTACAGGAATCTCGTCACATCTCGTGTTTCACATTTCTTTACTTAAGAAAGCAAAGGGATCCACTAAACATTATTTTCAATTGCTTAGGCATGTTATAAAAATTTTTACTATTGTTCAGCCTCTAGCTACTTTATCTTATCATTCTATTTAGAGGAAGGGTAAGAATGTTCTACAGGTATTGGTCTAGTGGGAGTCATATTTGCAGGAGGATGCCTTGTGGATAGATTTGGATGATTTTTAGGTAGATTATCCACATTTTGACCTTGGGGACAAGGCCAAGCTTTTAAGGGGGGAGGAAATTGTTACAAACAAGAGAGCTAGTAAGAAGCCGAGTATTTGAAAGACTTTGTTGGTTGAAATTTACAATCAAGTGCATTGAGTGGAGCATAACAAAATTAGTAACAGTTATCAACTAACTGAAGTAACTATAACAATTAATGGTAATAACAACCAATAATTTCATAACAATCAACAACAGTATGCAATATAAATAACAAAAGAAGTATGAAGAGGGAACATCCCTAGTTCTTAAATTCAATATTGAGTCTTTCGAAATTGCTAGCCCTCGAAGATGAGTATGTTCTTGTCTCCCCACATATTCACATAAAGAAACCATAGATTAGTTTACTCATAACACATATCAACAATCATTACAAACATAACTATATCTATGCTTTTATGTAGAGATTGAATTCAAAACAATAACATAAGTAAAGAAAGTTGTAACATACTTGATAGAGATTGGAGCAGTCCTTAAAGGGTTGTAATCAAACATAGGAACATTTTAAGGACAATCGTTTGTTGTATATGTTTCTCTTAAAGTAATACCTAATATTGGTTGGGGCTTGAGTTATTAATTATTCTTTGTGGGCCTACTTATAAAAATAAGTTTATTAGATTCATGCTATAAACTATTTATACGTTGAACATTGTAATGATTGTTTTTTTGAAGTTCTATTGAAATTTGCCCATGCAACATTAAAAGACATCAGGAATTCAAAATTTATATCTAAGCTTACTTGCTAAAATGGTATCCCCTTAGCAACAAATGTCTTATTTGTATTTCTAATCATATTTTTAATCAGGAATACTTTAATCCATGCACTTACTTTTTAAAATATAATAATTAGCAATGAAAAAACTACAAAAATTCATTTTTTTCCTCTTTCGTGTAATGAAAAAGTCATTTAGGAAATGGATGTTCACTTAGCAAGTTACTAACATATAATAAGACAAACACCAAAAAAATGTAAAGCTATTACTTAGAGCTTAAATTAAGAAAGAGGAAAAAAAAAAAAAGGAACAAGAACAAGAGAAAAAAAGAGTGTTTAGTAAAAGACCCAACAAAAACAAAATAAATAAATAAAACCTATAGTCTATGAGATTCTTAAAAAAAAAAAAGTATAAGTCTCGTGGAAATTTTTTTTTTTTTTTGGGGGGGGGGGGGGGGGGTGGGGGTGTGGGTGGGGGGAAGGGAGAGGACTGAGATCTAACATTAATATAACGAGGACAAGTCACAATTACATTAAACTTAAGGGAAAGCGATGTTGTGGAAGAGATGGCTAGTGTTTTTTTTTGTAAAATATGGGATGTAAAATAACCAGTGGCAATTTCGCAATTTTTGCAGTCTTCAAATTTTACATTTCAAGACCCTAGTTTAATGGAAAATGAGAAAATGGACAAAACTCGCTAGCCTTGCTCATAAGGCATTTTTCAAGCCATTTCCTTTATTTGGGCTATTATAATTATGTTTTCTCTATTTTTAAGAAAGTTTTCAAATAGCAATTACTTTTAGTACAAGTTTCTTTTTTTAATGCCAGTTTGGCGTTTTTCTTGTTCTTTTGTTTATTTTATGTCTAAGGGAATTTTGAGAGAATTCCTTTTTTCGATAATTTTTAGGTTTTTGGTATTCATTGTACACCTTAAGATGAATTGATAGATTTGGTTTATTAATAATATTATTGAGAGCATTGTCTCTTGATTACTCCAACCATCCCCTATCCCCCCCTCTCTCCTCCTCCCCCACCCCACCAACTATATGTATTTGTCTAGGTGTTTTTTGAATCAATAGAAATTTAGAAAGTCGTCTTTCGGCAATCGTGCACGATTCAACAGATTATGATTTTATCTTCAATTTTTGTGAAGTTCCACTGCATTGAAGAGTGTTAGAGAAAGGCCTAAAAAGGGATTAGATAGTATGTGCAACCCCCAAGTTTTTCTTCAAGTTAAGTTAGACATTAGAAATTGAAAATCTATATAAATCTAGTATAAAAGATGGAATGAAACGTATATTTGGTAAATCCAATTATTATAGCATGTGTAAGATGAGTCAAGTAGAAATAGAACTAGCATAAAATCTTCTATTGCTTATACTAATTTCAAATTCTTTTATAAGTTAGTATTTATAAAGCTCAAACAATAGATTATAAAATTTTATTAGGATTTAAACTAAGGAATTTTTATACAAGTAATAATTTTTTAATTATGTAAATGGGCTAAACTTAGTATTAATTTTAGTCTTTTATTTCTTCATTTCCGATGCATCAAAGAGCCTAATTCTTTTATGAAAACCTAAGCCCATTTCTTTCACGCAAGCCTATAGCCTTTTTTTCCCACTATAACAAGTCTATACATACACACATACAATAACTCTTGATATGCTCAAAAGTCAATAGCAACCTTATCAAAACTAAGGGGTAATTATCAAAGTAAATTGTCAAGATTTTCTTCTCCTCCTTCTCATAGTAGGAGCCATTTTTAGATACATACACACACCATTTCTTTCATCTTTTTCACTTCCAAAATTCTCTAAAAATCCATTTCAAGCTCCATCTTCAAGTCAAAGTTTAGTAGCGTAAGTAATTCTTACATTTTCTTTGTTTATTTCGTAAAATAAATGGTTGTAATTAGTGTCCTTGCTATTTAATGTCATATTTGGAGTCTTAAGAATGTTAGTGTTAGATAGATAGAGTTTAAGTGGTGAAAATGATGGCTTAAGGCTTAAAGCAAGGATATAATGGATTTGGTTGGTTGGGTAGGGCTAATGTGTTGTAGATATGGTATAGTGTAAATTTGTATGTATATAACTAATTTGAAGTTGTTAGTGGGACATTCAAGTTTTATAAGTTGATGTTGAAGTGTTTTGAAAGAAGTTAGATCTTGATACTTGGTTAAAAAGTGTAAAAATTTCGAAGTTGAATTATAATTTAGGGTTAGTATATCACGACCATCTCATAAGGGGTGATCTTCTTGGATCATATTGTTTTATCTCATCATGGGCATGATGGAGCTCGTTATCTTCTCGGGTTGTTTCTTTCTCAAGTGATCACGAGCATGATCATGACCGTAATTCATGATACGATCATAATAAGGGGCGTTTTCTTCTCTATACCTTAGTTAAGTTTATCCCGCCCTTGATCACGGGTATGTTGGGGACCATATTAAAGATCACGGCCGTGATGTTTTCCCTTTTCCTTGTATTTAAAAAAAAGTAAATAATAAAATAATAAATACTATATATATAATATAATCGATCCATATATAAATACTAGTTTTGGATGTTTTAGAAATTTTAATTAAGTTAGATCATAGAATCATAGACTTAAGATATGTTAAGTTGTGATACCTAGACTTAAGAATTAACTAAGTTTGTATTGTTGAGTAATACCTAAGTCTTGATGGAAGTTCGTGCTTAGTTATATTCTTAGTAATGCATGTTTATTGTTTTATAGGAACCTTAAGTCAAGACTAAGACTTTCCATTTGATTATTACAACGACTAGCCAAGATGCATCGGTGAGTAACTGAATTCTTTTCGCTGTAATTGTGATTGTAAATTAGTGGCACATGCTTTTAACAAAAATTGAAATTGGTGAAATGTAAGGGGTATGGGGAATGTTACATGCTATGTGTTGCTTGAATGAATGATAACCTTTAATGTTACAAATGACAATTAATTGCTTGATATTGGATGTTACACTATTGTTGATTGTCAATAATTAAGTGATCACGAAGAAATTGAATCTAACTTTCATTTTATTACTAATTAAAATAGACATGTATTGCACGCCATTATACTTGCATTAGCATGGTAATTATGTCACGTATTAATATTTCAATTCTATGGTAATGCTTTAATGAATCCAGTAAATTTAGTTAAGGTTACCATAAGTGAAATGACCTAAATTTAAATTCTATTTAATTTCCATGTGTTGTTTATTTATATTAGGTATTGAAATGAATGAGCATGATGTTTAGGATAGTTGTGTTGGTAATGGTCTAAATGCATTATTTTGCATATGTAGTGAAATTAATATTTTGTTTTATATGTATTAAAGTGTGTGTAGTATAGTTATTAATTGTGTCTTTTATACATTAAGGTGCAAGTTAAGTTAGATTTATAAAATCAATTTTGGTTTTCCATAAGATTAGTAGATAGAAGTTCTTATTAGTTAAACTAGTGATTAGGCTTAAATAAGCCTCAAATGAGACTAAAATTCACTTCAAATACAAATTAAAGTTGCATATGCCTTGAAGGGCAAATTTGGGATATGTTTAAGGCAAAAATTTGCTAAATTGGACTCCCTTTTTGCAGCCCTATTTTTCTATCCGAATTTTCCTTTTTCTTTCTTTCTTTTCTTCTTCTTCTTTCAATCTAAATTCCAAGTCCAAACCAAGAACAATAGCAAACTTTGAAAATCGAAGTTCCCTCCAAGGCAAGGCATATACATGTGAGTTGATTTAACTATGATTGTTGTTTTGTTTTCCTTTCTTGTAATGGTTATATGAACTCTTGTATAGAATGAGTTTAAATGTTATCTAAATTGTTTGTTCATGCTTTGAGATTAGTTAGGAATGTGTTTTGTGAGTGTGTGAGTTTGTTCATGCATTGTAGAAGTGATATGAAGTGTTGGGAGGATATGAAGATGGTTTGTGTAGGAAAGTTGAGAATAGATGGAAGTGGAATTGGAAGTGTTTAAATGGTTGATTTGATTTCATGTTTTGAGTTGCTAAGTTTGAGTTGTGTAGATAGGAGTGAGTATATGAAGTTGAAAATGTAGTTGAGGAAGGTTTGAAAGTGTTATAGGATAGAATTTTCGAAGTGGAAAAACAGGGGATTTGTGTTCTGTTGTATAGGACTGTTTTTAAACGTACGCCGGCATCTGAGGTTTCTACGCCGTCGGCCTATAGGCGATGTTGGAAGCCCACAGAATCAAATTTCTTAAAGCCGTTTGAACGCCGCCGGCTTTAGCTGGAAAGTTAGCCGGCGTTCATCCTTTCATATTGTACATCGGCTACTGGGAATCAAAGCCACCGGCGTATGTGTTGAAGCTGCTAGCGTATCTAAGTAAGCGGCCGGTTTGCACCTCTCTGGACGTTTTGAAAAATTTTGGGTTTTCATTCTACACCGGCTCAAAGCCGTCGGCGTAGGATGAAGGCAGTCGGCGTACCCTTAAGCACTGCCGGCGTTGGCAGTGTTGATTTTCATAGTGTTGAACACCGGCTCAAAGCCGCTGGCTTTGAGTGCTGGCGTGTCCCCTGTGCTTTTGATTTTTTTTTAAAACTTTTTCCAAAATTTTTCGAAGTTTGATATTTGATCAATTAAGTATTTGTTAAGCGATTTAGGATATAATAGGACGTTTAAATGCTTTATTATGACTTTGTATTAAATTATTTGAATTTCTTTGATTAATTGCGATATATAGATATAATATGTGTATATATTTGTGAATGAGAAATCCATATTTATTTATTGATTATTTTGATATTCTTATTTCAGTTAAGGACTCTTCGGTTAGTTCTTCACCGAGAGATCATAATAATATACTAACGGGTTAAGGTACGCAATAACTTGTTTGATGTTTGCTATGAATAAGCATTCCTAATCTGATTTAAATTGATTCGGCTTAATATTTGAATGAATTGGATGTCTATTACGCTATTTAATCTGGTCCGAGGAGCAGCAAACCTGTCATGATGCAATGACATGTTAGTTGGGCACTTAACCAAGTCATGATGCAATGACTTTACCATGATGCAATGGTAGGCTATGATGCAATAGCGATCTTTTGGTTAAGTGGGTAGCCGATAGGGGGAATAGTATCTGAGTAACGTTTGCTTAAACTTAGAGGGAAATACCATGATTTGGTTCAAAGTTTATGGGAACTTGTGAACTAGGCTCATGTTATGGACTGAGTTTAAGTAGAGTCGGGCAACGGCTTTTGAACCCTAAATGAAGCTATTATCTTCGTGAAATAGATATAGGAGATATAAGTATTCGGACTGCTTATATCAACCCCCTGAGCAGCTACTGTTACTCAGGATCCCTGAATTCCCGAAGTGTGACCCGGGGTTTGAATACCCTCCTGTTAATTTGTGAAAGAAAATGTAGTAAAGATAATCACCGGTCTAATGATGTATTACATTGACTTGATGAATTGTTTTTGCATTTGTTATTGTGTACTAGGCATTTGGCTCACTTTTGCTGCTTTGCAGGTATTGGAGACGAGTTTTATGATGATTTGGGCTATGGGTCCGATTTCAAGAGATTCCTGGATGAGTGGGACGAATAGGACTCGAATACCCTGGACTTTTGGAGAATTTTGCTAAAGGAAAAGTTATGTATAGAAGGCTTGATAGTTAAGCCTATTTTTGTAAAGACCTTAAGATCCTCTAGGATTCTTTTGTTTTAAGAAAATATGTAAATTTTGTAGTGTCTTGCATTGACACTAAACAGTGTTTATTCAATGTAAGTGTATTTATAGATTGCTTTTGTTAGAAATCTTGTTTCTTTAAAAGTTCTTTATAAAGTTATAGTGGTTTTGATCAAACAATTTTCATAAACTGTTAGTTTTTGGACAACCTTATATATAATGTGAAAACGTTATATGTGGTTGGCGACTCGGTACTCTAAGTCTCGGGATTTAGAGGGTCGGGACTTTACAATAAGGTTGTCAGCTTCACAAGAACTAGGTAGACATTGAAGGATATCGCATGTGTTAGAGTTAGCTTTAGGGTATTAATACTTAGGCAGTTTCTGAATTCTAAATAATGTCGAGAGTTTAAATTTATACTTAATTATAAATAATAAATGAGTTTGAGAGAATTTCTCCTTCTTTAGTTTTTGGATTCTCTTAATCATAAATTACTAGAACTGATCCTTCAACCTCCAAGAAAGGGAATAAATATCCATCGGTTTAGATTTCGGTTATCCAAACTACGCGTGTCCCATATGATTGATTTTTACATTGCATATGTTTGATAATTAAACATGTTTGACTTTGAGTATATAGTGCTAAGATTTGGTTATTCACTGCACTTGTTATGCTTATACTCCTTTAGACTGTTAGAACTATAAGAGGAAGATTAAGGTCAAGATCAAGACCAAGAGTTTGTGATAGTACAGGAAGTAGAGTTGTTTAATTATGAGCTTGGAATAGAGTTTTGTTTATGTAAAAGAAGTTTGGAGATTAATGTTTGTAATAGTGTAAGCATTTGAATTGTTGTCTCTTATTAAGTCCTTGAAGGCATAGTTTGTAACTAGATAAAGCCACTTTTGGTATCTGAACTTTGATAAAGTGGATAAATAGGTACCTGAACTTTTAAAAAGATCAATTTCATACCTAAGTAAACTTTTCATGCCCTTTTTTACTATCCCACCCAATCACTGCTTGATATGTGTCAATTACTTCAAGAGTTAATAAAAGAGTGAGGTAGTGAGAAGGGATATGAAAAGTTTAATTAGGTATGAAATTAGTCTTTTTAAAAATTCAGGTACCTAAGTGTCCACTTCATCAAAGTTCAAGTACCAAAGGGGCTTTTTCCCTTCCTAATTGTTGTGATGATTTTGGACTTTTGTAAAGTTATTCTTATATGTGATTCATATATATGTGTAATGTCTTTCTTGTTCTAAACAACCTTTGATCCTGTCATATCTGTCCACGCTACGGGGCATGTTAGCTGTAAAATGATCATGAACCTTTCTGGGGGCCTCAATTTGTTACATGATGTATAGTTGCAACTAGGATACCCTATGGAGGTATGAAAAAAGTTGGTATCAAAGGATGGTTGTAAGAATAAGAAAGAAATTGAATGTATATATAAGATCTTATAAGAATTTTTTTGTTAAAATCAATAAAGCTAAAGTAGATGAGTAGAAGTAAGCATGAAAGCTGAATATATATCTGAAGATAAGCTTTAAGAGTTAGATTTGGAGGTAGTATCGGTGATACGTGATGATAGATCTTGTAACCTATGTTATGTAGTTGTGTTGCTTGTGTTATGGAGACTATGATTAAGTTTGACAGGTTTAATGTTAATCTTCACTAATTAAAAATTGATTTAAGCAGACGTGGATGAAGAGAAAGGGATGCTCAAGCTCTTGCACTAGAGGTTCATTTTGAAGCTTTTGAACCTGCTGAGCAGAGATAACCAAGACCACAAAATTTACCTCTGCCACCTCGTAATAGATTGGAAGATCTTCTACAAGCTATACAACAACAAAATGCCATGAGGTGGATCAGCCTATGGAATTTGCTGATGAAAGTCAAGCACCACCCCTAACTCGACATGAAATACCAAATCCTCTGCCATATGTACACCGACCATAAAGGAATTTACTTTTAGAGTTTATTAAGTGAAATCAATATTTTGAGGGTCTTATGGGAAAGCCTATGGAAGTAGAAGATTGGTTATCTCAAGTTGAGAGATCCTACAATGTATTCCAAGTGTCTGATGCTCTCAAAGTACCATATGGAACCTATTCATTAAGATGAACAGCTAGATTATGGTGGGATCCGAAGGAAAGAATGTTGCCTCAACTAGTTGATGAATATGAGCATTAGTTTAATAGATTACTTTAGTTTTCCCCTACTACATATAGAGATAGTGACAAATTGAGATGACAAGTGTTTATGGTTGGTTTAGACCCTTACCATCAAAGAAGATTAGCTGAGTTTGAGACTGGGGATTTTTCTATGTTGCTGGAAGAAGCTCGAGTCATAGAACAAGCTAAAAAGTATGAGACAAAAAGATACAAAAAGAGAGGCTAAGTTTTTAGAAAAAGATCATATGATAATGTTGGTATGAGTTCCTCCTCCAAAAGGATAAAATCTTCTAAATCTCTTGGAACATCAAAGGGAAGAACTTCAGGGAAAAGCAATCTTGTTTGTTAGAAGTGCAAAGAACCTCATTGTCCTAGAGATTACCCTCAACTGCGATATTAATGGTATTATTGTGAAGAAGGTGGACATATGATAAGTAATTGTCCAAAGAAAACATGAGCTACATGTTTTATCTGTAAGGAAGTGGGACGTGTCAACTACTTATCCTAAACGAACTCAAAATGAAAGAGCTAAGCAATCTAAAGAATTTAGTGGAACAAAGGAAAAGAAAAAGCAGAAACAATCAAGGAAATAAGCCTTCTAGGTCTAGAAGAATGTTTGCAATTCATAGAGGTCTAATGATTGAAGAATCATATGAGGAATATAATGCAAATGCGATGAAGAACCCCAGTCTGATAGTAGGTATGTATCTGGATTTAACCTATAAGTTCTGTTATGCATGTTTTGAAAGTTAAGTTGTGTAGAATCTTATAGAATAGGTAGTAACTAGAATTAAATGCTGAATAGGAACAATTCAAGTGAAGGACACACCTACTATGCACTGTTTGATACTAGTTCTATGCATTCTTTTATCAACACCAGTTTGGTTACAAGAGTTGGAGTTTGTTCTAAGACGATAGAAAGATGTTTGGGAATTTCGACTTCTAGTAGAGGGATGATAATCACTTATGAAATTATAAAGAGATACCCATTGGAAATTAACAATTAGAGAAATACTACTGATCTTATAGTAGTAGATTTGCAGAAGTATGATATCAACTTAGGAATGAATTGGATGATAGCTACAAAGGTTAAAGTGAATTGTCAACTTAAGACAATTTTGTTTGTTGATAATGAGAAGAAAAGAGTCGTGTTTATGAGAGAAGTGGTTAAGAATAATAGAAAAGAGACCAGGACTATTGAAATGTTTAGAGAAAAGGTTGATGAGTTAGAAGGAAGTATGATTTATTTGATGAGTGAAGGGCAAGAAAAACTAGATACTCAAGATATTCGAATATTATGTGAATTTTCAAATGTTTTTCCAAATGACCTACCTGGTCTGCCACCTCACAGGGAGGTTAAGTTTACAACAGATTTTATGCCTAAAATTAAACTGATATCAAATTCTACATATAGAATGGCACCTACAGAGGTAAAAGAGTTGAAAACACAATTACAAGAATTATCAGAAAAGGGATTTATTTGCCCTAGTGTATCACCTTAGGAAGCCCTTGTATTATTTGTTTAGAAGAAAGATGGAATAATGAGGCTTCGTATTGATTATAGGGAATTAAATAAGGCTACTATCAAGAATGAATATACTTTGCCAAGAATAGATGAATTGTTTGATCAACTAAGAGGAGCAAAAGTGTTTTCCTGAATTGATTTAAAATATGGATACCATCAAATTCGGATCAATGCAAAAGATATATCTAAAATGGCATTCCAAACTTGATATGGACACTATGAATTTTTAGTAATACCTTTTGTATTAACTAATGCTCCGACGATCTTCATGGATTTAATGAATAGAATTTGTCGACATTTGCTTGATATATGTGTAGTGGTTTCCATTGATGATATATTGATATTTTCTTCTTCTGAAAAACAATACGAAGAACATTTGAGAATGGTATTGCAAGTGTTGAGAGAAAATAAGTTGTATGCTAAGCTGTCAAAATGTAAATTTTGTTTAAGACATATATCTTTTCTTAAATATGTTATATTTTGAGAAGGAATCTTAGTTGACCCAAGGAATGTTGAGGCCATTGTAGAATGGAAAAGACTAGAGATAGTAATGGAAGTAAGAAGTTTTCTTAGATTAGCCGAGTATTGCAAAAAGTTTGTTAGAGACTTTTCTAAGATTTCCTTACCCTTAACTTAGTTGACAAGAAAGAATGAAAAATTTTAATGGAATGAGAAGAGAGAACAAAGCTTTCAAGAATTGAAGAAAAGATTGATTTCTGCTCCAATCTTGGTTTTACCTAGAGACAAGATGTGTTTGCCATTAACAATGATGCATTAAGGAATGGTTTGGGTTATGTCTTGATGCAAGGTGGAAAGGTTATTATGTATGCATCTAGGTAGTTAAAACCTCATGAGATGAATTATCTGACTCATGATTTGGAATTGGTTGCTGTTGTCTTTGCTTTGAAGATTTGGAGACATTACCTATATGGGCAAAAATGTGAAATTTATATCGATTATAAAAGTTTGAAATATCTGTTTACTTATAAAGAATTAAACATGAGCCAATGAAGATGATTAAAATTGATAAATGATTATGATTTGAATATCAACTATCATCCAGGGAAAATTAATGCAGTGGCTGATGTTCTAAGTCATAAAAGTTATGGAGAAGTTGCTTTGATGATCACAAAACAAAAAGAGCTTAAAAAAGATTTCGAGAAATTGAATTTAGAGTTTACTATACAAGATTCAGAATTTTAAATTGCAAATTTTGATTTTGGAACCCACTTTACTTCAAAGGATTAAGGATGCACAAAAACAAGATGATGATTCATAATGGATTATTGAAGGTATTACGCAAGAAAAGTACACAGAGTTTCACTAACAATCATTGCCACGCAAACCAATGGAGGGGTCCTTTTGCTTTCATGGTTGTATTTTCAGTCCATTGATCATGTCCAAGGTTATTTTTGCTTTGTAGGGATACTATGAGTGAGTACTAGCAGCAAAAGCAAGAGGTTGGTGCTGGTGCTCTTAGTGGCATTGTTGCCAGTCGTGGAAGAGGCAGTGGCGGATGCTAAAATATTCTTTATAGACATTAATATCCATATGCCAACTATCCTTTTAGAGTGAAAGCTTATCTCGTATAGCTTGGAGTAGGGATGTAAACGGGGCGGGTCTAGGATGAATCATTCAGAACCCAAACCCGACCTGATTTTAGGGAACCGGTACTAGTAATTATACATGCTGAGAAAAATAATTAAAAAAAAAAAGAAAAATCAATCAGTTATCCTTACTCATGAGAGTAAGTAGACTTATTTATATCCTATCATGTGACTCAATACATGGATTATATGAAAAACATCATTCAACTAATAAACAAGTAGACTCCTTAAACTAAAAATTTTAATTTTTTTTAATTATATCGGGTCGGGTTTTCCGATCGGGTTATGAGTACAACCCAAAACCCGACCCTAAACCCTGTAGGGTTCGACCCTATAGGGTTTTTTGCGGGGTGGGTAATCGAGTACTTTATAACGATTCGCCCCGATTACATCTCTAGCTTAGAGTGGGTATAATTAAATGTTCTTGATGTGTATATGTATGTTTTGTGAATATCTTTGTGGCAACTATATGCATATAAAAAGATGGAAAAATGTTATATATAGTATCTAAATTTTATATAAAAATTTAATTTTGTACTTAAACCACTATAATAAATTTTGGTTTAGAGTTGGAAAATTTAATCTCTAAAAGTAAAAATTATGTCTCTAAAGACTTTCAGAGACACAATTTTCTATAACAAATTTCTATCTCAAAAACTAAAAAATTTTGGTTTTACCAATTTTGGTTTTTTTCACTAATAATATATTAATTCAAATAATTTATAACATTTATGTACTTATATACAAATATGTTCATATATATGCTAGACATATATTCTGTACTAATTATTTTAAACTATACATTTTATTATTAAAATGTACTATAAATTTAAATAAATTATTATTTTTTTATCAAAAAAGTTATCATATATAAAACATTATACATTACATAAATTAAATTCATATAAGATATATATAATAAAAGTATTATAAAAAATATGTATTATATGCATAATTATTTAATCATATATGAATATATAATAATTCTATATTTTATACCATTTTTATGTTATTATTATATAATTGAAAACAATATATCTTTGAGTAATATATTATATCCTTTTTTATAAAGTTTCTTATTATACATAAGGTATTGTATAAAACTTATAAATATAAATTATACAAAATATAGATAAAAATATATATTTTATATTTTAAAATAATATCTTATGCATTTGAAATCTATCTCTAAACCATATTAATATATATAAATACACACATATCATTAAATATATATTCACAAGATATTTTTTATTATACATATTGCATTAATATAATAAATATATCTAATATGGACTTATAATATTGATATTAATTAATTTCATCATAAAATATATTATAAATACAATTAACATTATAAATGTTTTGTATTATATTAATTGTAATGAATTAATTTATAAATATAATATCTATTAATATATTATAGATTATAAATAGTATTTAAATTAAGTTTTTTATAATAAAAAATTAATTTTATATTTTTAATATAATATTTTTTTACATAATAACGTATTATATAAAAAAAATTATAATGTACTCCCTAATGTTATAGTGCATAACAACAATATAATATATAATACATACGAAATAGCATAAAATCAATGTATTAAACAATTAGAATATAATAAAAAACATTTATAATATTTATTGTATTTATAAATATATTTTATGATGAAATTAATTAATATCAATATTATAAGTCCATGTTAGATATATTTATATATATTACATGCAATATGTATAATAAAAAATATCTTGTGAATACATATTTAATGATATGTGTATATTTATATATATTAATGTAGTTTAGAGATAGATTTGCAATAGAATTTGAAAAGAAAATAGATGGTGCTAAAATATTATATTTCTCGCTAAACTTAGAGGTAGATTTACAATAAACTCTGAAAATGAAAACAAATGGCACCAAAGTATTATATTTCTTGCTAAAATCAGGGATAATAGATTTGCAATAAAAAAATTTGTAAACCCCTGAAGTTTCAATTGCCTATTTCATGAAACTACTTGATCGAAAATTTGGTGAAAGTACTTAAACTAGAGTTGTTGAAATCAAATTCAATCTATCAACCTAATAATTCCATGAACCATAATAAGAATTGAATTGGATAATTAGAAACTTATATTGTACCATAGACAACTTAGAACCAAGCAGTTAGTGACATTAGTTCAATTAGACAACAATGAATTGAGTGATTGAAAACTCGAATAAAACTTAAATCATTTAACTAATACTTAATTAGTTTAATTTAATCTATTATTTCCTTTTTCTTTCTAATTCTATTTTCTAAAATTTCTATATGAAGATAGGATATTAAGTCTTTAACCTTGTGCCAAACTCACTTAATTTAATCCATTTATTTTCCTCTTTCTCTATCTTTATTCAACAAACTAATAGACCTTCACATGAATTAGCAGTTGTGGTTATTAGGCAAATTTACACTAGAGCCAACACAGGCCCTTATAGGAGTCAACATAGAAGCTGCAATTGGTGCTGTATGAGAGCCAACCGTGTCCCTTCATGGAGCCCACAATGTCCCTTTATAGAGCCAACAAAGAAGCCCCATAGGAGCCCATGAGCGCCAATGTAGCAGCTCTCTTTTGCAATTCCTTACAACACGAAACTTAACCTCCATGACATGTGTCGGCACATGGATTTAGCAAACATGCAGACCAACACTTTAGCTCCATCACTATTGTCGATTCTTCTTTTGCTCAGATCATGATCCTTCTCTTGGGGCAACTTTAGTCTTGCTGTCATTTTCATCACGAGTAAAGGGAAGGGATACTAGGAACTGTAGGACGTGTAAAAACATGGAGTTTAGTAAAAATGCCATCTAATGACAGCTCCTGATTCTTTTGTTTGAGTAGCATGAACCGAACAAAAAGGAAGCCATAAGGATAGCTATGATCTTAGGTGTCAGGTTCAGAGTAAATTTTTCCCCACACCCCTATCAAATCACATTCATTGGCTCTATCAAGATTCCTTAATTTATTTTTTTGGATCCTTAATGATCTGCGCAAGTCATTCTCCATCTCCTTGGAATGTCACAGTGAACAAAGGGTAACGAGCATGTTAATAGCTGTCCTTTAAGCATTCATGAGAGTAAGAAAATGTTGATTTTATCAAATTAACAAGTTGCTGCAATTTTCCCTTTGTTCCCTGAAATTCCGAGCCATCAAGTAGTGGAACCGAGGATAGAAGTCTCGGTAGTCCCTGTCATTGCTGCAACGCCCTTATTATTTTCTTAATCATTATAAATCTTAATTTCCCTTATCAATCATGGCACAAATTTATACGTTAACCGCCATCTTAGTGTTCCACCATCTCCAAGCTTGACCTGAGTATTAAAGATTTGCTACCTTAGTTGTGCAGCTGGAGATGTCACGGTAGAATGCAAGAAGACCACAACCACTTGATAGATGGACATAGGTGTCAACTTAGGAACAAGCTTCCACCATCACTCCCATAAAATCACATTGACTTTCTATATCACGTCCAGCAATTAATTTTCTTCCATCCCTTTATCAATTTCATTGGCAAATCAGGTCTTATTTCTTGGAAGACGCCACGATGACTTAGGAGCCAAATGGAACAAAATGCATGAATGTTGACAGCTGTGTCGATTGAGACACTCAAGCAAAGTTTTCACCTTACATCAGAAATTTATCCTTGCTGACCCTGTTTCTTTTCTTTAGGAAATGATCTGTCATCTTCAGAGTTTGTCCTCGACCAAATACAACTAAGATAAGAAATGAGTTAACTAGATCGACAAGTGGCTTTGTTAATGAGCCCTCTTCATTTCCAACATAAAACATTTACCATCACGGACGGACGCAGACTGTTGCATTGGGCGGCCAAGTTTTCCCTCTCTTAAATCAAGTTTTTGATAATTTATATAATAATTTTTTTCTTATGTAATTATAGTTCATACAATAAGATAACATTTATTATAAATGTAACAAAATAAAGATTATAATGCCATTAATATTTATATATATATATATATACTGAATTCTAAATAATATACAACTTATTCCGTGATATGCATGAGAAATTTACTCATTATATTTATGAGAAGATGTTTTATGAGTAACTACATTTACAACACAGACCTTATATTGAAGTATAGAAGGTAAAACATACAATACCATTAAATTATGGAATAACTCATTAATGTAAAAAAAAGCCTTAGTGAGGTGTTTTAAGAAATTATTTTCATATTGACTTGACGTTTCATCATTAATATTTTATAAATAATATTGTCTTAATAAGGGAATCTAACAAAATTTTTAAAGTACTAATTAATAAAACTACTATATAAGTTTTTATAAATAATATTGTTTTAATAAGGGAATTTAACAAATTTTTTAAAGTATTAATTAATAAAATACTGTATAAGTTTTTTAGAGGACCTTTCGAGCCCTATAAATTTATCAATAATATTTGATGATCTATAATAAATTGTTAATGGATATAATAATAAATTATTAATTAATTTAAGAAAAAAATTTGAAAAGTAATTCATTCAAAGCTATAAAAAATAGAATATAATATATATATATATAGGAGGAATAAAAAAAATAGAAGAAATAAAAAATATTAGGAAGAACGGATCAGCTATTAATCTCAGAGATGGGGCCTGCTGGCAGCTATTAATGCCCTTTCATCCCATTTTCCGAGAAGAAGCCATAAAAGCAAAAAAAAAAAAATTATACGTCACGGCAATTCAATCCCACGTCCTCCGGACACATTTGTTTTCCTTGCAAAAGTTTTATCTGCTACGGTGCCATTAATATAATGTTATATTTATTTTTTTCTTTTTTCTTATACCATATGCACTTCTCTTCGTTATACCATACTCAACCAAAAACATACCCAAAGGGGGCTCGAGATCCCCGTTGACCTCCCCATAGGTCCGTCCCTGTTTACCATCAACAATGTTGGTCTGCAATAATATACATGAAGCTAGCAAAATGAATAACAGCCTTAATTATATCTAAGAATACATGTCAAGAATAGGTGAGAACAGCACGATCCTCAAAAGTGGTACATGAAGGATAGCTACCACTAGAAATAAACAACGTTCAACTTGACCTTACACTAGAAATACCAAGTTTTCTAAATAATTTCAAGAATTTGTAATATGATGAATCCAATCTGATTTCGTGACCTCCAAATTAAGAAAATACATTATCAAAAAGAACTTAAAAAATCAAGTGAAGTTGACTATTCATTTTCTTAAAACGGATTAGAAACAAAAAAGTTCTAAGTGATTAAAGTTTAGGCCTAGAAACTGGAGAAACCTTAAAGCTTCTATAGTTTGATTACTCAAATAGCTTGTAAAGCTATTATCTATTGTAATCTTTGGAAATTTTGTTGCATCTAGATGGATCTAACTCTAAATTTGGCTTGCTTGAGGACTATTACGACAATTAAGAAACAATGGCAGAATGAATATATATCCCATGATCTCTATATTTGCTTGTGCTTGTAATGTATGTACTGTGACTATGTAACTAACATGAATTGCATGTGGGAATAAGATATGTATGTACTTTCGTTGTGCTTGAATTGCTTGTCAAGCTACTATAACATATCAAAACAAGCTTAAGTTATGTATAGTTAATGTCATAGGAGTTGTGTGTATCTGTGAATTCGATTGATCACATTGCTAAACTAGACATAATCCTACTTAGTTATAACATAATTACTAAACCATCCATTACATTGCATACTGCATTGTCAAAGGCTATTAATAGCTGTAATAAATTGAATTGGCTGTTATCATGGAGTGTGAGTCACATGCCATGGGCTCTTTCCCAGCAATAGGAACTAAGGCATATTTAGGGGTACGATATATTGTTTAGGGCCACGCTAGTATCATTACTTTGAGGTTATGCTAACTTTGGGAATATATATATATATATATAAAAACCCGTTTTCGTATAATTATTCAAAGAAAGCTTTCTGTTAGTTTAGGTCCCGAAGCACAAGGTTCTCGATAATTGATGGTATTTGGAGTTCCCCCCAATTTTGGTCATGGAGGGTGTAAATCCGATTTATATATAGTTACCAATGAACTATATATGCTTTCATATGTTTGCTCAAGTGTTTGTTACATTGCATGCATTTGTGTAATAAATAACTTGGTTATTATTACTTGACGATATAGTATGAGGATTATACTTCACTAAGCTGTGGTTTGCTCATACCCTTACAATTTATTAATATAGGCATATTTATGGACCTTACCTGGAAGGGGAGTGCCTTTAGTTAGTATCAGGAGGCTTGTGGGACTGGTGGAATGTGTTATGACCAGTAAGGATTTTTCTTTCTTATGACATAGCTATTGTGAGACTTTTAACTGATCTTAGAAATCTATATGTTTGTAATGAACTAGTATGGTTTATTCGTTAATGAAGCAATACTTATTTTATTGTGTTGCCTCATTTCTAGCCTAGTTAGGTGCTATGTGCCACCTTGGTTACAAAACATGAGAAGCCTTTGAATGATAGTAGAGTCATTCCTATGCTTCCTTATTGTGTATGGCAGATTGTCTTGCCAAAGGCACCCTAAGGTCATGACAAAAATCCTATCGTAAATCTAGTTGTAATCCATCACATATTCTATTGGACGACATACATGACATACAAAATATGTCATAATTTTTATCATAAAAATATTCTTGTAAATTTGTCTTTGGTTCATATCTTCATAGATAAAAAATTTCCATTGGAAAATATATGTCTCTAAAAGTCAATTTTCTGGCAATGAACTTCGAACTAATCAATTTTTTATGATTACTTTTGTTATCTTACTTAGCATATTTATTCCATTTACGTAGTAAAAGTGACAACTTATCAATACTAACTAGACAAACACAATAAAAATGAAAAGGTGGTGTTGTATATATTTGAAAAGATAATGTATAAATAAATCTTTCGAACAAAGATATTGAAAGATATGACAATACTTAATCTCCAAAATCTTAAGGGATTCGTTTAATGAGTCTTTTGTCATTCCTCTAATAAATTCTTCACATAATCTACAATTTTTTTTCTATGTGGGAATTATCTAATTTCATACTTGCATTGTAACAATTTCCTCCTCATGTGTGAGTTTCCACAATGGGCTTAAGTCTTACTCTCTCTCAAGCATAAAATTTGTGATCTCATCAAGAGCTTCTCTTGTCACACTCCAACAAAGTACCCTAGCTATATTAGTATACCATGTAACTAACTGAGACCTCTAGAAAGTTACATAAATACTATACAACTAATGTTCCATATTTGAAGTGGATAATTAAATAGGATTGATACTTGTTTTGAGTGAGAAAGAGATTACATATATATAGTAGCCATAACCAACCACAAACATATAAATCTAAGACATCACACATTTTACAACCATAGTCTACAAGGCTTCAACAGAACCCAAGAACAAGAAAAACTTACACCGAAAAAACAAAACTTAACTTATACTATTACAACCCATTACTAAGTCTCTATTACATATATGGTCTTCTTCTCAAAAGAATACATGAGTCCATTCTATACTAACTTCCACATCTGAGCTTGGTTTAGGTCTTTATGCTTAAAACTCTATAAATTAACAGTCTAAGAGAGCATGAGCATATAAAGCTTAGTGAATAACAGAATCTTAACATTATTATTAAGAACAAACAAGTTTAGTTAGCAATCATATGCAATGCATGGATAAACCATATGTAGCAAGCATGGTTTGAATAACCACAATTCAAACGTATGAGGATTTATGCCTTTTTTAGGGGTTGAAGGATAAATTTAGTAATTCATGCCCATGAGAAACTCAAACTAAAGTAGAAGGACTTCCTCTTCACCTGATTCGCCTGAGGGAATAGCCTCTACCAGAGCCCTACAAGACACGAGTAGTCTTTTAGAGAAAAATTCTTTTGTTTTCAAATAAAAACTTCAAATTTTCCTAAAGCTTGAGAAATCTCACTAAGTATTAACATTATAAAGCCAAGTCCGACACAAACGATCTCCTTCAAAGCCTGCGTAGTTTCTACAAAGCTGATAACCCTATGGTAATCTACAAGCAAACTCGCTGGTCCCAACAAGCATTACCATAGAATCGAAATACTAACACGCGACATGAGTACCATACTAATGTAATATGATGATATGAATGTCATATTAATTTTAGAATTCTATTAAACTTAATTCCATATTATCAAGTGGTCAAGTCAATTTTAGACACTCAATGAGACAACTATCATTTAATGTCAAGGGAGTAGTTGTCACCTCATTTATTATGAATTACAACTCAAACATACAACATATAATATGCAATATTTCCCATCCCCATGCAATTGATTCATTATAGTTATGATTAAACTATATTTTGCTATTTACAATCACAAACAAGGTGATAAGATTCAAGTTACTCACCCATGCATGCTCCTTAATCGTCGTAATAGTCTAACGGAAAATCCAACTCGTGATCTAGGGTTCCTATAAGAGAGAAAAGCTTGTATTACTATCTATTTAACAAAGACAAGAAGGGTTAAATAAGATTCTAAAGCTAAAAGAGACAAAATGACACTTTAAGGTTGTCACACCCTTCACTACGCCCCGTACTAAGGGCAGTATGAGATAGGGTAACACATAAGCTTCACCACGCCCTTCGCCACTCCTCATATGGAGGATCACTTGATGACCTGACGCCACCACGCCCCTTGCCATACCCCATATCAAAGAGTGTGTCAATTCGGGTGAAGAACAGAGGCTACCACTACCTCTACCACGCCCCATATGGAGAAGAACATCACTACCTGATAGGTTCAAAAGACTAAATTTTTAATTTATAAATTTTCTAAATCATTTTCTTTTCAACTATGGTCTTATAGGGCAAGCACACCCATCAGATGTAGCTAGAGAAATGATCTAGGTCATATTCCTAGGGAACGTTGATGAGTACTTCTACTCACTCTTTTCCTATTATCAAGCCAAAAAAATAAAATTTGGTTTTTATATGCATAGAAACTAAACTAAGTCTAATATTCATAGATTTCACAGCAAGCATGCAAAAGGATAAATCAATTCACAAGATTGCTTGGGTCATGCTTCACCTAATATCTATTCATATGACTCAAGAATTTTCTCAAAAAGTTGTGTTAATTATTGAATCATCGGATTCACTAAATTATGCTAAGGCTTCTCTCAAAGTTAAAAGCACCTAAACCTAAGCCAAACTACCGGAATCTCTTGCTGACTATTAACAACTTAAATTTGCATAAAGAACAAGAATCCTTCATTTTAAAACCAAACTAATGAATTTCAAAACGAGTGATAGAAGATTTCACCATCCCTATCTCTAGGTGGTTATGAGTAATCTCATCAATAGCTTTAGATCTACTCATTAAATCAACCTCTCGATCTATTTTTAATAAAAATCAAACATGAATCCAATAGAATGTACCATCTAATTAGACTCATTCTTTAGGTGCAAGTTATTGGATACAATAAAATCAACACGTTTTGAAATTAAGAACAAATGAATCACATGAAATCAATCAAGAATCCACAATACCCAAGCAATATTAAACTACTCCACCATAGATAAAACAATAATAAGCAATAACAAGGAGAAATAGAAATGATCTAAAATTAGATTAGCAATACAAACAATGTTCCTTGATAGATTGATACACTCAAGCACAAATGTTGCTGTGAAAGTACAAAAATGTGTTTTTTTTTTTCCTTGTCTCTGTCTATCCTTTTCTTGTTCTTCTTTTCTTGATTCTTCCATCCATCTTCATTTTATAATGATCTTTGCATAAATGGAATTGAATGCTCATTGATGGAGGAAATGGGAAGTTACGGGAGTTACAGGTCTCTTGGCTTTCCAATGCAACACCCCTTTAATGTCCAGTAGACGTTTCTTTAATAAATAGGGGGGTTCCTGTTCAATAAAAAAGCCGTTTCTCAAAAAGTAATGGACTATCAAATCGATAGGTTTTGGGACATGTCGTGTTACTAGGCATGTCAGGCTGTTTTCCTTTATGTAAAAATTGACACGGCGGGGACACGGCTTGTCCCAGAGTCGTCCCTTGCAAAGTTAATTTTCCAGATTTGCACGTTTGTGACAGGTCATGTTACTGTTGTGTCTTTTCAAAACTTAAGATTTAGACCTTCATTGTGCTTTTTCTTGACATGGTTGAAAGACATGGTATGTCTTTGTTGTGTAAACTACTTTTTGGTCCAAACTTTGCATTTTTGATCCGTTTTTCCTTCTTTTTATAAAATATCTCCTTTAAAGACTTGAAAACATAAATTTAATATTTTTAAGTGCCAAATTCATAAATTTATCAATAAAAGTCCATTTTGGCATGCATAAAATAGGAATAATTTTGGTTTATCATCACCACCACTTTTGCCATGCTCCATGACAAAGGGCCTGGCCACCCAGATTGCACTCATAATGTGCCATGCCTTCCCCTACAGCCCATGGCCTTTTGATAGCGAAAAAACACTTTGTCACTTTACATTTTTACACACTTTAACCAAATTTAGTTGCCTCAAATCCATCCAATACACTTCAACATCTTCATACAAGTCTCAAATTCATCATTTACTCCTTCAATTCTTTTAGCCCATCTCTATATCCACATCAAATAATCAACCAATAACCAAACTATTAACTTCAAGTTCTAAAACTTCAAAACCACTTGTCCATTACTCTACTTCACATAACTACAAGCCAAGCATCATAACCATCCTAAAATAGCCATTAACTAACAACAACACTTACTCTACAACTACTCAAATACACTGATAACAAAGACAACATGAATTAGCTTACCTAAACTTGCTTTAACTTGTAGATGAAGACTTGTCTTGGTGCTCTTGATGATTTAAGAGAAGAAATTGAGATTGTTGTGTGGAGCGTGTGTGAGTGTGGTACACGTCGGTTTTAGAAAGAGAGAGAGCCAGGAGAAGGAAAATTTGCTGCTATTTTTAAAGATAATTATATGTATATAAACAAAATTCAATTTGACTTTCAAGGCATTTAAAAAATGATTGAGTGTGTGTGTTGTGTGAATGGGAGTTGTGGTGGGTCATCAAGATAATTTTGCAGCTAATAAGAGTTCAAAACAACATATATTACACCATTATATTCCTAATTTATTAGTATTATCAATTATTCAAATTCAAGAAAAAGCTTTGTAATATTATAATTTATAAATTCCTATTTAACAAAATAATTTCTTAAAAAATTTATGTCAATACTTTAATAAATCCAAAGTCTAATTTATAAAATTTAATTTTTCTATAAAAATACAAAACACACTTTAAATTGATAATTTTCTTAAAATAATTCAATTAATGATTTTAAACTTCAATTCTTACTAAATTTATTTTATAAAAGTTATTATACTTGAATTTATTCGACTTTTAATTACTAAATCATATACAATCACAATACATAAATTCTTTACTTCTAATTCTATTTATGAAAAACTTGGGGATCACATCTGTAATTGGCTTCTAATCAATCCCACTTTGTGAATGACCTATTGCCTATCTAATTTACATCACACAGTTAACATGACTCACCATCACACAGCTATTTATTCCACATAGTAGGGGCCAACCATTGACGTGTCTTACCCGAATGGGAAGAAAGTCTGCAAATGGACCCTGTGAAAGAAAATATTAATGAGTTTGACACCATAAATAACCATAAATCTTTAATTATTAGGTTATTAAATCTTTCTTCTTACAAGTTCTTCACATAATCCACATTTTTCCCATTTGAGACTTCTCTAACCTTACAATTCTAATAGTAAGTCTTACACAAATGGAAGAGCAAAAAAAAAAAAAAAAAAAAACACAAGATACCTTTGATCTTATATATGCGAAGAACAAAAATTTAAAATGAGAAGTTATCCTACATTAGTTAGTAAAGCCAAAATAGAAATTGTTGTGATAAGAAGTCATCTTGCATTGGCTAGTAAAGTTAAAATAGCATGAATGGAAGTGTGGATGTGGCAAGTTTAAGATGCTTTAAATATCATAAATAAAAAGCCAAGGCCACCCAAACATATAGCATATAAGCTAAGATAATAGAAACATATCATAGCAAAGTTAGGTTAATTGGACCTGGTGGAGAGTGTTGTAGAATGGCTTAAATAATTTGAAATGCAATAAACTTAACTCAAATGATATAATAAAGACAATTAATTTAATTCGACAATTATAATAAAAATTAAACATATTAATCTAAATTATAATTCATTCCTATTTTGATGGTAGTGGCTTTAGAGAAATTCAACATATTTACCTAATTCTTTGTCGATAGTGCTACAATTTATCCATCTTTGTTATGTATTCATATGCTAGCTATATTGTATTTATCTCTTATTGTTTTCGATTGGATAGTGTTTAATGTTCCTTATCTTATGTTTTTTCATACTTAAAGGAAACTATTCATTTCACAAGACAATAGATCAATAATTTTGAAGTTTGTAATTTTTATGGGTGCTATGTATTAAGTGAGATAAGTTTTCTACCAATTTGTGGATGATTAATTTTTTTCCCTTATTTACTTAATTATAATCGGTTTAATATAGTCTATGACAAATTTTTTGAATGAATTCTCTAAGTTATATTGAATTTCTTTCGACACCTATGGGGTTTCATAAGTCTTCCATAGTATTGATCTATAATTTGATCATAAAGCTTATTTAGTTTCATTTTTTTCTGTAGCATCAAATATGTATTTGATTCATATCTTTTTCATTTGTAGTTCCAAACCCACAATACCTTTTTTTTTTTTATTTACTAGTATTGAAAACTTCACATCTGATATCCATACCAATTTGGTATCAAAGGAAGTCATTTGCCCATATTTTGGTATTAGATCCACAAATTTGATGTTAGGGATACACCTTCCATTAATAATGAAATTTATAGCAGGATTTTATTCTCTTTTTATGTTGGATATTTGTAGATAAGGTTGAATTTTTTAAAAAATAAACGAGGATATTTGGATTATTAGGTGGTGTTAATGAACATTATTTATGGTTGTTGGTGTGATTTGTGATATTGGATCATTGATTTAGGATTGTTTGAGCTGCATCGCAATATTTTGTGTAAGAGATGGAAAAATGGTTGGTTTCCACACATGCCTTATGTCACGCCTCGAATTAGGATCAAGACATGATTAGTTGCTACGTATAACACTTAAGCATTATACGCATAGGATAATCTTAAAAGACCTGTTTATGTCAAATACTTGCTAGCCAATTTTGAATTATGAAATCGTTTAGTCAGATTCTGGAAACAACTAGATTTAACAGCAATAAAACTTGTTTTGCAAAAACATTTCATATTCTACTCACATGAGTAGATCATCCTTCATAAAAACAAAACTACATACTACTCGCTCTTGAGCAGTTCAAGCCTTAAAACAAAATTGTTCCATCAAGTATTTTATATACCTTTCATAAAGCTAAAATGAGGCTTAAAAGTTTACTACAAAACATGTGGGCTCCATAACCAAGCCCTTAAAGATATTACAAGTTCCAAAAGATAAAAATCCAGTTCTCATATAAAATAAAAACAAAATAAAATCCAGTGATTCTAACTCACCTTACTCTACAACAAACTCTTCTTGTGTCATCCCAGTTACTGCTCTCAATCATCATCAACCAAAACATCAGCTGGAAAGAGAAAGAAATGAGTCGAAGCCAACTGCAACAATAACATAAATACACACGATATGACACACAAGCTTATACTAATGTAATGCAGCAAACAATAGTTTATTATCTTTAAATTAAAGTGAAACAATCAACACTGGAGCATTCACACTCTTAAACAAGCCTTTGGGAATCTGGAGTCCAGAGTAAAAGCAGCTACTCAAGGGGTTAATATAAATAGCCCGAATACATATATCTCCTATAAAATATACCAAAAAAGGAAAAAAAAAAGTGTCATATAGGATTCACAACCATTACACATCTCTACTTATCTCGCTCTATAATATTATTTAGTTTAACTAGTCTCATAAATGTGAACTAAACCATAGTACTTCCTTCTAAGCTTAAGTAAATGTTGCACCGATACCGTATACCCTATTAGCTACTCATTGAGCCACTTATAGATTATCATTATATCATGACAAAGGTGTGGCCTAAGCATCTAACTACCATGCTCAGCTTCGAATAAGGTTGTTAGTCTGCAAACCAGATTCAACAACACAAGCACAAGAAACAACCATTTATTAGGCTATCTTTAATTTTTAGTTCATTTAGGACGTCTATCCTAATAGGCAACAAGCATATCACTGTGTACCTTATACTATCCAAAATCCAAATAGGGTCAAGGGTAGATCAGAAGCCATCTCAGAAGATAGATTAGGTATCCATATATGTTCAAGAATTAAACTCATATAAGTGTGTGTGTACATATATTATCCATTTTCATCAAACTCATATTAAAAACCTATTTGTTTAGACATTAAGTAGGAACCAACCATAGCTGTGAAAATCGTCATGCCAAGATACAGACAATTCTCCATTGTCTGTCTAATTATTTCTTTTCTTTTATTTATAATTACTTGTTTTCATCAAAGTCATTTTAAACATTTATTTTTCATAATGTATAAATATTTGAAACAACGTACTCCCTTTAGTATCTATGGTTTAACCTAACACATTAATCTAAGCTGATTCTAGTTAAGTATATATTAATTTAATCTTAGCCAAGTTGATTAAATTTAATCAATCTAATTTATTTTAAGTCATTAAATTTTATTAAGTTGAGTTAAGCTTAAGTTTATTAAGTAAGTCCAATTTATATCTAAGATGCATATCAAACTTAAGTTTATGAACTAGTTCACTTTATATTTAAAATATATGTATATATATATTAAACCTAGTTTAGTTACTAAGTTCATTTTATACTCTAACTTCTATGTCTAATCCAATTAGTTATTAATCTATAAATATTTTTAACTTACTCTTAATATATAATTAACCAACATAATCTATCAACTATCATTTATTTATTTCATTTATCTTAGTTTGATTTTTATGATGCACACGAGCAAATCCATTAGCCGTGTCTTCCCCCCATCCCCCCAACAAATGTACGAGCATATAAAGAAGCATAACCAAATACAACAAGTTGTGTTCCCGTCGTGTTTTGCTTGGTTTGAAAACCATTGATAAGCACGATGAGATTTAACGAGTCATGATCCTACCGTATTTCACTTGATATTTTATCACTCAAAGATCAGAGAGAAACACAGCGGGATAAGGAAAGTCGTGTCCTAGGCTGTTTTGGAGTTGTATTTAATGAAGAAAATAGAGAGAAGCACGATTAGATAAGGTAAGTCGTGTTCCAGCCATGTTTCTTCATGTGTGAGAAACATGAGGGGATAGGAAAGTCATGCTTCTTCTCAGGTGGGTAAAATTCATAATTTTAAGCAAAAACAAGGTACACAATTGATTATGGCATCCCATATTCCCCTCGTGCTATTTAACAAAGATAGATAATGTTAATTTTAACCTATTTACCTACTTATTTTACTTTACAAACTCAACATACCACATCTTATAATTAACTTATAACTCATAATCATAACTTACAACTCTATATACATATTCTTACTTCATATGTCATCATCAAATCTCTAACCTATACATGCATGAACATACTTAGGTTTTAATATTCAAGTTCATATATTACAAGTTTACAAGTTTTATCTTAAATCCTTCGTATATATAGTGTTAGCTCATCATTTACATTTAGAAACAACAAATCAAACAAAGTAAAACAACTATACTTATCTTTTTAGCAAAAACATGCAAATTGATCTTCACTACTCCTCCTCTTTCTTAGTTGATGTGGCTTCTTCATGCTTAATCTCGTAGTCTAATCTTATTTTATATCTTCAATTTCTCTTATGATTTCCTTGAAATTGAGCTTTGAAGTTAATCTTGAGAGAAAGAAAGGAGGAGAGAAGAAGGAAAGACAAGAAAGAAAGAAAGAAAAAGAGAAGATAATGAGAAGGAAAAAGAAGGCATAAAGGAAAAATTAAAAAGGAATATGATTAAAGGAAAATTAAAGATATTTTAGGATAAGAGTATCAAGTTTAAACCTTTCAAGTAAATATATTTAGCTCTGAAAGCGTTTAGGAAATGATTTAAGAAGCTATATGTTAAAAATGAATAACTTGGAATAGGGATTTAGTTTAGGAGTTTAGTCTATATCAAATTGATATTTAACTTAGGTATGGGCTCAAAAATTGATCTTTATAAACAAGCAAATGAATTCAACATTTATAGAGATTCTAAAAATGAAAACTAAGCTAAGGATTTGAGAATCCACTAAATATTTAAATAACATGTTTACGGGTTTAAGGTTTCAAAAATGGAAGAAAAGGAGTTTAAATGAATAATTTAGAAGAATTGAATAATTTGATTCATTGAAGAAGATTATTGAAATGAATAGATGATTAAAAATGAGATTTGAAATCTCAAATTTTAATTTAATATATTTACTAATTTAATTAAATCTGTCACACCCCAAGGGTACCATAAATGTGACAGCTCGTAGTACACAATATTAAAACTTAAGAATGACTGCCTCAGTCACTCGAAAGTTTTCATATTGGTATAAGGCATACATTTACAACAAATGGAGCAGCAAAACATACAAAATAATACTTAATATAATTCATCAAAATATAAAGTTCTACAACTTCTATGGGGTATTCCCCTGATAATCTCCATAATAACAAAGTCTTACATAGAAAATAACTAAATCTAGAAAATTTTAGAAGAAATATAATGTAAGACTTTAAAATAAAATTCCTCCAAAAGCTTCCCAAAACATGAGTTCTACCCAAATGGCGAAGGTGGTCTTGGGTTCAAAACAAAGATTCTGCAACATCAAAAATCTATTAGAGAATAAGCATAACTAGCTTAGTGAGATAATCCTTATGCAAAAGTACTCATAACAAGTATTAAAAAAAGTTCATTAAACAAGCATATGAAATGCAACTAACCATATGATCAAACAATACATACGACTATCTGGTTTCTTATATAGGATGGATTTACCCCTCTATCGGTGGTTAGGAAATGATTTAAACTAGACCCTAATCGATCTCCTTGAAATTTTGCGCGCATCTTAGGGTTCCAATGAACCGTACTACTAGTCCCTGGCCTTTCCTTACCTAAAGTGATCGATCCTGCTCGGCTACATCTTAAGGCCGTATTCCCCGAACGTTCTAATTCCTCAAGATATAGTAGGCAGCTTACCTTTCCGGTCCCATCTTGAGGAGTAGTAGCAAAATGAAAAATGATATTCTAAGTGATATGCATGAGCAATTTAGTTTATGGGATTTTCAATCCGATATTAATTCATTTATAGCGATCGATTAATATTTGCACATATAGCAATATATACACAAAGACAATTATAACAATAAAAAAATTGGGCTCTGATATACTTATCGTTCTTTGATCACATAAAACAAAGCAAATATATAACTCCCATCATAACCCACATGCATATCCATTTTTATCTTTTTCTAACATTTAGTGCTTTATTCTACAAGTACATGCGTGAATACACAAAATGTAAAGGAAACTCACTCGTTCATAGCGATCTTCTATCAATCGAAGTAATTCTCGGAAAAGAGAAGATCTTGGTCGTCGTCGTAGCCTAAAAAAAGAAGAAATACCCAAAATGAGTATTTCATACAAGATCTCCTCAAATTTTCTAACTCTATCTTATTAGGTTCGTTAAAATTCGCATTAGTGGAAATTCGAACTTAAAATTACCATAACTTGCTCGTTTTAACTCGGAATTTCGCATATTATATATCGTTTTCTACCTACTTGAAAAGATCTATCCATTTCTAGTGTTATTCTTATCATAAAGGATCATTTGTGTCTCAGAATAGTGGGGTAAAGAACTGATACGAAAATCTCAGGTTTCAAAACACAATTTTTCAAGCTTTCCTTCATCCAAAAATCTTTGTACAAAAATATAGATATTTTCATAGTTGAAAAATCCTTTAAATATATAATATATATATATACTCATATTGTATGCATGAATTTAGTGGTGTTGTCTCAACAATGATTTTTGTAAAACAATGTGTCTTAAATGTTGGAAAAAAGCTAAGACTTGAGAAAATTTCACTTTTATTTGTTGGAAAAATTTCTTGTATTATAATAAGTGTTTTCTTCTTTTTAACTCCATTTCTTAACCTTTGAGAACAATTTAATTTTCTAAAAAAAATTTCCTTTTTAAGATTCCTACAACTTCATTCTAGTAGTTGAAAAATATAGTTTTTCTAAGTATTTCTTGGTAGAACTAAAATTTCTTGAAGTAGTCATGTTTATGTGTTTTAAAGTTTTTTTAAAGTTAGTTCCACTTTAAATAAATAATAATAATGATCTTCTAAGTTATTTACTCATTTTATTTCATAAGTAAGACTTATCACTAAAAGATTATTCTTTGATGATTTTGTAAAACTTGTCTAGACCTTAGCATTTTAGAGTATTGGTGAAAAACTTCAATAAATGAGTATAAGAAAAACCTTCGTTAAATGATGATTTAGCATTATTAAGTTTTAAAGGAACTTTCTTATTTCATTGATTTAAAAAAAGTGTATATGATAACTTTACTTTATGTATTCCTTAATAAAATCCCGTATGGTATTATTACTAAAAACTTATGATGAACTTATCTAAATTTTGGAAAAGATTGTTAAGATGAAACTTTAAGTTTTTATGGAAAAAAATAATTTCTTATGTGACAAAATTTTATTTTTAATGAGAGTTCTTACTTTTCTTTACTTAAGAAAACTCATTTTATTTTTTTTTTAGACAATATCAACATGTTTATGCATGATTATGAATATGTAGATATGAGAAATATAACAATATCTATCACTCCCCATAGGGTAGTCTAAACATAACAGTCCGCTGCATATTATATAAGACTTGGGAATTGCTACCACAACCTTTCCAAAGTCTCGTACAGATGTAAGGCGTACCTTTACGACAATAGAATACATGAATCAATGGAGATAAATAGTTTAATTTGCCATACTACAAGCATCAGAATATAAACCATGAGTCCACATAATTAGTTACAAAAGTTCCAGGAGCATTCCCCCGTAAAATAATATCAAGTTTAAAAATAGCCTTTTACAGTCATCCAATAAATATGAGGGTTTTCTATGGAAGTCTATACAAAATCAAATACAAACTTCTAATGAAATCTCCTAATTCTTATACCTGCTCGGTAGGATGCCTTGGCCTTAAACATATATAGGAATACTGCAATAAGAAAAAGCTGTGGGGGCATAAGCTACACCAGCTTAGTGAGTGAATACTCCCATAAAGACATTTGTAACAAATCATCCAATCAAGTTAATTATTCAATAGTATGAAATGCATAAAAAACATAAACGAATAATCATATGATCAACCATAGATCATATGTGAATGGATTTACCTCTTTCATTCGGGGTTAGCAGATTAACGAATACTGCGGTACTATCGTTGAATTATTATGTCGTTTATGGATCATGGGTAACCAAATTATGTCGTTTATGGATCACAATCAACCAACTCATTTATGTCGTTTATGGATCACGATCAACCAAGTTTTAGTCGTTTAAGGATCACGGGTAACCAACATATGCTAGTGTTCCATCCCCATCATGAATGATTATGTCCATGTTAATTTATCAATCCAAATAATTATTTATACCAATTTCTAGGTGATCAACAAATTTCACAGACAATCAACACTATAGTACTATAAACAACCATAAGTTAATCAACCGATTCCAATATTCTTAATAAAATTTTTCACGCATCAACAGCATACATAATCCCCTAAAATTCCCATCATGCAATTCCATTTTATCTTTTGCCTCATAAGCTAGTGCAACTAATTGCTACAAACACAAGAAGAAATGAAATTAAGAAGTAAGAATCACTCGACCATTAGTCGTTGGTCTCTTAGTAATAGTAATCCGTGTAATGAATCCTCGGGATCCAAGTTACCTAAACAAAAGAAATACCCAAAGGAGTATTTCAACTCATATCTAATCCATTTTATTTCATAAAAACTATTAAGTTCGTAATTCTCGTCATTAATGGAAATTCTAATTTAAAACGATCATAACTTGGTTATTTTAATTCGAAATTTCGTAAATTATATACTGATTTCTATCTACTTTGAAAGATCTATCTATTTCTAATATAATATCTAAATTTTGAAAACTTTTAATTCTCAAAAATATCCGAACAATTCTGCTCAGTATCCGAACACTCATTTTCAAAATTGTTTTTGTGAGGAATTATGATATTTCTACTATCCATGCCAAATATGCATGCAATATTAACAAATTACTATCATGAATGGTATGTTATGAGCTTCCTATATGCAATTTCATGATGATATTCTATTAGAGAACACTTTTGAAAACTTCTACTTTACAAGATATCATGAATACTTAACCTAGTAAGTCTAGTTTTGAGTTCTTGATAAACCACACTTGTTTTAGAGATTTTCCTTAATAAAATTTATTTAGTCTTGCTAAAATTAAGTCTTTACCATATCTATTCCTTAAGGTCTTCATTTTTCAACAAAAATCCTCATTTTACACTTTGTAAACAAGTGTTTAAATATTGGCTATTCCTAAATCCGAATTTTGTAAAAATAGTTTTTAAGTGATTTCCTTAAGAAAAACTTATTTGATACTTTAAAAATTAAGGCTCCATTATTCCTATCCCCTAAGGACTTCATTTCCTTAATAAAACTTCCATTTTGAGTTTGAAAAATAGGTGTTTACATATCCTTTTTTCCTAGTTACGAATTTCATGTAACTATCCTAAGATCTAAATTTTCTATCTTGTAAATATTTCTTATTTGACAAATTTCTCTTAGTAGATCTACCATTAACTTATTAAAATCATCTCTTATTGATACCTATTCCATAATCCCTTCATTTTTCACATAAAAATCATATTTTGGAGTTGAAAAATAGGTTGTCAAAATACAACTCTTTTTCCATCCGAATTTACGAAAGCTTGTTTTGATGAAACCAAGTTTGTTCTTGAGCTTTTTGGCTCATCTTCATAAACATCCTAACTTTTAGAAATAATAAATCATTCATTTACATAAGACAAAAATCTTTATAACCATTTATTCATCTTAAACAGAATAAATGCATGAGATCTCCAATATCATGTAAAAGAATAAATGTTTAAAAGCTAGATCTAAGTGTAATGATCATGCTAAATGCATGAAATGAAGTATACTACTTATGAAAATAATGTAGTAGCAAAATTCCTATATGAAATCATCACTATATGAACATATATTATGATCATGATAAAAATATAAGCTTTAATCACAAGATCCACAACTTGTGATGGCTTGATCTTCATGCTCTAGTGGTTTCATGTACCTAGCATGAAGCTCATGGGGATTTTTATGAATCTACACATGAATGATCTAGCCATTACATGTTTTTGTGGTGGTAAGGTTTAGATCTATACCTATTAAATGTTTAAAACAAGAAAGCTTGAATAAAAATTGGTTGTGTGAGTGTGTATGGGGGAGGGGAGTGTCACAGCAAGGGAGTGAAAGAGAGAGAGGGTTTGTCAAAATTTTGCAAAAGTGAAAATGAAGAAAGAGAATGAAGGCATAAAAGAATATATAGTGATGGTTATTAGGGTTTTATATGATTAAATAAAAAGAAGAAAAATAACACAAATTCAGAGGGAAAATGGGAGGAGGTGTGCCGGCCATGGAGAGGAGAGGAAGAGAGAGAGTGTGTGTTTTGTAATTTTCAAATTTAGTTTTGTGTAATAAATTATGATAATTTGCATGGAAAAAGAAAATGGTAAAGAGTAAAGTATAAGGATGTAAGAGTAGGAGGATGACTTGTGAGTGTAAGTAGGGTATGAGCTTGTACTTGTGAATAGTAATGAATAGTAGATTAAACAATTAAATTACTGGTTAGTAAAGAAAATATGATATAAAGGCTATAACTATAATTTTTATAAACCAAAAAATTATAATAAATATATTTTTAAGTTTCTTATTAAATTCTGATCTTAAGGAGTATTCCAGAATACTTTTCTAATTTCGATCCCGAGGGTCGGTTTTCCGAAATAGATCCTGGTTAGGTTCGAAATGGATAATTTCTCGAAAACTGATCTTTTATGTCTCAATATATTCTTTGGAACTATAATCTAGGTCAACTTGTTCTCATAAGTTCTATGGTTTTATCCTTGATAAAACCAGACTTAAGGTCTCTAGGTTACTTTCTAACCCTAGCTATTCTGGTTTAGGGTTTTGGTTTCCGATTCGGCTCTCGAAGTCAAGTTTAGTTTACGAAGAAAACCGGAGCTTACAATATCACATAATAAGATAATATATATATATATATATATATGAGAATAAATAAGAGCATAATAATAAGGTCAAGTATTGGGAACCTTAACTTCATCAAGATATCCCAGTTAGATATTGGGAGGCTTAGCTTCATCAAGACATCTCGGGATTAAGAATAGACTAGTCCCAAAAGAAAAAGAAAAAGTAAAGAAAGGAAAAAAGCATAATAGTAGGAGCAATGATAATAAGATGTTAGGTTAGTGAGCACTTAGGCTCTAAAAATAATATACATATAAATAACATAATATCATATAAAAGTTAGATTAGAGCAAATAATAATAACAATAATAACAACAACATAATATCAATAATAACATAATGGAAAATTTACCATGAACGAAAATAAAACATGAACATATTATTGCTTCTTTAACTCTCATGAGTCTAAGAAACATACACTAAGCTCATGTTAAGTTACATGAACATGATGAGTAAATAGAATAAGTTTTACCTAAGATTATGTGTATGATGAAGAGGAAAAGAAGTGGTTGTGTTAATATGTGGATAGTGGTTTTTGTGGGGAGGAGAGGAAATTTGGAAGAGAATTTGAGAGAGAAATTTGCAGAGTGATTTGGTAGAGTTTTGGGAGAAAAATGAGTTCTGAAAGAATAAGAGGAGGGTATTTATAGAATTTTGGAGTGAAATTAGATGTAATTAAATAAAAGAAAAAGAAAATAAATTGGATTGATAGAGAGAGGTGATGTTGGTTTGCTTGTAGGAAGAGGGACATTTATTTATTTTTGTTGTTTTGTAATAAAAGCAATAATGTGTAAGATGTGATGTAAATAAAATTATATGGAGAATGTAAATTGTAAGATATAGTATGGTAGTGTGTTAGAGTAGATTGTAAGAAAAAATAGAGATAGTGAAATAGTAATGAATAGTAGAAATAGTACTATGAATAGCAGACTAGACAATTAAAATACAGGTAATAAAGAAAATACATGTAAATGGTCTATATTTAATATTTTTAATTATCAAAAAATTCAAAAATTGATATTTTTGAAATCCTTATATTTTTACTAGTCTAATGTTATTGTTGGAATATTTTTACCGTTCAGTGTATCGTGGCACGTTTTTCGAAAACGATCCTGTTGGATCCGAAACACAATGAAATTAACGAATATGATATTTTTAAGCTTTTCTATGTAATTACGCTCTATTATCCATAATTATCTCAATTTCGTTGTTTAGGAGTTAAGAACACGGGATTGCCGAATCTAGATTCACTAGACTAAATGTAGAACTAGTTGACTTTAGGGTTCCGATTTGACTTTTGGTTCTTAGGGTTGCTATATTTACCGAAAAATCTAGGGGCTTACAACCTACACCCCTTAAAGAATTTTGTCCTCAAAACTTGACTATCGTACCTGATTCTTCGAACAGATTCCGGTATTTGCATCGTATTTTATCCTCGACCTCCGAGGTTGCCTCCTCATGGGTGTGATTCTTCCAAAGGACTTTGACATACTTAATTTTCTTATCCGTAGCTTTTAGACATTTCAATCCAAATTTTGCATCGGGTGTTCCTTGTAAGTGAGGTTCTCCTTTAGCAACGCTGGTTCCAATTCTATTACTTGGTTTAGATCAGCTACATGCTTGCGTAATACGAAAAAATGAAATACATTGTGCACTCCTGACAAGTTTGGCGACAAGGCTAGGTGATAAGCTAAATCTCCAACTCGTTCAAGCACTTCGAAAGGTCTGATGTATTGCGGGCTCAACTTTCCTTGTGAGTGTACTCGGTATATATTCTTGATTGGATTTATCTTTAAATACATATGATCTTCTACTTGAAATTCAAGAACTTGCCTTTTCTGATCTGTCCAACTTTTCTATCTATCTTGGTCCTCTTTCATTCTTTGTCGGATTATTCTTACTTTATTTGCTGCATCTTGCACTAAATCAGGTCCAATAGCAAGCTTTCCTACATCATCCCAAAACAAAGGCGACCTACAGCATTGTCTGTACAAAGCTTCATATGATGGTATTTGTATGGTAGAGTGGTATTTGTTGTTGTAGTCGAACTCTATGAGCGGTAAATGAGAATCCTAATTCCCTTTGAATTCCATGACACAAGCATGTAACATGCCTCTAAGGTTTGGATTATCCATTCCGATTATCCATCGGTTTGAGGGTGATAAGCCGTGTTGAAATGTAACTTTGTCCCAATACACTTTTATAAACTTGTCCAAAACTTAGATACAAATCGGGGGTCTTGATCTGACATAATCCCGGCGTTACTCCGTGCAAATGTACTATCTCCTTTATGTATAGCTTGGCTAACTTGTCCATTGAGAACGTCATGTTGATTGGTATAAAGTGAGCCGATTTGGTCAAACAGTCTACCACGACGCATATGGTATCATTCCCTATTAATGTTCTTGGTAATCCACATACAAAATCCATCGAGATTTCATCCCACTTCCATTCGGGTATTGGCAAAGACTTCAACAATCCTCTCGATCTTTGGTGTTCCACCTTCACTTATTGACAAGTTGGGCATTTCATCACATAGTCAGCTACATCCTGTTTCATCCCATTCCACCAAAAATGGCTCTTAAGATCCTGATACATCTTAGTCCCTCCTAAGTGTACTGTGTATCCCGAGTTATAAGCTTCACTCATAATTTCTCTTCTCATTTCATCATCATCTGGCACACATATCCTTCCTTTCATCCTCACTACATCCTCCTCATCTACGGTGAAGTCAGCATACTTCTCTACTTGTACCTCCCGTTTGATCCTTTGCATCACTTCATCATAACATTAAGCTTCTTTAATTCGTTCCACAAGGGTTGGTTCCATCACCAAGTTAGATATTTCCACCTCTATATCTTATCTAATGAACTCGATACTCAACTTTTTGAATTCCCTTATCAACTTTTGGTCGGTCAATAGAGCAACAACTTCTTCTTGATTCTTTTGGCTCAAGGCATTAGCAACAGCGTTGACTTTACTCAAACAATAATTGATTCCAATATCATAGTCCTTTATAAGCTCCAACCATCTTCATTGTCGCATATTCAACTCCTTTTGAGTGAATAGGTACTTAAGGCTCTTGTGGTCCGTATATATTTCACACTTTTGTCCATACAAGTGATGCCTCCATATCTTGAGTACGAAAGCAACATCAGCTAGCTCCAAGTCATGTGTCGGATAATTTTTCTCGTGCGATCTTAGTTGTTGCAAAGTATAAGCAATCACTTTTCCTTCTTGCATTAGCACACATCCATGACCATTTCTTGATGTGTCACTATGCACCGTATACGGCTTCTTAGGTTTGGCAAAATAAGTATCGTTGCGGATACAAGTTTTTGCTTAAGCTCTTGGAAACTCTCTTTTATCGGTTCAGATAAACTTCTCATTCTTTTGAGCAAGTTATGTTAAGGGCTTGGCTATGGTCGCGAAATTCTTTACAAAAATAGCTAGCTAAACCAAGAAAGCTTCTTACTTTAGTTACCGTCTTCGGTTACTTCTATTCCATCACTGCTTTAATCTTCTCGAGGCTAACCAATATGCCATCTCCTGAAATAACATGTCCTAAAAAGGATATCTTATCCAACCAAAAGTCGCACTTTGACAACTTAGCGTACAACTTATGTTCTCTTAATATCTGAAGTGCCATACGGAGGCGTTCTTCATGTTGTTCCCGTGTAGTTGAGTAGACCAAAATGTCGTCGATGAAAACTATAACGCATTTATCCAACAAGGGCTTATAGATTCGATTCATCAGGTTTATGAAAGTGGTAGGTGCATTTGTCAAACCAAAAGACATCAATAAGAACTCGTAATGTCCATAACGAGTCCGAAAAGCAATCTTTGGTACATCCTCTAGCTTTACTCTTAACTGGTGGTATCCGAACCTCAAGTCGATATGGGAAAACACACTTGCTCCTTGCAATTGATCAAATAGGTCATCAATTCGTGGTAATGGATAATTATTATTGATTGTAACCTTATTCTACTCCTGGTAATCGATACATAACCTCATAGACCCATCCTTTTTCTTAACGAATAGAAATGGTGCTCCCCATGGCGATACACTTGGGCGAATAAACCCTTGATCCAGAAGCTCTTGCAATTGCTTCTTAAGTTGCTTCAGCTTTACCGGTGCCATGCGATATGGAGCTTTCGATATTGGCTCGATATTTGGCATCAAGCTAATCTCAAAATCGGTCTCCCTCTTTGGTGGTAATTCGGGCAATTCCTCAAGAAAAACATCAGGAAATTGAATGACTATAGATATATTCTCCACTTTTGGTCCTTCACTTTCTTCTTCTATAGCATTGATTTGTCGGTTGATCTCCTCCTCATTCATCACTAACTCAAGCGAACTTAATCCTTGCCTCCTTATGATAGCGGATTCTCCTTTGAACTCAATATCCTTCCCATTCACATCCTTAAAATTCACCTTCTTCTCTCGACAATCTACCATGGCTTTAACACGGGTCAACCAACTCATGCCAAGAATCACTTCATACTTGCTCATCTCCAATACAATCAAGTCATTTGTCATATAGTATCCTTGGATCTCTAGGGACATTCCTTTAACATCTCTTAGGTGGTTGCGACACTATTCGTAGGTGTCTTTATCTTGAACCTGATAGCAGTGGTGACTATAGGTAAACCGGTCTTCTTAGCAAGGTTAGGGTGATAAACAAATGGGTGGCTCCGGTATCAAACAAGGCATAAATGGTCTCACTAGCTACCCATATATTTCCTACGTTCAACACGCACTAGTTACTAACTATGCCATACTACACTTATCTAACTATTGTAAAGCTTTAGGCTATAGAGATATTGGGATTCTATTACTATAGATTCGATAACATATAAAGATGCTATAAACAAACAAAACAACAACTTAAGGTTAAGGCTAACCTGCAACTAGTCCATGATCATAGCTTCCATCTTCCTCCATGGCATCAAACTCACATCCTTCCTCCTTATTATTGGCTTCCTCACACATCCACTGATCTTCTAGGTTATAAATCCTCATCCCATGCATCAATGTGCCAGAGCGGTTCCTGTTCCCATTGCCGTTATTGGCTCTAACAGGGGTGAACCCTCCTGAAGCGGTGGACGGCTTCGCTGGAGCATTTTTCCTCTTCAGACATTCATTTGCAAAGTGCATAATTGCTTACACACGTAGCAAACACTAGTGTTCTTCTTGGGACACTCTAAGATTTTATGATCCTGGCTTCCACAAAAATAACACTTATTTTGCAATTGTGGGCAAGACTTTAGATAATGCCTGCCTCCGCATTTCCAGCATGTGATATCCACCTTTACTTCCTTATGGTTGCTTCCACTTCCTTTGAAACTTCCAAAGGTCTTAAACCTCTTATTCTTGAATCCAGAACTCGGTCCTTCATAAGGTTTCCTTCTAAAAAAAAACACTTTTCTCTCTGGAGCTTTTGTCTTCATCTTTTTGGCTCCTTCAATTATCCAAGTCCTTTCCACTAACTCCCTAAAAGTTCTGATATCAAACTCCACCAAACGAATCCTTAGCTCCTCATCTAATCCACTTAAGAAAACTTGTCTTTTCAACTCCTCACTATACTTATAAGATTCAGGAGCATATCGCAATAGGTGACTGAACTCAGTTTCATACTAGTTGATGGTTCTCCCCCTTTGAGAAATATGCAGGAAGTCAACACTATACCGAACTCTAAGACTCCCTGGAAAATAGTTCTGGAAGAACTCTTCTCGAAACATATCTCAAGTAACTGGAGCAGGCAATTCTCGCTCTTCGATTCCCACCATACCCGGGCATTGAATCTTAGCATATGTCCCAAAATTGACTCTTAAATGGTGGAGCACTTCATAAGCATCAAACGATCTCTCGACTTGGGCCAACCAATCTTTAGTCTCGTATGGTTTTCTGAAGGCTCCATCAAAGTAGCAATTGCTTTTGATGAAGTCGGGGAGTATGTTTCGTTATGCCCTCGGTGTGGTGGCGGTGGAAATGGTACGACATGCGACTATATACCGGGTGCTTCTACAGTGGCTTCAGGAGCATTTTGAGGTAGAGTAGGAGCTAGATTATTTTGGTTTAGTTGTTGAATCAAAATATTCAACAACTGATTCATCTATCCGAGGGTGGCAGCAAAGTCGTTTTGCTAGTTCGGGGCAAGAGCAGGGTTATTCCCCTGTTGGTTTTGTGGAGGTACTCCTCATTCGGTTAGTATATCATTGGAATCTCGTTGTTCTCTATTCCTACCACTACACCAAAAACGACCTAAGGCAACACTGGATTTGCAACACGTTGAGCAAATGTTGCTTAAGAAACTTAGATGCATCAATTTTTTTTCATGTTGCCTCATGGATTGATCAAAAGCAACACCTTTAAGTAACACTGTAAAAATTGTTGCATTAATAACTTTGATGCAACATTAAGGTAACAATAATATTTTGTTACTCATAATACTTTGAATAAATGCAACAAGTTGAGTAAGTTGTTACCTTAACTCATCATATTTTAGCATCCATATATAAAGATGTTGCTTACAATAATAAATTATGCAACAGTAATAAAAATTGTTGCAATAACAATATAACTAATTAAAAAGTTGTATATTACCAATTACATTTGTTAAATAATAAATAAGGATTTCTCAATAATAATTACTTACACAAATATTTTTCCTTATATTATATAATAAAACATTTTAAACACAAGAAAAATAAATATATATTATGCATTAAGAGAGGATAATTTTGAATCCTCTTTTATGCAATAACCTTTTTCATTAAAAAAACTTAAATTTTTAAATATTATATAATTTATTAATATAACTAAAACCATAACTAAATTTTATGTTTGTAGATTATGTAATATTATATAATAAAAAAAATTCCAAAAAAAATTGGGTCAACTAAATAAATTCAAAGAAATAAAGGTTTTGAAAAATCTTTAAAATAGAGTTATATGCATTAATAACCAATATATGTAAATAAAGTTTTAATTTTTTTTTTATAGATTTTCATTAGTATAATGTAGTTTTAACTCTATTTGTTTTCATTTGTTTTTTAATTTCTCAAAAATAAAAAATAAATTATGGAGTGGATATAGTTTGAATATCCTAATACAATTCCCAAAACCTTTTTTTTTTTTTATCACTAGTGGTTTTTCATTAGAAGTATTTATTTTCTCTTTTTAATATTCTTTTTATCATTTACACTTTTATATTATTAATGCATCTTTTTATTAAATTTTTGATTTTCTTACATTACATACTTAAGACGCATGTTCTTTATTGGATAATGCACGAGTTATGAAATTTTGCACAACTTAACCAGACAATAATACCACAAAAAACACAATTATTTTCTGGTCTTCATTCTATGATTCATGCACTATTATAACAATATACGTATATTATCAAAATATTAATGAATTATTCTATGGGGTTATTAAAAAAATTTTGATAGATTTTGATGTAATTATATATATATTTTAGTATTTTCAAAACTTTAGAATATTTTTTTTTTGTTATTAATTGGCTAATGTATTAAGGTGTGCATTTTGTTTTTCATTAAAGAAGAAAAGAAAGATTAAATTCTACCTAGAGAGATTTTCATTTGATTATAATAGAATTTAGTTAGTTATAATGCAATCATTGTGCTGTCATTATCATGAAGTAGATATGAAAATGATAAACATCAAAAGATTTCATTAAATTAATGTATGTTTCTAGCAGAGCAAATTTGAATTTCACAATAATCATTACTAAAAAGGGCAAAAAAATATTTATGTTGTTTCAAAGTAATTAAAAGATTATGTTAAACTAGTGATAACAATGAATAAGGTGATCATCCTATTTCCTAAGTTCAAGTTAAAGAGATAGATTTTAAACTTATAAATGCAATCTACGTATTAAACTCTTATATTGAATAAGGTGATCATCCTATTTCATAAGATTTAGAATATCTATTTCCGTATATCTGAAAGATATTTTTTTTTTCTTAACATTAATATATTATTTTGTTTTTCTTTTTTGACCAGTATAACAAAAGTAAGGATTCGATTCCATCTGGAAAATGACATTTGGTTATAAAACCATTGATAATTAATATATTATTTATTAGTTGCGGATGATTGCTATGATAAAATAGCAATAAGGGAAAATTGCTAATATTCCTAAATCTTAACTTATGATGATAGTAGCAATGACGATGATGACGATAATGATGATGGAGAAGTAAATACTGATTATGGTAATTTAAATGTAGCGAACTAGTCAAATTATTTAGGGTATGCTCAATCTCCTCAACTCTATGATTCTATGTCCATCATTTGCATATATATGTGTATCATTGCCAACAAATTTGTTTAACATAATATGAAAATTCATGAATTCGAATTTTTTTTCTACTCTATTGATGGGAATCAAGTTAGAGATCCTATTATGAAAGCTAGAGCTAAGTGATTGTAGAACTTAGTTTAATAGATTTTGACAAATGAACCTTATGAAGATGAGCATAATTTTTTTTATAGCTATGGAATTCATCATATAGGTGATTGTGTGTCAATTTATGTGATACATGAATATAAATATGAAAGAAGTGAGGAAAACATGTGTGTCATCCCCATGATATGGCTTCCATTCCTTTTCTTACGTTTGAAAACGTTATAAAAATCTAGAATCTCAATTCCTTAGGATCAACGATTCTGGATTTAAGGTGGAATTCGATTTTGGCTTTAAGGTGGAATTCGATTCCGAATTTAAGGTGGAATTCAATTCCATCTTTCAGAAGGCGAAATCGTGATTCCTTTCGCCTTCCATTAAAGTTCTTAATTAAATTACCGATTTACCCTATATAAATTTAATATAGTATTATTTGTGAAAGGTATTTTTAGTAAATTGCAATATAAAGTAATTCTTTTCCATTCCATTCTGTGTCCATATCCAAACAAAGGAATGGATTTGTCATTCTCTTATTGATTCTATTCCAATCCATTCTTTTGATTCAAATCCATTCCATTTCAAACTATTCCTGTGTACCAAACGTAACATTAGAGACAATAGAGGATTCCACCTTTCAATCACGCTCATGATGTTGAACGTGATCACACTATTGTGCCAATCACCCCCGTAACACGTCCCGCGATCTATACTAAAGCGACAATTAGTGACAATCATGCCCTTGAAGAGGTCCATGATGAGCTATCACGTCCCATCTCACACGTTGCAATCAATATAAAGAATGATGACCAATGAATATAATGACCCACATCCCAACTAGGACACAACCAGTTATGATGCCAACAGTTTGAATTATTTTGATATCTTTAGTTTATTTTATTTTGTTTCTTTTATTAGATTTGGATGATTAATTACTATTTAACCTTTACTTAGGTTATCAGTATAAAAAGTGTCTTCTTTGTAAACATTTAATGAATCAATTAGTCTTTGAATAAAATTCTTCTTGAGAGTTCTCTTTAGAAACCCAACTCTTATCAATCATCTTGATTGTGACGAGTTGCAAACACGAGTGAGTAATATCAATTATTTACAAGTGTTAGGCATTGGGGCTATCTTTAGGGTTAATTGGTATTGACCCATAAATACACCAGTGATTAAGTTTTTAGGTATATCATCTATGATCTATAACCAAGTTATAATTAAATTATAAAATTACAAAGCTGTCCATATAATAAATGAATTTTATATTAGGTATACCATATTATAATTTATATATAGAACATATATAAAATATGGATCTTATTTAACAATTAAAATACAAATAATTTGTATGTTAATATATAGTTGATTTATTTGATATATATACAACATATACACATATGTATACACAACATCTATACCATATAGTATGTAAACCAAATATTTATGACAATCAGATGTATAGAAATAACACATATAATAAAATCTGTCATAAATACAAGACCTATATGTTCATTAAGATTATGAATACAACATATTATATAAATAAATATTAAAATAGAGATTGCATATAGAACATTTATAAAGTAGGTAGATGGTATATAATACATGTATGTAACTCATAGAGTGCATATAGCATATATCACTTAAATATATATAAATAATATATATGTGACATAACATATATATATAACAAATATTTATAATGTATATATACTTGTCTACATATATATAAGACTATAGGCTATAAATATATAAATTATATATAGATGTGTATATTTGTTATAATTCATTTGTTATATGAATTGAATATGCTAAATTTGTTATAAATAGATTATATATAAAACATTATATGAATAGATATAAATATGTCGATTATATATCTACATTAAAATATATATTTTATATAGCATTTATAGTTTGTAAAGATCATATAAATAAATATATAACTTAAAGTGTATATTTAAACTATAAATTATGTATAATATATATCATATACATATATATCATAAAATATATGTATATCACATAACATACAACATATTTTTACATATATAAATATACACATCATAAACATATAATATCTATGTTATAATTCATTTATATAGATTGAGTATGTTATATGTGTGTATGTTAGCAATCTAATATATAACTAGATCTACCTAGGATAATACAATAACTTTCTAAGACAATATAAAAATATTTAAAATATGGTAGAATCTATATATTTTTATGTGTCTTATCAGTCAATAAACGGGTCAATATAAACACGGTATATACAAGTCGGGTTATGGGTTTAGATTTTCATACACAATATATAAATTGGTCAAGCTACGGTTTAAGATTTTTAAATACGAACCCATTTAGACATGGATACAATCCTAATAAGAAGTTAACGATTTTTACACACATTCTTTTTATTGTATGATTTTCTTTACCCGCTTTCAAAGAGATTTCTTATATGGTTTATTATGAAAATTCAATTTAGATTATAGATAAAAGTTGGATTTTTAAATTAACATCAAGTTCAACATACATTAGAGGAGTTGAAGGTTTTCTTGATTTTGCTTTTTGTAATGTAGAAATAGAGAATGAGATCTTTTTTCCTTGTTTAAAGTGCAAGAACAATAATTTGTTAAAGAAAAGCAATGTTTTATAACATCCAATATTCAAAGGTTTTGATACAACTTAAATGGATTGGATTTTCCATGGAAAGGATTTATTATCATCACAAAGTAGAAGCAACTAGAAATATAATGTTATAGTATATATGTGTGTACATATATAGGTTATAATATGAATATAGTCGTATAAATTATAATATTTTATGGATATATATCTTTGTAGAAGCAATTTCATTTATCAGGGAATCTAATTTTTAAAGGTGGTTCGATTCAGCTTAACACTTGAACTAAACCATAATATCCATTTTCACAAGATAAATTACACTGGAAAGTCATAACATTTAAAGGTAAATTCATTTTAGGTCAAACATTTCAAAAAGTTCAAAAGAGGTCACAATGTTTAGTGAGTAAGTTCATTTTAGATCAAACGTTCTTTAGTAGGTCAAAAAGAGAGTTCATAATGTGTAGTGAGTAAGTTCATTTTATATCATAACATTCTTTAGTGGGTCAAAAAGAGGTAATAACGTTTAGAGAAGTGAATCAATTAAGATCACAATTAGCATATGTCAATAGGAGAAATATTTAAGGCCCATTTATAGGTATTGATAGAAGAAATATTTAATTAAATCTTACATGACACTTTTTCAAACATTATGACCTCCTTTGAACTTTTCGAAACATTGTAACATAAAATGAACGTTCATCCAAATGTTTTGACCTTCTATTGTAATTTATCTCATTTTTATATACCGACATACTATACCAAAACTCTCAAAAGATATCACAAAAATTTTATAAAAAAAAAAAAAAAAAAAAGAATGGTTTATATTCCACTCACCTAAGAAGGATAACTAAGAGATGCTTAGATCTTTTCAACTTACTAAATTGCACGTAGTAATTTTATATCAAAAATCATAAAATCATTGAAACTCAAATTCTAATTGCAATAATGAAAGAAAAAAATTTATCCCTAAAAATAATAACTATAAAACATTGACGTTTTCTTATTAAATTATTATTAAATTAATATATAGGTATTTTATATTAAAAATTTATCTAATGGTACAAACTCCACGACTAAATTTTAAAATATTAGTTATTATTAGAAAAGAGATAATATTTTTTTTCCTTTTTCCCTTAAAAATATAAGTAATGTATATTATTTGATACACATGGAATGGAGCATATTTTTACCCCCATATATTCAGTTGCCACCAAGCAAATCGTGGGGTTGGATTCCGTGAAAATAGTGATATGGGCTATTCCACTTCAATTCTTTTCTTCTTCCACCCAAATTCCTCCTTTAGCAAATTAGATGATCTCCATCTCCGTTATTAATATTTACTTCTTTCCTTTTTACTCTTTTCAATTATTTTATCTATCTATGAACATAACAGCTAGTTTGTTGATTCTAAATTCATGAAACTTTATGACACGAAACATTTACTATAATAAGTGTTTGTTTTGTCTCCATAAATATTAGGATTATGTTATCATTTTTTTACTAATAATTTGTTCACATTTGTTAACTTTTATTTACTTTATTAGTTGTAATTTACTTTGCAGGTTTGTGGACATGCGTCAAATCGTGCTTTAAAGAAGCTATTTCCTCGTAAAGGCATTCTTCATACTACATTAAAAATTGTTTGATTTTGTGTTCTTGCTTGTTGGTTTATTATTTGTTAAAAAATTAAACATTCTTTTGCTAATTTGATTTTTATGGAATTTATCTTTTAAATTTGGAAAGAAAAGAAATCAGTTTCATAAGTATTGAAATTGACATGCTTCATGATCTATAGATAAATACTAGGCTTTGTGAGTTTTATGGTGTCGGTTTAATGATGAATAATTGTTGTCTTAGGAAGAAAAAAGTAAGTATTTCTGCATTAGCATAAAATTTAAGAAGAAAATTCTTTCTATAATAACTACAAAAAATAATAATCCTCAAATATAAATATTTTATATCTAGCAAGTGATATGTTTTAGTATAAAAATCAGAACAAAGATCTAATATTGACCATATCAAAGACAAAAATCAAAGACATTAATACCGCGAGACAAGAACAATGGTACACTAAAATAAATTACTAATATATAGAGCACAAGTTCAAATGATAGAATATCATAAGGTATTTATGGTTACCATGTAGTTTAAGCTAAATCGGGTCCACATATTATGCATTTACATTAAGATTACCATCATCATCAAATTTCCAATCCTAGGTATTTTGTTGTTTCCCATCGTATAGTAGTTTTTATAAATTTATACCCACTTAATATACTCTAGTAACTTTGTATAATGTAATTTTTATACCAAAATTATGATAGTGTATGAATGTTGGTTTTTTATTACAACAAGTTTGATTTTCAATAGTCATAATTATGACATGTATGGTAGTTGATTGGGAAAGAAATTAGAAAATTAAAAAAAAAAAAAACAATTGGTAACCTCAAATTATTAATGTAGCTTTCGTTGAAAGCTAACCTAATGTATCTTTATGGAGAACACATTCATTTCGCTTTGTCACCTTGTGAAATAAAATTAATATGCGAAATGAGATTTATGATGGGTATTAGATGTCCATAATAGTTCCATTTTAGAGTTTTTGAATTTTTAGGGTATAAGATTTGTGAAGGAATTAGACCTCAAGTATAATTGTGTCTAAAGAATTATTGCATGGCTAATATGGTCAATGATGACATTCCAATGGAAGGTGTAATTGAAATTTTGGATACCTTATTTTACTAAAATTACTTATGTTTTAAATATATAATATATAGGTAAATTTTAAGTAATTTCATTCTAAGGCGAATATAGTAAAATAAGAATGAGTTAATCATCATATTATTTTTCATGAGAAAGTTAATCAAGACTTTATTGTCCTGGTTTCCTATGTATGTGTGTGTTTTTTTTTTTTTTTCCTAGATATGGTGGAAATCCCATTGTTTACAAGCAATATGCATGCACAAAGGAAAGAGTCACAAGTAAGAGAGAAGCATGACAACCTAGTCAACAAAGTGTCTCTACAAATTCAAGAAATCTTGACTTTGAGCCAGTACTTTTGACATATTTTATATTTTTATGTTACACCAACATATTGTATAATAAGATATGCATAAATAGTTCGTTTGTAGTAATAGCCAAGAAATTAGTTACTACCTTATATATATTGTTTTAGATTATACTACTCAATTTATCTAAGATTAAAATAAGCCTTGTTTTTATAATTTAGTCTCTCATGAAAAAGTGTTAAATAGATTATCCATATTTTCTTTTCTAGATAATGATTAATTATAGTTAAGCTTCTTTTACAAATTATTCATTTTTTTTTTTTTTTACTCTTTTGCAGGATAACTCTCCACAAAAGAAATCAATGAAAATATCCAAGGATTGAAGATAATAAAGCATTGATCTAAGATTGACTTTAGTTTTAGATTTCCTACTTATTGTAGATTTGAACTTCAATAGTTCATGTAACTATTTAAGTTTAATAACCTATATTGATGTAATTATTTTTTTGATTATGTGCATTTTCAAGTTTCACTAATGGTATTGTTTTAATATACATTATTAACCTTTTTTACTATGATAAATTAACAAAGGCTAAAGCAGAGGAAATGTTGAGAAAGAAAGAAATGATTGCTTCATAGATTTAAAATTGCATCAATATAAGCATTGTTGATTATAGTATATTTGAAAAAAAAAGAAAGAGAAAATTGATGCTTATGCCTTTAAAATTTGATGCAAAAAAAAAAAAAAAACAAAATATCATGTTGCATACAGTAATTAGGCATTGCTAAATTTTGAATAGTGTTACTATTGCTTAATTAAGGTGTTGCATCAATACTAAATTATCACTGCTTTTAAACAATAATTTTGTTGCATTAATTCATTAATGTAGTGTTTTCAATTTAGTTATGCAATGCTTTTATTGTGTTGCATTTACTTAAATATTTGTTGCTTTTTATTTTAAGCAACGGGCACTTAGTGCAACGGTGACAATTTTGTTGCTTAAGTGTTTAAGCAACAAATTTAAAGGTAAAGACAACAAATACTGTTGATGCCTTAGACCATTTATGGTGTAGTGTACGTCTTCTTGGATGGCCGATAATCGTTTAGATTATGTAAGCTTTAGTTTTCTTTTATACGCTTTATACTAACGTTTTCAAAAATCACGGAAATCTCAAATATAAGGATAAAAAATCAAGATCAAAATACAAAACTCATGGAAACAAAATCGTAGAACAAAAATCAACAAAAGCTTAATGGGAAATCAAGAATTTCAAATACACTTTACAAAGAAATCACAAGCTAAGAAATCAAAAAAAAAATTTTACTCACGGAAAATGGATAATATAAATGCCATAAAAATAAAAAAAAAAAGGGATCGCATTATTAAGAAATCATTAGATTACTTTTTATCGTTAAACAGTTAACTACATCTTTTAATTATTTGTGATTTAACAACTAAGGCGATACGTCTTGGGTGAACACGACGCTTTCTTCTCCTCCTAGCTCCTTCACTTCTTTTCTCGATTCATTTGTTGAGATTTGAGGGAATCCAAGGTTAATTTTGCCATTTTCCCATTTTTGATTTCTTGAAAGAACATCCTTGCTTTCGATCCTTTGATGGCACATACAAAACTTGTTTCCAACGTTACCTAAGGTTGGTTGCATGGTCTTTTATGTGAGCACATTTTCCTTAGTCTCATTATCAAAAAGCCAGTTAGCTTTGTTTTCTTGTTATTTGCAACTTACAAAGATTGTGTTCTCTTAAGGCTTAAAACGGCTTTGGAATTTATCTATTCTTTTAAGGGCATAAACTAGTTCTATGGCCATCTATATGTCTTGGGTATAGTCATAAAACATATGGTCTCCCATATACCTTCACTTTCTATGATTCTAGGATTTTTCCCAAATCGTGTTTGGCCTATTAGATAGGGCGATGTCTACTACTAAGACTTTTAGGCTTTTTCTATACTCCACTAGAAGCTCTCTTATCTTAAGGTGAAAACTATCCGTCTCCGACCAACACTATCTGGCTATTCATAACCTATACAGATCTTTCCTAATACTCTTATGATTCATTCTTAAACTTATCATGTCTCTAAAACTTCTACTTCTAAACTTATTATTTTCTTCCTTAGTCTTGATGCTCTGATACCAACTTAAACCGTCATGCTTCAATAGATACCTTAAACGTAAAAGCCCGCCATACACAATATTAAAACTTAAGAATGATTACCTCAATCACTCAAAACCTTTCATATTGGTACAAGGCATACATTCACAACAAAGGGAGACCGATGGAGTTATGCATTTTAAGATATTGGTGGCGGAATATACAAAATAATACTTAATATAATTCATCAAAATATAAAGTTCTACAACTTCTATAGGGCATTCCCCTGATAATCTCCATAATAAAAAAGTCTTACTAAGACAAATAACTAAAGCTAGAAGATTTTAAAAGAAATCTAATGTAAGACTTCAAAACAGAATTTCTCCAAAAGCTTCTTAAAACATGAGTTCTACCCAGACGGCCAAGGTGGTCTTGGGTACAAAACAAAGATTCTGCAACATCAAAAGTCTATTAGGGAATAAGCAAAACTAGCTTAGTGAAATAATCCTTACGTAAAAGTACTCATAACAAGCATTCAAATAAGTTCATTAAACAAGCATATGAAATACAAGCAACCATATGATCAAACAATACATGCGACTATCCGATTTCATATGTATGATAAATTTATCCCTCCATCGATAGTTAGGGAATGATTTGAACTAGGCCCCAATCAATCTCCTTAAAAGTTTGTGCGCATCTTGGGGTTCCAATAAACCATACTACTAGTCCTCAAGCTTTCCTTACCTAAAGCGATCTATTCGACTTGGCCATACGTTGAGGCTGTATTCCTCGAACGTCCTAATTCATTAAGATATAGTAGGCAGCTTACCTTTTCGGTCCCATGCTGAGGAGTAGTAGCAAAATGAAAAATGATATTCTAAGTGATATGCATGAGCAACTTAGTTTATGGGATTTCAAATCCGACATTAATTCATTTAAAGCGATCGATCATAGCAATATATACTTAGAGGCAATTATAACGATCAACGAACCAGGCTCTGATATACTTATCGTTATTACATAACTCCCATGATAACCCATATGCATATCAATTTTTATCTTTTCCTAACATCTAGTGCTTATTCTACAAGCACATGCACGAATACATAAAAGGTAAAGGAAACTCACCCGTCTATAACGATCTTCTATCAATTGAAGTAATCCTCGGGAAAGAAAGATCTTGGTCGTCATCACCTAGAAAAAAAAAAAAAGAAATACCCAAAATGAGTACTTCATACAAGATCTACTCAAATTTTCTAACTCTATCTTATCAAGTTCGTCAAAATTCGTATTAATGAAATTCCAACTTAAAATGACTATATCTACTCATTTTAACTCGAAATTTCACATATTATATACCGTTTTCTACCTACTTGAAAAGATATATCCATTTCTAAGGTTATTTTTATCATAAAAGCTCATTTGGGTCTCAGAACAGTAGGGTACAGAATTGATTCGAAAATCCTAGCTTTCAAAACACAATTTTTCAAGCTTTCCTTCATCCAAATCTTTGTACAAAAATATAGATATTTGTATAGTTGAAAAATATTTTGAATATATATATATATATATAGACTCATATTGTATGCATGAATTTAGTGGTGTTGTCTCAATAATGATTTTTGTAAACAAATGTGTCTTAAAGGTTGGAAAAGGTTAAGACTTGAGAAATTTTCACTTTTATTCGTTGGAAAAATTTCTTGTATTATAATAAGTGAGTGTTTTCTTCTTTTTAACGTCATTTCTTAACCTTTGAGAATAATTTAATTTTCTAAAAAAAATAACTCCTTTTTAAGATTCCTACAACTTCATTCTAGTAGTTGAAAAATGCAGTTTTTCTGAATATTTCTTTGTAGGACTAAAATTTCTTAAAGTAGTCATATTTATGTGTTCTAAAGTTAGATTCACTTTAAATAAATAATAATAATGATCTTCTAAGTTATTTACTCATATTCCTCTTTCACGGGTGACTAAAGCCTCATGATCCTTTACTGTGGTGTTATTTTGCTCCTATTTCGCCTGTGATTTGTATCCATTTGGCTCCAAAATGTGTTGTTATGATTAAAAGTCACATGAATTGAAAATATTTTTTATATAAGTATCAATTATTAAATAAAGACATAATTCAATTCCTAAATTTTACTTAAATAGCATTAATAATTATAGATAACTCATGTCTATCATTTACTCATTTTATTTCCTAAGTAAGACTTATCTCTAAAAGATTATTCTTTGATAATTTTGTAAAACTTATCTAGACCTTAACATTTTAGAGTATTGGTGGAAAACTTCACTAAATAAGTATAAGAAAATCTTTGTTAAACGATAATTTAGCATTATTAAGTTTTAAAGAAGCTTTCTTATTTCATTGGTTTAAAAAGAGTATATGTAATAACATTACTTTATGTATTCCTTAATAAAATCCCATGTAGTATTATTACTAAAAACTTGTGATGAACTGATCTAATTTGAAAAAGATTTATTAAGATGAAACTTTAAGTTTTTATGGAAAAAATCATTTCTTATGTGACAAAATTTTATTTTTAAAGAGAGTTCTTATTTTTCTTTACTTAAGAAAACTCTTTTTATTTTTGTTGAGACAATATCAACATGTTCATGCATGATTATGAATATGTAGATATAAGAAATATAACAATATCACATAATAAGATAAGGTATATATGATAGTAAATAAGAGCATAATAATAAGGTCAAGTATTGAGAACCTTAGCTTCATCAAGATATCCTGGTCAAGTATTGGAAGCCTTAGCTTCATCAAGGTTTTCCGGGACTAAGAATAGACTAATCCCAAAAGAAAAATAAAAAGAAGGAAAGGAAAAAAGCATAATAGTAAAAGCAATGATAATAAGATGTTAGGTTAGTGAGTGCTTAGGCTCTAAGAAATATATATACATAAATATACATAATATCATATAGAAGTCAGATTAGAGCAAATAATAATAATAATAATAACAATAATAACAACAACATAATATCAATAATAACATAATGGAAAATTTACCATGAACAAAAACAAAACATGAACATATTGTTGCTTCTTTAACTCTCATGAGTCTAAGAAACATACACTAAGCTCATGTTAAGTTACATGAACATGATGAGTAAATAGAATAAGTTTTACCTAAGATTATGTGTATGATGAAGAGGAAAAGAAGTGGTTGTGTTAATATGTGGATAGTGGTTTTTGTGGGGAGGAGAGGAAATTTGGAAGAGAATTTGAGAGAGAGAATTTGCAGAGTGATTTTGATAGAGTTTTGGTAGAAAATGAGTTGTCTGAAAGAATGAAGGAGGGAAGGGGTATTTATAGAATTTTGGAGTGAAAATTAGATGTAATTAAATAAAAGAAAAAAAATAAATTGGATTGATGGAAAGAGAGGGTGGCGCCGGTTTGCTTGTAGGAGAGATAGGAAATTGATTTATTTTTGTTGTTTTGTAATAAAAGTAATAATGTGTAAGGTGTAATGTAAATAAAGTTGTATGGGAAAGGTAAATTGTATGATATAGGTATGGTAGAGTGTAAGAGTGGATTGTAAGAAATAGTAGAGATAGTGAAATAGTATTATGAATAATAGACTAAACAATTAAAATACCGATAATAAAGAAAATACGCATAAATGGCCTATATATGATATTTTTAATTAAGAAAAAATTCTAAAATTGATATTTTTGAAATCCTTATATTTTTACGAGTCTAATAATATTATTGGAATATTTTTACCATCCAGTGAACCGGGGCATGGTTTTCGAAAACTGATCCCGTTGGATTAGAAACATATTGAAAATTAACGAATATGATATTATTAAGTTTTTCTATGTTATTACGCACCATTATTCACAATTATCTCAATTCTCTTGTTTAGGGGTTAAGAACATGTGACTGCTAGATCTAGATTCACTAGACTAAATGTAGAACTAGGTTGACTTTAGGGTTCCGGTTTGACTTCCGGTTCTTAGGGTTTACTATATTTACTGAAAAATCTAGGGGCTTACAATATCAGGCCATCTAATCATATTCTACTATTTCTTTTTTTATTCATTCAAACTATCTAAACTAAGTTCAAAGTTAACCACTTATTATGTTATTCAATTAAGCCGTCTAACTTTGCTAAGTGAGGATTATGGGTGTTTCACCTTATGATTGAGGGGATCATAGTTACATATGTTATAAACGAAGGGCTTTTCATTTTAATTTTGTATCATGTTATGAAAAATTTGGACATGGATATCTTATTAAATATCCATGTTATATGAGAAAGTTTGTTACAGGGAAGCATTTTACGTAATGAAATAGTTACTAATAGCTCTATTATATCTTATGAAATTCTATTTTATGTGATATTACTTTCATGAATTGTCTAGTGATAGGAAAAAGAAATAAAAGAAAGAAAGAAAGAAAATGGGAAAATGACTTTTCCGGTAGTTTTGGAAAGCTATAGAAAATTTACTGCAATACTACATATGATCACATAAAGAAATTGTATTGATATATTACGGATAAGACTTTGCATTATCACTATTGACTAGGGAATGGACCTAATACAAATTAGAAGGAACAACCAATCCATTTAAATGTAAGGCAAACGAAACAAAAGTACATGGTCATGTGTATATAGAGCCAATTGAATCAAAATTAAAAATATATGTATGAAGGAACAATTGAGAAAAAGACAAATTATGAAACCACCAAAGATTTGTTCATCAAAATGATATGGAAATGGTAATGTAAAGAATATGCTAAACATCACGTGAGACACCGAAGTGGCTTACATAGTGCAATCAACTATGATTGATATTTCTAAACACCACGTGAGCACAAGAGTAGCTTACACGATGCAATCAACTGTGATTTATAGTTTAGTTTATAAGTAGCACATGACTTCATGTTACACACCGCACAACCCCCCCCCCCCCCCCCCCCCCCCCCCCCCCCCCCCCCCCCCCCCCCCCCCCCCCCCGGCTCAATTCTTTACAAGTTAGTTGTAGATGACGAAATAGAATACATTTAAGTTAACATATCAGAACTCTATTTTCTTTAATGAATAACTTTCTCTATTTTATGTTCTTCATTCAACAAGTTCACATGGTATCAGATCTCTTTCGGTAAGGCCCTTCCGTGATTTCCTTTTTTTTTTTTTTTTAAGTTTATCACATTATGTGCTATTATCATGGATATTACTACGAATATGATTCATAATTAACAACTTGAGACTATGAATAGAGATCCTATGTGTATTTCTTCTTTTGATAACCCTAATATAGTTATAAGAAATATTCTTTTCAATGGATCAAATTACTTGACATGGAGTAAGTCTATTAACATCATATTAGTTGCGAAATTGAAGTTAGGACTTATAGATGAAACTATTGTTCAACCTAATCAGAATCCCACTGAGTTTGTGTGTTAGAATCAAAGCGATAGTATGGTATAGAAAATATGACCCAAAATTCAGAAAAGTTGCCAGCCTATATGTGTATTAAAGTCGGCCTTTAATTTTATGTTCGTGAAAATTTTTTATTAGAGGCTCAAAGCTGCTAGCCTTCACCTGAAAGCCGCCACCATTTGTATAAAAGTCATTGGCCTTTGTGCCGGTGTAGATGAAATTTATAGCTAGCAGATTTAGGCCGCCAGGCTTTGCGCAGCCTTTACATACACACCACACACACACACACACACACATTTTTGTTAGGGTTTAGTAGATTTTTACGAAATTACTTTGAGAGTTCTTGTGAGTTATGTGTGTTCTCTTAAATTTGTACTCCAACTTCAATTATAGTAGATTTCTCCTCCTCTACCTATGGTTTTACCCGATTTGGGTTTTCCACGTAAAACTCTTATGTGTTCTTCATTTTACTGCTTGATTGTTTGCTATTGTTTTTTGCATATCGAATCATAATAAGTGGTATCAGAGCTATTGGTTTGATTTTTTATCTTCTCTACAATGGCAACCGTCAAGTACGATATTCCTTTGTTGGATCGAAGCACAAGATTTTCATTGTGGCAGGTTAAGATGCGAGCAATTCTCACACAGATGGAATTGGATGATGCTTTGCTAGGGTTTGATAAAATGCATGCGTCTGGGACATCGGAAGAAAAACAACGCAAGGATCGTAAAGCCCTTTCACAAATTCATTTGCATCTATCCAATCATATTCTATAGGATGTGTTGAAGGAGAAAACTGCAGCGGGTTTGTGGTTGAAATTGGAGCAATTATGTATAACAAAGAGTCTTACCAGTAAATTTGCATCTAAATCGGCGACTATACTCTCACCGTTTGATGGAAGGCGGGTCGTTAGAAGATCATTTGACCACCTTTAAGGAGATTGTATCAGATCTAGAATCTATGGAGGTAAAGTATGGTGAGAAAGATTTAGCTTTAATTTTGTTGTGTTCGTTACCTCTATCATATTCAAATTTTAGGGATACAATCTTGTATAGCCATGACACTCTTACCATGGAAGAAGTTTATGATGCATTGGCTTTTTTGAGAAGATGAAACATCTTGTTATAGGATCTAAGCTCAAAGCTAAGCGCCTAGTTGCTCGTGATAGGAGTCAGGATCATAATTCTGGTAGTAACCCTAGAGGAAGATTGAAATCCTCAAATAGGGATAAGGTCTATAAGTACTGTCAGAAGAAGCGACACATAAAGTCCGAGTGTTACAAACTATAGAATAAGAATAAGAGAGATGCTGATAATCAAAAGGGAAAACAACCAGAAAAGTCTAGTGAAGCTGATGTTGTTGAAGACCACAGTAGTGGGGACCTTCTTGTTGCTTCTGATAATCCAAAAACCAGCCAAGAGTAGATCTTAGATTCTAGTTGTACTTTTCATGTGTGTCCCAATAGGGACTGGTTTTCAACACATTAAAAGGTATTTAAAGGTGTTATTTTGTTAGATAATAATGTTAGATAATAATGCTTTTTGCAGGGTTACAGGCATTAGTACAATAAAGGTTGAAATGTTTGATGGCGTAGTCAAAATGCTTGGAGATGTGAGACATGTTCCTGACTTGAAGAGAAATCTGATTTCTCTTAGTACTCTTGATTCTAAAGGGTACAAATACACGGGTGAGGGTGGAGTTTTGAAGATCAATAAGGGATCTTTGGTGGTGATGAAAGGACAGAGACAAACTGCTAACTTGTATGTTTTGTAGGGTTCAATTGTTGCAGGTAATGCTGTCGTCACTTCTTCATCTTTATCAGATGAAGATTCTACTAGAATTTAGCATATGCATCTAAGGCATATGAGTGAAGCCGAGAGAGCTGAGTTGAGTAGAAGGGGTCTTCTTAATGGGTAAAGTATCAGTAAGATGAAATTCTATGAACACTGTGTGTTTAGAAAGCAGAAAAGAGTTAGATTCACCACGGATACTCATAATACAAAAGACATACTTGAGTACATTTGTTTTGATCTTTGGGGATCGTCTAGAGTGCCATCTAGCGAATGTGCTGTTTATATGATGACTATCATAGATGACATCTCCAGAAAAGTTTGGATATTTTCCTTGAAACAAAAGACTAATGCACTACCCACTTTCAAGGAATGGAAGACAATGATTGAAAAAAAATTGGAAAACAGGTAAAGTGTCTTTGCACAGATAATGGTCTTGAGTTTTATTCTAATGATTTCAATGTTCTGTGTAAGTCAAAGGGAATTTTGAGATATTTAATAGTTCCTAGAACACGTCAACAAAATAGGATAGCACAACGGATGAACAGAATTATTATAGAGGAAGTCAAGTATATGCTTTCAAATGCTAAGTTACTAAAGTCATTCTGGGCAGAAGCTGCCTTTACAACATGTTATTTGATAAATAGGTCTCCATCAACAACAATTGAAAAGAAGACTTCACTAGAGGTATGGTCTGGTACTCCTGCTAATTATTCAAAGTTGAGAATTTTTTGTTGTCCTGCATATGCTCGTGTAGATAATGGTAAGCTTGAGCCTAGGTCTTTAAAGTGCATATTCCTTAGTTTTAAACTTGGTGTCAAGGGATATAAGTTATGGTGCCTTGATTTGAAGACAGTTGTTATTAGCAGAGATGTGATTTTGATGAGAAAGTGATGCTATCTGACTAATCTTCAAATACTTCATCTGATGAAGTTCAGCAAAAATCATCTGCACAGGTGGAGTTTCAAATTGATTCAGGTTTTACTTCAGAGACTACTTCTCAGACTAGATTTCAGACACAAGGTAGTTCTATCTCTACATCACCATAAGAACAATATTCCATTGCTAGAGACATACTTAGAAGAGAAGTTATGCCTCCTTAGATATATGTAGAGGTAGATCTTGTTCCATTTGCACTTAATGTTGCAAAAGATATCAATTCAAATCAAGAGCCATCTACTTATTCAGAAGTTGTGAATTGTGATGATTCTGGTCAGTGGATGATTGCAATGTAGGAGGAAATGGAATCCCTTCAAAACAATGGAACTTGGGATTTAGTGAAGCTTCTTAAAGTGAAGAAGATTGTTTGGTGTAAACGGGTTTACAAGAAGAAAGAAGGAACAACAGGTGTTGAAGGACCTAAGTACAAGGCAAGACTTGTTGCAAAGGGCTACAGTCAGCTATCAAGTATTGATTTTATTGATGTGTTTTCTCCTATTGTAAAACATAGTTCAATTAGAGCATTGTTAGGTATTGTAGCTTTACATAATCTTGAGCTAGAACAATTAAATGTCAAAATTGCTTTCCTGCATGGAAGCTTGATGAAATTATTTACATGCAACAGCCAAAAGGTTTTGTAGTCTCTAGAAAGGAGAACCATGTGTCCATGTTGAAGAAATCTTTATATAGCTTGAAGCAATCGCCAAGACAATGGTATAAGAGGTTTGATTCATTCATGACTACTCATGATTTTAGGAGAAGTAATTTTGAGAGTTATGTATATTTCAAGAAATGTGACGATGAATCTTTTGTTTATCTACTCTTGTACATGATGATATGCTGATAGCAGCAAATGATAGAGGAGAGATTGAGAAAGTTAAACTTCAGTTGAGCAGGGAGTTTGAAATGAAAGACTTAGGAGTAGCAAAGAAGATACTCAGGATAGAGATTATAAGAAACAAAAAAGAAGGTACGTTGCATCTGAGTTAAAAGGGGTATTTTGAGACAATTTTTTCCAGGGTTAATATGATGAGTTCTAAGCCTGTAAGTACACCTTTAGCAGCTCATTTTAGGCTTTCGTCTGCTCTTTCTCCAAAGTCAGGTAAACAAATTGATTATATGTCAAAAGTTTCGTATTCTAGTGCTGTAGGATCTCTCATGTATGCAATGGTCTATACATGCCTAGATTTGTCTCATGTTGTGAGTATAGTTCACAGATATACGGCTAATCCTGGTAAGGAACACTGGAAAGCAGTTCAATGGATTTTCAGGTACTTAAGAGATACTACTAATGTTTGTCTACAGTTTGATAGAGCTAGAGATGGACTTATTGGTTTTATGGATTCTAATTTTGCTGGAGATTTAGACAAGCGAAGATCTCTCACTGAGTGTATTTTCACCCTTGGTAGCAATGCTATCAGTTGGAAAGCCACATTGCAAGCTATAGTAGCACTATCCACTACTAAAGCAAAATACATGGCCATTAGAAAAGCTTATAAGAAAGCTATTTGGTTGCAAGGATTATTTGGAGAACTTAGTGATGATCTAAAGACTATTAAAGTCAATTGTGACTGTCAAAGTGCAATCTAGCTCACCAAGGATCAAATGTTTCATGAGAAGATAAAGTACATTGATGTTAGATATCACTTTGTTTGTAATATTATAGCTTGTGGTGATATTACTGTGAGTAAAATCAGTACTGAAGATAATCCTACGGATATGTTGACAAAGGCTCTTCTAATAGCTAAGTTTGAGTATTGTCTTGACTTGGTTAATGTTCATTGCTGATTGATACCCTTTAGGGGTTTGTGGAATAGGTGGAGAATTGTTTGGTTTTTTGGAGTTGAAGTTTGGAGCCTCTATTTTTTTATTTGAATTTTGTGTCAAGGTGGAGATTGTAGAAAATATGACCCAAAATTCATAAAACCTGCCACCTATATGTGTATTAAGGCCAGCCTTTAATTTTCTGCTCTTGGAAATTTTTTATCAGAGGCTCAAAGCTACTAGCCTTTGTATAAAAGTCATCAGCCTTTGTGCCTGCATAAATGAAATTTATAGCTGGCGAATTGAGGCCGCCAGCCTTTGCATCAGCCTTTACACACACACACACATATATGTATGTTGTTTTTGTTAGGGATTGGTAGATTTTTACGAAATTACTTTGAGAGTTCTTGTGAGTTTTGAGTGTTCTCTCAAATTTATACTCCAAATTCAATTATAGTGGATTTCTCCTTCTCTGCTCGTGGTTTTTCCCGATTTGAGTTTTCCACGTAAAATTATTATGTGTTCTTTATTTTACTGCTTGATTGTTTGCTATTGTTTTTCGCATATCGAATCATAACATATGGCGCGTGCTTGGATTTTGGACTCTATGCAAAGTGACCTTTCACATAATTATTTTATGCTTAGTCTGCATATGAGCTTTAGAGTGAAATTACAAAATAGTTTAGACAAGGCAAAGCTCCATTAATTTTTCAATTGCAATGTGAGTTGAGTAACAATAGACAGTTGAATTAATTAGTAGGAGTTTACCACAATAAATTGAAAAGGATTTTGGATGAATTGGAAGCTTTGCATGCTTATCCTTCATGTGATTGTGGAAGGATTGAGTTTTGTACTTGTCATCTTAAGGATCGAATTCAAGATTATGGGATGGAAAATAGATTGATTCAATTCCTTATGAGATTGAATGAAGGTTATGGTCAGCAAAAAACTAGCTTTTGTCCATGGATCCATTTCTGACGATTAACAAGGAATATTACGTTGTTCAATAAGTTGATGAAAAGGAAAAAATGATTACTTTACATAGCTCAACTGGTATGGATGTTTCAGCTTACTATGCTAACAAGCCAAAAGTTAGAAGAAATCAATTCGAGAAAAAGTCTTTGAAAAATCAATCAAACCAGATTTACAAGCATTGTAAAGTAGATGGTCATTTTATGAAAAATTGTTTCCAATTAATTAGTTATGCAGATTGGTATTAGGGAAAGAGGGTTACTTAAAAACCATTTAGGCAAGTGGCTCATTGTTTTTTTTATCAAACAAATTCTTGTCATGCAGAGACGCATTTAGATATGGATTTAGAAAGAAAAGATAATGTTACAATAGTTATGAACTCTTGTTTGGTTCTATCGTGTGTCAAGAGGTCCTTAAAGCTTTGAAACTTAAGCAGCGAGGTGCAAGTATGATGGAAGCAACAATTAATTTTACTGGTATGTCTCTTACTTCTTTGTCTTTTAATGTGATAAATAATAATAGGATTAATTAGATTCTTAATACAGTGCTACGGATCATATGACTCCTTTTAGAACCTTTCTTGCAAACCATACACTGTCTCAACTTGTTTCAATCCAATTACCTAATGGACCAAATCTCAGTCTTTAACATGTTTTACATGTACCGAACTTCAAGCATAGTCTTCAATATATTTATAAACTCTTGCTTGAAATCAGTTACTTGCTTGTCTTGATGTAAACTCCTTTATTTTTTGGGACCCTCAAACTAAAACCATTATAGCCTCAGTTAAAGCTACGCATGAGTTATATATTTTACATGTTAATCCAATTGGGGAAATGCATTTCTAAAGGAGTTTATGTCATCTTAGTTAAATGTAAACAATTATATGTCATGTAATAATGATACTTTGTTGAAATTGTATCACGAAAGAATTAGTCATACTTCTTTGTCAAAGTTGTGTCATTTAGATGGTTGTAAAACACTTTGTAATAAATATTTTGTTTATGATAATTGTTTAGAAGCAAAATTGCACTGGTTACCTTTTGAACATAGTACAAGTCATTCATCTACACCTTTTGAATTATTCACATTCACATTTGGGGTCTCTTTCCAATTACTTCCATTTATGTGCTACTTATTTCCTTACTATTCTTGATGATCATTCTTGTTGTACTTGGACTTTTTTGCTTCAACATAAATCTTACATTTTCTCTTGTCTTACTCAGTCTCTTAAGATGAATCATACACAATCATCGGCTAAGCCTAAAATTTGTTATATCCGACAATGGGGAGAATTTTTCGTTTCATGATTTGGTTATTATACATCAACGTGCTATGGCATAAACCCCACATAAAAATGGAAAGGTGGAAAGAAAGCATTGTCACTTGATTGATACAACTAGAGAATTGGATGTTCATGCTAATTTACTAAAAACTTTTTAGGAAAATGCATCTTAACAGCTACTTACCTTATCAATCTTATGCTTATATACATCATAGATTGGAAGATGCCATTTAAAATTTTATTTCATAAGAAACCAGTTTATGATCATCTCAAAATCGTGGGTTGTTTGTGCTATATTGCCATGATTCCTCATAAAGATAAATTTGATCCTCATGGCTTTAATTGTGTTTTCTTAGGGTACTTCCATGGCTAAAAGGGTTACAAGCTATATGATCTAGCCAAGAAGCAAATTATTGTTAGCCGAGATGTTGTGTTTTATGAACATCTTTTTTTTTTTTTCCTTTTCATGCTTCTTTTCCTATTGTCAACACACAAGAACCTTATCATTCAAATGTTCAGCATCCACACATTCTTTTTCCTTTTGATGACGTTTCTTTCCCTATTTCAAATATTATTGTTGATGATTTAATTATTTTGTCTTTTGTTGATATTGATCATGTTTCATCTCCTTCTAATCATTCTGTTTTGTGTCAATCTAATAAGAGCATCATCCTTCGTCTTGGTTAAATGATTATATGCACTCTGTACATAATAGTTTAGTTACTCATACATCTTCTTCTTCTCGATATCCTCTATTTCCTTTCCCTAAACACACTGATTCTAATGAATTTCTTTGTTCCCTAGGACATGTGTTTTGAGTTCAAGAACATATTGCTATGAACATCCATCTAAGCATAAAGAATAGATAGAGGCTATAGGCAAAGAACTTAATGCTCTTGAGTTGAATGATGCTTGGGTTTGATTGAGTTACCTTTAAGTAAGAAACCCATAGACCGTAAATGAGTTTATAAGGTTAAATATAAGTCCAATGGATCAATTGAGTGCTATAAACCAAGGTTGGTAGCAAACAGTTTTACATAAGTGAAAGGTATTGATTATACGTTTAGCCCAGTCACCAAGCTTGCTATTGTTTGCATTTTGTTTGTTGTAACTACTAGTAGATGTTGGCCTATTTTTCAAATTGACATCAACATTGCTTTCTTGCATGGTTATTTAAATGAAGAAATATATAAATATATATATATGGTTCCTCCACTTTATTATTGTAAAGCTAAAAATGACGAAGTGTGTCTTCTTAAATGTTCGTTATATAGTCTCAAGCAAGCCTCTAGGCAATGAAATCATGAGATACCTCAAATTTTTGCTTGGACGTAGATTTTATCAATTATCTAGTGATCATTCCTTGTTCTTTTTTTTTTCCTATTTCTAGTGCATTTTTAGTTGTTCTTTTGTATGTAGATGACATACTTATTACAAGTAACAATGAAGCTATGATTTTCCAATTCAAATATGATCTTGATGCCACTTTTACTGTCATAGATCTTGGCCTTGCGCAGTCTTTCCTTGGATTAGAACTTTATCGGATAGATGTCAGTCTTTATGTTCATCAATGAAATATTTTGTTCAATTTATTGTCTGAAACAGGTTTGTCTACTATAGACCAGTTGCATTGTCACTGCCTTCTAATGTTCAACTTGTTAAATCTACTGGTAGTATGCTTTCTAACCCAACTTTTTATAGATGTTTCATTGGTCATATTTTATACTTGACATTAACTCATACCAGCTTCTCATTTGCTATCAACAAGTTAACTCCATGTTTGTCTTAACCATCTACTATCCATTATAATGCGGCTTTACATCTTTGTTATCTCAAAAGGACTGTACATTTGTGTTTGTTCTCTCTACGTGCCAATTCCTTACACTTGCAAGCCTTTTGTTATGCTAATTAGGGCTCTTTTACATTTGATTGAAAGTCCATTATTGGTTTTTGCATTCTTCTTAGTGATAGCCTCGTTTCTTGAAAATCTAAGAAATAAAATACAACGAATACATCTACCACTGAGGTTAAATGTTGCAGTATGTGTTATACTACTAAGGAACTTCTTTAGACATCTTATATATTCTGTGATTTACAAGTTCCTGTATCTTTTCCTATTGGATTGTTTTGTGACAATAAATCAGCTCTTTAAGTTACATGAAATCCTTTCTTCTGGCCGCAGTTACACAAAATTCTTTCTTTGTGCCCATACTTAACATATTGACATTGATGCTCACTTTCTTCGCAGTCATGTTTCTAGTGGTTTTCTTTTTCCAGATTATGTGCCATCTTCAACTCAACTATTGAATATATTTACTAAGTTAACCAATGCTGATCATATTACTCGCTATTGTTGCAAGTGGGGTCTTCAGGAAGCTATGGAGAATTTGCTAAACAGCACGTGTGACACCGGAAGCAGCTTATACGATGTAATTAATGGTGATTGGTAGTTCAATTTATAAGTAGCATGTGACTTTATGTTTTTTTTTTTTTTTTTTTTTTTGTATACAAGTTAGTTAAAGATAACGAACTCGAATACATTTCAGTTTACATATCAAAACTCTGTTTTCTTCAATGAATAAATTTCTCTAGTTTGTCTTCTTCATTCAATAAGTTCATGGGTAAAGGTAGTTAAATAATGAGAAATCCACTCCAGCAAAATTTGAAAGCAAGTTTGACATCTATAATATGGTTTAATTGGAGAACACTAGTAAGATTTTACATTATAGGCGTCCAACTGGATGCTATGTCTAATGTGATCACAACTATTTGCAAATCTACTAAATTCAAAATTTAGTTGATAGATTGTACTATATATAGGTAAAATTAAGATGGTTAGTCAAATAAATAACAAGTCAATTCCATAGTTTAGATCTCAACTTTACGTCTTTTAGCAATTATATACCTGAAATTTAAATTGCCAATTTGTACGTCTGATTAAATGTTTACTTACTATCATTTATACATCGTTTATTTCTGTTAGGTGTTGTTATCTCTATTATCATGGATAGCCAATCACAATGTGACACTTGTAATGTGTTATTCTTTTATTATATATTGATGCTAAGTCATATTGTCACATAATCAAAAAAATCATATCATCAATACAAAGCAAAAAGAGAGAAGGTATAAAATAATAGCAATTAAACATCATTTCAAATGTACAAATTGAAAATTTAAAAATCAAGTATATAATTGCAAAAATGAGTATAAATCACGACATTATCGCAATGAATGCCTTGTCATAGTTGAAATTGGCTTATAGCTTTACTATATCATATCTAATATTTATACAAGTTTAGTGGCAAAAAAAAATATCTATACAAGTTTATTATATTATATTTGTTATAGTTTACAGCTAAAATTAATATTACCTAATAACTTGAAGAGCAAAATTCAAATTATAATTCAATAGTTTTAAATATGAAGTCATGTATTTTTTTAATAAAAAAGGGGAAAAAAACAGACGTTTTTCTCTAGAAATATGGAATATTACAATTATTGCAGACGACTAAGATGGTATATGCAGCTCAAAGTGGACTTGTATGGCGGTTCGAGTGATTGGATAATTTTCATTTTGCTTGTTTAAGAACGCTAGTAAATATTTTTTCCTTTTTCTTTTTTTTTTTTTTTTTGGTTCGGTGGGGGATGGAAGAAATTCAAGGAAAATGAATGGTAAAGAAATGCAGAGAGAGACAAGGAGAGAGAAAGAGAAGTGTATAATAGTAGGACATTAAATTTTCTAAACTAATTATTTATCTACTTCCGGGAATTTTCCAAACTCATTGTTTATCTGTTTCCGGGAATTTTCCACATGTTCAACAAAACGTTTAAATACATCTATAAATATTCATTTGAACTTGCTAGTTAGGACGAAATTCAAAAGGAAAAGAAAAAATCTTATCACAAGAGACAAAGATGGCGAGAGAATTGATTTTTCTAGTCGAAGGCCATAGGGAAATGACCGGCTTTGCGACGCAAAGCGATGGAGGAGTCCTTTTTCTGCTTTCCATGATTTTATTTTCAGTGACCATCATTTCTATGGTTATTTTTGCATGTGGGGATAGCAAGTCTCTCAGCAGCAGGAAGACTGCTATTGGTGCTGCTGGTGCTGGTGCTGGTGCTCTTGCTGCTGGTGCTGTCGTTGCTAGTGAAGGAGGTGGCGGTGGAGGTTGTGGTGGTGGTGGAGGTTGTGGTGGCGGTGGAGGTTGTGGTGGTGGTGGCGGTTAAAAATTTCTCTCATTGACCCTGCACTTTATTTCTATCTACATAGTATATGTTTATATTAGTTATACTTACCATTAAAATTTATCCCTTGCAGCGTTCTCGAGTAGGTGCGAGTCGTCAATATGTGTCTTTTATTGATATCGGCCGTATGTCAGTTATATTTAAAGATTAATAATATTCCTTTCATGTACGTGTTATATCTATTGACTATTGTGTATATCCGCAAATGCATGAGATACTACTTGATTAGCGTTAATTTTGTACCAAATTGAGAGATTTTTGTGGTGCTTAATATGATGTTTCTCTATATTGTTTGGAAATCAACGAAACTGAAATCACGTGATCTATCATCTATTCAACCCTATTCGTCCTTCTAATTTTCAGAGAGCTAAAAGATATACAAACTTTTATCCAGTATTAATTTTTCATCAAGTCAAGCCAGTCAACTTCTAAATTTCCTTTCTAGTTTAAGATGATGGAACAAAGAGTGAAAAAGCTTCAGATGCACTTTCCAGACTCAACTTTTAACAAATTGGTTATTGGATGATGAGGAAGTATAGGACCAATGATTTTTTAGCAAAAGGGTTGAAGAATTTGCTTCTTTCAAATAATATTTGCTATTATTTCTTATTATTATCACAGCTTTATTACCATAGATTGATAACTAGGATAGGGTACTTACACAAGATACTATGATCTTATACCTATTACGAAGCCAGCATACCTACGTACTATATAGGATATAAATTTCACATTCTAGTTATCACATAACTTTTAAAAACATATGAGATGTCATGAACCGAAGCCATACCTTATGTCTAAGTTCAACCACATTACCTTAAGATATACATAACATGTTGTTTAAGTTATATTCGTGTAAACTATAGATTACAAAAAATATAAATGTAATAAACTACAACGAAACATTAAAGATAACTAATATAACAATAATAAAGCTCTATAGTTGTAAGACATATTAGCTTCTAATTTAGTATTATAATTTTAGGACAAAAAAAAAAAAAAGACCATGTATTGTTTTGGAAAAATGAAACTGAATGATTTTTCAAAAAAGTAGAATATTATTCCTATAAATGCCTGATTGATGATATTTAAACTCAAATTGATTTGTTTATAAATCATCACCCGTGTTGTCAGACCTAACTCAAACCTTCATGCCCAATTCAATTTGATTGAACCTGATCTTTTTCTTGGAAACGGGCCGATTCATCTATAATTAAATTCCTAATTCAACTAGGTTTCACTTATTAACCCTTAACCTTTAATATGTCTAGGCCAAACACCTAAGCTTTGAAGGAGTGTGCTAGGTGAATGGTGAATATATATATATATATATATGTGTGTGTGTGTATGTATATATCTACTTATATGTGTGTGCAATTTTTTATCTCCATTGCAAGCAACGTTATATAAGAGAATAACTTGAAGGAGTCTAGATAGCTACCACAGTTGTAATGCATCTACGTGATTTGATAGAAAAAATGATTTTTTTTTTGTTTTTTTTATTGATTTCAAAGAATTAATGGATTCTTTCAGCAAATTTAGGGACTTAACTATACAAAATTATTAGGTCCGTAAATTTATATAATTTTTCTAATAAATTATACGAACCACTTCTAAAAATAAAAATAAAAAAATTATCATTTTTATAAGTTAACACTTCCCTTTCTAATTAGAGACATGGAGTCATGGACCATACTTTTTTCGTCAATTCAACTGTGATGTGTCAATTACAGTTGATCTGAATGTTTGCATAGCAATTTATTCAATTTTCTTTAAATATATTTACTACCTTATGTGATTTTAGGTGCTATATATTTTGTGAATTAAAGGCTTGGTTGTCAGCGACCTCTAAAGGGGAAAAGGAAAAAGAAAATTAATTACAAAATTGCCACTATAACAAAAATAATCCCAACTTTAAGCAAGTTAAACTCCTCTCTTAGTGAGACAAGTTTATAAGTGATTGAACTCATCTCTATAAAAGGCGAATCTAAAAAAAATAAAATAAACTCTTTTCTTCAAGAGACGAGTTCTCTATATATATATATATATATATATATACATATATAGATATAACATCAATTCTTCCACACCTCAGTCATAATCTTCTTGCTTTTCTTCATGGATTAAAAGGGAAAAAAAAATGATGAAAGGGAAAGTTCATCCTTTATATTCTTTTGTAATGCTGGAGAAAGTGTTTATGATGGTAAAAACTCGTCTCTTCAAGAAACGAGTTTATTTTTTATTTTTTAAACTCATCTTTTGGATAAATGAATTTAATCACTTATAAACTAGACTCTTTGAGAGACGAGTTTAACTTGCCTAACTCTGTATTTATTTTCATCCCAGTCGCAATCTTGTAATTATTTATTAAACTATTATTTTTTTTTCCTTTTCCCCTTCTAAACTTCGATTTAATACTTAAAATAACAACTTCAAAATTTGGGCATTTTATTGAAAATTTGGCTAAAGTTCAAGTGTATGTCAAATATTACATTATCCCTTAAGTAAAAATTTATTACATTATATTTATTATAACTTTTATGACTTAAAAATAATATTAACTTGTAATTTGAATATTAATATTGAAATTATGATATCTATGTTTTTAAACATGATGCCATGTATTTTGTGTTGACGAAAAAGAAAACAACGTTGTTCTAGATGAATGGAATATTATTATTTGTGTGGTAATCCAACTCAAAAGTTGACTAACATGGTAGTCCATTTAATTGGATACTGCATCTTTCTGTCCCTAAGGTTATGTTTTGAATGTGTACTTATTAATCGTTATGTATATATTTAGATAAGAAATTAATATGTGATTATATAAAATTTATTTTATCAAATGAAATATATGTATATAATTGAGAAAAAAATATATATACTCAGGACATGTAGCTAGGGAGAGTAAATAATCCCCGGTACAGAAACTACACATACTAATAATTGCCCGAAATTCTTGGAATATATGTTTGACTTTTCTCCCAAAACTTATGATTACATACAACATTGAAATTTCTAATCTAGTTATAAAGATCTTTATTTTTTTTTTACCTTAAAGTCTAACACCACATATATGCTAACTTTATAAAAAATAGGACGTATCATGCGGTTTACTCCAAATAATAAATATAGATTTAAAACAGTTTTGGTACTGATTTTTGAAAAAAAGGGAATTGGTACAAGTATAAAAGATTTTAGAATTGTGCGTATTTTTTTTACAAAAATATATCACACAAATATAAAAAATGGCGAGGGAATTGATTCTTCTAGTGGATGGCGGAACTAATAACCTTGCAACGCAAAGCGATGGAGGGTTCTTCTTTTGCTTTTGCATGGTTGTATTTTCTGTAACCATCATATCCATGGTCATTTTTGCTTGTGAAGATATTGGAAGTGAGTATCATGGCCACAAAAGGAGGATCTGGTGCTGGTGCTCTTAGTGGTGTTATTGCTAGTGGTGGTGGTGGAAGAGGCGTTGACGGATGCTAAAATATACACATGTTGCAACTTATTCCAATATGATATCCATAAGTCAACTATCCTTTTAGAGTGAAACTGTGAAATTTTATCCGTATAGCTTGAAGTGGATATAACAAATGTCCTCCATGTATATGCATTTTTATAAATGTCTGAACCACAACAACAATATATATATACATGATCTAAACTTCATATAAAAATTTAATCTGGAACTTGAATTTTCAATCGGTGAATTCAATACCAAATCAAACTTTTTATAATAATTTTTTTTATCTCACTCTTAATATATTTGTTCAATTTGTTGATGTAAAAGAGGCAACTTATCAATCCTAATTAGACGATATTAGGGAAAGTAATAAAAAATTAATCATAGACTATCTTTTTCACATTAGCAAATAGAGCTCAAGTAAAAAAAGTAGTAAAAACAATTATAAAAAATTTAATTAAATGACTAAAATGACTATTTCAAAGTTCAGTAACTACATTGAATTTATTCATGTAAAGTTGAGCCTTGCCTAACAAAAGTTGAAGCAGTGAAATTATGGCCTTTGCCTACCATGGTTAAGTAATTGAGGACTTTTTTAGGCCTTTCAAGGTACTATCAAAGCTTTATCAAGAGCTATGCATCTATAGCCAATCCACTCACTGATTTACTAAAAAGTGGTAGATTTAAATGGACTAAGGAAGCTATGGTAGCTTTTGAAAGTTTAAAGGAACCTTTGGTTTTAGCTCCAATTTCAATTTTACCTAATTTTAATCAACATTTTATTGTTGAATCTAATGTATCTAGAATAGTCATTGGAGCAATCTTTCCGCAAAGGATGTAACCAATTTCTTATTTTAGCAAGAAAATAACCAAACATTTAGTTAAGGCATCAACATATGTACAAGAATTATACGTGGTAGTAGAGGCTATTAGAAAGTGGCGACAGTACTTGTTAGGATCACACTTTATGATCAAGACTGATCATTAGAGTTTAAAAGAATTACTTACTTAAGTAATTCAAACTTTAGAACAATATAAGTATCTTTCAAAGCCGATGGGGTATAGTTATACTATTGTGTATAAGGCTACGGTTGAGAATGTGATGGTCGATGCCTTATCTAGGCAACATGATACTGCCTTTCAATTTTTGGCATTTTCTATGTCGATTTTTAGATTTATTGCTGAGTTAAAGAGTGAGTATTACTATGTTGGAACAAAGGGAACAATTGCCATGGCAATTGAGTTGGGCAAATGGTCTCCAATATCATGGACAAAAATTGTTTTTAGTTCCATCCTCTTGACTAATTCCAATATTATTAGCTAAATTCCATGCTATTCCAATGGCTAGACAGTTTGGGGAGGCTAATACATATAAGAGGTTAGGCTCTCAGTTTTGTTGGAGAGGGATGAAACATGATGTTAAGAAATTTGTCAAACATTGTGACATTTGTCAACAGATTAAACCATCTAATCAATATCCTTTTGGATTGTTATCTCCCTTACCAATTCTAGATTAGGTTTAGGAAGATGCTTCAATGGTTTTATGACTTATTTACCTAAGTCACAAGAGTATATAGCTTTATTGGTGGTTGTTGACAGATTAACAAACAATTGTCATGTGGGTGCCTTGGAAACTACTGATAATGCTACTAAAGTGGCTCAGCTACTTTTGAATATGGTGGTCAAATTGCATCAGTTTCCAAAGTCTATTGTGTTGGATAGGATCCCAATTCATATTAGCAAATTATGGAAACAGTTATCTCCTTTGAGTGGGACTAATGTACATATGACTTCGGCTTATCACCCTCAAAGTGATGACCAGACACAAGTATTGAATAGAGTCTTACAGTAAAATTTGAGAGCTTTTATCATGGATTCACCTCAAAATTGGGTTGATTATATACCTTAGGCTAAATTTACATATAATATTTCTTTTCAAGAAAGAGCTAAGGCTACACCTTTTGAGCTGGTGTATGGGAGGAAACCTCCAACTATTCTAGTATATGTTAAAGGGTCATCTACAGTAGTTGCTGTGGATGTTAATTTGGGTAACAAAGATGTTCTATTGAGTTCTTTGAAGGAGCATTTGCAAAATCCTCAAGTTCATATGAAGGCCATAATGAATATGCATAGAATTGATGTGGAGTTTCATATTGGGGATTTAGTCTTTATTAAGTTGCATCCCTATAAACAAACTTCTGTGAGTGATGATTTTCATAAATTGACAAAGAGGTTCTATAAGCCTTATAAGGTGCAAAAGAGGGTGGGCTCCTGTGCTTATCAGTTGAAGATGCCAACTCATTCATGGATTCATGATGTTTTTCATGTTTCTGTTTTAAACCAGCTCATGGTTCTCTTTATCCATTACTGGAACTACCACCAAATTCTTATAAGAATCAACCGTTATTGGTTACTATGGCCATTTTAGACACTAGAGAGGTGGTTCAATAGGGTCAACTGGTGACTTAGTTATTGGTTTAGTAGCATGGTGTTCCTTAAGAGGATTCCAATTAGGAAGATTGTTCTATTTTTCAATAGCTTTATTTGGACTACAACCTTGAGGACAAGGTTGATTTTAAAGGAAGGAAGACTACTATTATAACCTAAGTTCGTAAAATGCAACAACCAAAGTGGTTGAGAGATTACAAGATTAGCTAGGGTTTAGCATAGTAGATTACAAATACTTATGAAATGATAAAGTTGTAATGAGAATAACAAATAGCAAAAGCAGTTTAACTAGAATAATATATAGTAGTAGTAATTAACAGATCTAGTTATAGAATTAATGGATTCAATAGATGGTACATGTAAACATATAAAAGATAAGAACAAGAATAGAAAAGGGGAAAGTAATGTACAGCCCTTAAAGATCTTAAGCCTAGGTAGCTTGAATAACCTTACATTCATACTTCTTCTACCTGCAAATCAACACTGAGCGTTAGTATCAACCATTAGGGTAAACATGAGAGAATAAGAGTAAAGAGAGAGAGAGAGAGAGAGAGAGAGAGAGAGAGAGAGAGAGAGAGAGAGAGAGAGAGAGAGAGAGAGAGAGAGAGGGAGTGAGGCACTTAGCTATGATAAAACAGAAAAGAGTTAAAGTTAGTGAGAAAGATCCTTTTGTATCGATAGGAAATGGCACATTGATTATAGTGAGTAATAAGGCTATATCAGACCAACTGGATTCTCTATCAAATGTGATCATAACTATTTGCAAATCTGTTGATTCAAAATTTAGTTGATACAACGTACAATATATAGGTAAAATTTAGATGGTTAAATTAATGTCAGGTAAATATTGTAGTTTACACCTTAACTTTACACTTTTTTGCAATTATATACCTAAAATTTAAAATTATCAATTTGTACATCTAATAAGATGTTTAATTGCTAGTTACTACCGTTTATACCTAGTCTCTTTCTATTAACTGTTGTTATATCTATTATCATAGGCATCAATCACAATGCAACACTTATAATGTTTTTTTTTTTCAATTATATACTAATGTCAAGTCATATTAACACATAACCAAAAAAATCTACATAATTAATACAAAGTAGAAAGAAACGTGATATAAACAGTAGCAACTAAATATCTAATTAGGTATACAAATTGATAATTTAAAACTTCAGGTGTATGATTGTAAAGAGACATAAAGTTGAGGTATAAACCACGATATTATTCCAATAAATACCTTATCATGGTTAAAATTGTCTTAAAAGTTTACAATATCATGCTTATAAGATTTCATTATATTATATTTGTTATAGTTTATAGTTTAAATTAGGGTTAATGTCGTGATTGGTAACTTAACTTATGAATCAAGTTTTCATGCACATTAATACTACATGTTAACTCCGTTAGCTATTGTGGCACTTTTAACCTATATTAGGTTGCCACGTGTCAACTAATTATTTTTTATTTATATTTTTGTTATAAATCATTTCGTTTTTTTTATAATTAATAGTATTTTGTTTTTTAAAAGAAACTTACACTTATTTTCAAGCCCAAGCCCACCCTAGAGGCTGTCCATGTGAGATAGCAAAGCAAGGCCATAATCCTTTTATAGTCTCTTCTTCTTCAATTATAATGTGCTCTAATTTTATCTTATATAGAAGTCTATTTCTCAAAAATCTTACCATGTGGGACTAAAAATACACCCACCCATTACCAAGATCTTACTGTTGTGCTCACAGAAACTTGTTTAATATTTGAAGGTGCTTTTGACCATGTTGACCTAAGAAAGATTGGCTAGTAATTTTGTTTCATTATGAAAAACAAAATGTTTCTAGTCCTTTTAATATGTAGTATTTCAGGAGTAAAAAAAATCATTTAATTGGTTTTGTCACGCCCCAGCGGGTACCCTAAACGTGACAGCCCGCCGTACGTAATATTAAAACTTAAGAATGACTACCTCAATCACTCGAAAGCTTTCATATCGGTACAAGGCGTACATTCACAACAAAGGGAGATCGGTGGAGTAATGCATTTTAAGACATTGGCAGCGGAACATGCAAAATAATACTTAATATATATATTTCATTGAAATAAAAGTCTTACTTCTAAGGGGCATTACCCCGTTATTCTTAGTAAATGGTTCTAAATATAACATAACTAAAGCTAGAAGATTTTAGAGGAAATTACTCTACAACTTCAAAATAGATTGCCTCCAAAAGCTTCTCAAAAAGAGGATTCTACCCGGGGAAATCAAGATGGTCTGGGTGCAAAAAGGTAATCCTGCAATATCAAAAGTCTACAGGAGTATAAGCATGACTAGCTTAGTGAGATATTCCTTACACAATAGTACTCATAAAACAATCAATCAAGTTTGTTATTCAAGCATATGAATGCAACAACCATATGTTTAAACATTACATACGACTATCCGGTTTCGTATGTTTGATGGATTTACCCTCCATCGGTGGTTAGGGAATGCTTTGAACTGGGTCCGAACAACCTCCTCAAGTTTGCGCGCGTCTTGAGGTTCCAACGAACCGTACTACTAGTCCTCGGGCCTTCCATGCCCAAAGCGATCGATCCGGCTTGGCTACACTTGAGGCCGTATTCCCCGTACGTCCTAACTCTCAAGATGTAGCTAGGCAGCTTACCTTTCCGGTCCCACGCTGAGGAGTAATAGCAAAACTTCGAAATGAATGATATTCTGTGTGATGAGTTTTATTATATGGGATTTCAATATGGCATTAAATCATTTAAAGCGATCAAACAATATTTGCACACATAACAATACATACATGGAAACACTTATATCAATCACAAATCAGGTTCCGATATACTTATCGTTCATTGTTCGCACACAATGAATCACATACATAATTCCCATAATATCCACATGCATATCAATTTTATCTTTTCCTACATCTAGTGCTCTATTCTACAAGCACATGCGCAAATACATAAGCGTAAAGGAAACTCACTCGTCCATAGCGCTCTAGGAGTCGAAGTAATCCTCGGGGAAGACAAGATCGTGATCCTCGACACCTAAACAAAAGAAACACCCAACATGAGTATTTCATCCAAGATCTATTCAAGTTCTATACTTCTATCTTAAAGAATTCGTAAAAATCGTATGGAATGGAAATTCCAACTTAAAATGGCCATAACTTACTCATTTTAACTCGGAATTCGCATATTATATACGATTTCTACCTACTCGAAAAGATCTATCTATTTCTAAGGTATTTTCATCAAAAGAAGTTATTTGGGTCTCGGAATAGTAGCGTACAAATTTGATACGAATTTTTCAAATTTCAAAACTAAAGTTCGCAAACTTTACTTCACTCAAGGGCTTTTGTACAAAATATAGATATATTGTATGGTTGAAAAATCCTTGAATTATGTATATATGTATAAACTCAAACTATATGCATGAATTTGGTGTTGTCTCAACAATGGTTTTGTAAGACACATGTCTTGAGATAAGCTTAAGATTTGAAAAGGACTTAGTTTTACTTTGAAAATTTCCTAAATTATTATAAAGGAGTATTTCTTCCTTTTAACTCCATTTCTTAGCTATCAATCTTCAAAAGTAATTTTAATCTTTCAAGATTTTCATAAATTTATTTCTAGTGGTTTGGAAACATATAGTTTTTCTAACTATTTCATAGTTATATCCATTTTTAAAAGGAATCATCATATAAATTTTGGAAAAACTTATCTTAGACTTTAGTGTTGGAAAACTTTGACAATTGAATTTAAGAAATCCTTTGTTTAGGTCTAAAGAAACTTTCTTATTTCTTTGAAAAGAGATTTTATAATAACCTTACTTTATGTATTACTTGGTGAAAACCACATATTATTACTAAAACTTGAGCTGGCTTATCTAACTTTAGAAGAATATTTGCTTAAAATAAATTTCAAACCTTTAAGGAAAATAACTTTTATGTGACAAAATTTATATTTAAAAAGAGTTCTTATTCTTTATTTAAGAAAACTCATTTCTATTATGATTGAGACTAAAAACATATTCATGTATGAATGAGAGTTTTTGACCATGAGAAATATAAAAACAACATAAATAAAGTAAGAGCATAAAAGTAAAGTCAAGTATTGGAAACCTTAGCTTCATCAAGGAATCCCGGGACTAAGAATAGACTAGTCCTTTAAAAGAAAAGAAAAGCAAGGGAATAAAATTGTTTTGACTTGATATGGACAAGTCTAAGACTAGAGAGACTAGTCTTAAGAACAACTTGAAATTAAATAAATTGCAAGACTTGAAAATAAATAAATAACAAGTGAGCTTATATGCTCTAAATAAACATATATATATATATATGGATAAAGTAAATAATAACAATATCAACATAATAGTAACATAAAGAAAATAAGAACATGAACAAAAACAAAACATGAATAAATTGTTGCTTCTTTAACTCAATGAGCCTAAGAAACATACACTAAACTCATGTTAAGTTATATGAACATGATGAGTATATAAGAGAAGTTTTTACCTAAGCTTTATGTGTTGGTTGAAGAAGAAAAGAATGGGTTTAGTATTATGTGGGAATGGATTTTCTAAGGAAAAGAGAGAGCTTGAGAGAGATGTTGGGAGAGGGATTTTGTGGAGTGATTTTGAGAGAGTTTTAGTATGAATTTTTGTTGTGTGAAAGAATGGAAGAGGAATGGGGTATTTATAGATTTTTGGAGTAGAAATTTGTGTGATTAAATTTAATTGGAATTGAAACAAAAATGGGGGCATAGAGGACATGGGGGGGCGCTGGTTTTGAGCATTGTAGGGGGAAAAATAATTATTTTTGTTTGTTTTGTAATAAAAGAAGTAATGTGTAAGGTGTGATGTGATTAAAGTTGTATAGGGAAGGTAAATTGTAAGGTATAGGTATGGTAGAGTGTAAGAATAGAGTGTAAGAAAAAATAGAGATAGATGAATAGTAATAAATAGTAGAAAAGTACTATGAATAGTAGACTAGACAATTAAAATACCGGTAGTAAAGAAAATACGTGAAAAAGGCCTATATCTGTTATTTTTAGATACCGAAAAATTCTAAAACTGATATTTTTGAAAACCTTATATTTTTACGAGTCTATTGGCGTTGTCGGAATATTTTTGCTATCCGGTGCTCCGGGGCACAGTTTTTGAAAACTGATCCCGATTGGATCCGAAGGACACTAGAAAAATTTGAATCTGATATTTTTAGGCTTTCCTATGTTATTACAAACCGTTTTCCACCATTATCTCAATTTCGTTTTCTAAGGTTTAAGAACACGGGATTGCCGGATCTAGATTCACTAGACTAATCGTATAACTAGGTTAACTTTAGGGTTTCGTTTCAACTTTCGGTTCTTAGGGTTTGCTAATATTATCGAAAAATCTAGGGGCTTACAGGTTTAATTGCTAAAGTGCTTGTAAGAGTTTGTAATATAATTGCTACTTGATTACTAAGAAATCTCTCTCGTTGAGAAGATTTTCATTAAATTTAAGTATGAGGTGTACAAAAAGTAACTTCAATTTTTAGGATGACAAAGTATAATAATAAGGATGGAAAACCCTGGCAACATGACTATTTGCTCTATTTTCTATCCTCGAAGCAAAGCATGAATATAAACTTAATCTAGGTATGAAACAGATCAAAATAAAAATTGAGGTAGTCGATTCCATATTTGGACAAAGTAGAGGTACCAGTCGTAACATTAAATCTTAAAATTAATATGACCTAATAACTTGGAGAGCAAGATTCAAATTATAATTCAATAGCTTTAAACATGAAGCCGTGTATTCTTTTAATAAAGAAGAAGAAACCAGACGTTTTTCTCTAGAAATATGGCATATTATAATTATTGCGGTCGATTAATATGCGGTAATCAACTCAAAGTTCACTTGTATGGTGGTCCGGGTGGTTGGATATTTTCATTTTACTTGATCAAGTATGTTCGTAAAGATATCGGGGGGGAAAGAAAGTCTGGTACACATGACTTTGCGTAAAATTGTTAGATTATGTCTTTGTCTTTTCCAGGAAAATGAATGGTGAAGACACGCAGAGAAGGACAGAGAGAGAGAGAGAAGCGTATAATAGTAGGACATTGAATTTGCTAAACAAAACTGAATGTTTATCTGCTTCTGGGAATTTTCCACATATCCGACAAAACGTTTAGATACATCCATAAATATTCATTTGAACTTGCTAGTAGGCAGAAATTTAAAGGGAAAAAAATATATGTTATATCTATTGACTATTGTGTATATCCGCCAAATCATTTGATAATACTTAGATTTGATGTTGAACCAAATTGAGAGATTTTTATAGTGGTTATTATGGTATTTTTCTATATTGTTTGGATATCAACGAAACTGAAATCACACGATCCATCATCTATGCAACCCTATTTGTCCTTCCAATTTTCAGAAAGCTAAAAGATATACAAAATTTTATCCATTATTAATTTTTCATCAAGTCAAGCCAGGCAACTTATAAATTTCCTTTCTAGTTTAAGATGATGGAACAAAGGGTAAAAAAGCTTCAGATATACTTTCCAGACTCAGCTTTTAACTGTAAGAAATTCTGACCCAATATGCAATGTTTTTATATGAAGAGTTGTAACTCTTCATAATGGATGTCTTGATAAGAGATATTCCTTACTATTTCATGAAGATGAATGGCCATATTTCTGCCCTTATACATATGTATAAGAGTTGGGATTGAGGATAGTTTTTACTCTTGTCTTTACTTTAAAAGTCCATCATAATAAATTAAAGAAAATGAAGAAAAATCATTCCTTTGGTAAAATAAGGTTGGATTAAAGGGATAAGGTCTCTTAAGAAAACAAGTGATTTTTTTCTTTAGGATTCAAAATCATATCACAACTATGAATAAAGGTATATTGATTCATCCAATTAAATATGTAAAAATCATAAAGTTGGAAGATTTTGGTATTAATAAGAATGAAATAATCATATCACGAGAATTATAAAAACATATTACATGCGTGATTTTTCAATTATATTAATTGATGATATGGAAGTTTTCGGTAATATATTACGTCAGGTTTCTGACTGTGAAAGTTATATTTTAATGATCAATCAGTGACGGTAAAGTACGAACACCATTCGCTAAATTATATCTTAGCAGATAAATTCTTGATCACATCGAAGTAATATTATTTACTAAGTATTTATTTCATTCGTAGTTAAAAACACATGGCAGTAAAAGTATGAAGCAGCACCATTTATGTTAATTTATTGGTTTCGAAAGGACGACTGAACATGAATAAAACAAATGCTTGAAAGAAACGAAACGAAATGAGTTTCTTTCGATAACGGAATATCATAACCGCCTCATCGTTGCCATTTCTAAAAATAAATAAATAAATCCCAACATGGACTATGTTCTATAAAACATGCAGAAAGGAATTCATAACAAATATAATTGGAAAAGGGCTAAACATACTAAAGGAATAATTTTCTCGTCACTTATTGGTTCTGTTTCACTTAATGGAATATTGCTGTGATTATAATTTTATTGTGCATAAAATATATGGTAAATGATTTGTTAGTCACCAAAGTGGTCAAATTATTAAATTTATATATTTCATTACTTTATAATATTTTTAGGTTTATCCATAGATTTTATTTGAATACGACATGATAGATAAGATCTGGATAAATGAAAAGGTTGTTATTATAAGACATTATAAATCATCCAAAGATGGTTTTTGTTTTTATAATACATAATATAAGTATTCATAATAAGTATGTTTTATTTTATTTATTTGTATATCCAAAGATAGCAAATGTATCAAATAATATACTTGTTTCTTATAATTAATGTTTATATATCTTAGTATCACCCAAAGATGAACCTTGATATATATAATTATGTTATTCCATGAGTTGATTGAATTTGAATTTGTATAATTGTTCAAAGCATTAATGTACATTGTTTCTTTAATTATTGCAGTATATGTTTCCGTTTCTCTGTATTCTCATGCTTCATCTGTTCCGATATTCAATGGATTGAATTTCTCATATTGATATGAGCAGGTCCAATTTCACTTAGGTGTTTTAGATCTTGACTTGTCTCTTCAAATTGAGAAACTCACTACTATTATTGATGAAAGCAATGATAAGGAAAACGTATCCATAAACTTTGGGAGAGGTCGAACAGATTAAGCTTGATGTTTATGAGAATGATAACAGAAAACAACATTAAAGCTACTCTTCTCCAAACTGATAATGCTAAGGAATTCATTAAATTTGTGGAAGAGTGTTCTCAAACTGCTGACAAGTGTTTTGTTAGTACATTGATGGGTACTTTGACCAACATGAAGTTTGATGGGTCTCGTACTATGCATGAGCATGTCCTTGAAATGACAAATATAGCGGCAAATTAAGGACTTTAGGAATAACTATGGATGAGTTATTTTTGGTACAGTTCATTTTGAACTCCTTGCCTTTTGAACAACATGAGCCATTTTAAATGAATTATAACACCATAAAGGACAAGTGGAATATCAATGAATTGACTAGTATGCTGATTCAGGAGGAAATAAGATTAAAGAACCAAAAGTCTCATTCTGCTCATTTTACAAGTCATCAAGAAGTTGCATCGAGTTCAAAGAAAATGGCTAAAAAAGCAAGAAAAAAAGGTTTATACAACCTGAATGAATCTTCTAAATATGCACAAATCCATAAAAAGGAAATCAAGTGCCATTTCTGTAAAAATGTTGGACACTTGAAGAAAGACTACTTAAAATGTAAAGCTTGATTCGAAAAGAAATGTAAGCTTTGTGCTTTTATTTGTTTTGAATCAAAACTTACACAAGTTCCTTATAATACCTAGTGGATTGATTCTGGCTCGACAACTTATATTTCCAATATGATGCAAAGATTCCTTACGATCCAAACTATAACACCAAATGAGAACTTTGTGTTCATGGGAAATGAAAACAAAGCTTCAGTTGAAGGAATCGAGACTTATTACTTGATTTTGGAGACTAGGCATCACTTGGATTTGTTCCAAACCCTTTATGTTCCCACATTTTCTCGCAATTTAGTTTCTTTGTCAAAACTTGATGTATTAGGTCTTTTTTTTAAGTTTAGATTTGAATTTTTCAGTTTGTATAAGGACAATAAACTGTATGGTTCAAGAATTTTATGTGATGGTCTTTACAAGTTTAAACTTGATGAATATTTTGCTAAGACCTTAATGGCCTTGCATCATAATATTGAAATTAAACGTAGTTTGGTTAATGATAACTCTACTTACTTGTGGTATAAATGCTTAGGTCACATATCTAAAGAAAGATTGCAAGGATTAGTAAAGAATGAAATTCAACCTGCTTTGGATTTTACTGACCTTGGAATGTGTGTTGATTGTATTAAAGGAAAATAAACTCGACATACTAAGAAAGGAGCCACAAGAAGCACTCAACTTCTTGAAATTATACATACAGATATATGTGGACCTTTCGATGCTCCATATTTTGGTGGAGAAAAGTATTTTATCACTTTTATTGATAATTTTTCACGTTATGCTTATGTCTATCTTTTGCATGAAAAATCTTAATCTGTGAATGCTCTTGAGGTGTATATTAATGAAGTTGAGAGACAATTAGATAGAAAAGTGAAAATTGTAAGATCAGATCGAAGTGGTGAATACTATGGGAAGTATGATTAATCGGGACAACGTCCAAGTCCATTTGCCAAATTTCTTGAAAAGCATGGCATATGTGCTCAATACACTATGCCAGGCACAACAAAACAGAATGGTGTTGTAGAGAGGCGAAATCGTACATTATTGGACATGGTTAGGAGTATGTTAATTCATTCATCTTTACCTATATCCATGTGGGTTTATGCATTAAAAACTAAAATATCTTTGTTAAACAAGATTCCTAGTAAAGCAGTTCCAAAGACCCCTTTCGAATTGTGGATTGGTAAGAAACCTAGTTTACGACATCTACATGTATGGGGTTGTCCTGTAGAAGTAAGGGTTTATAATCCACAAGAAAAGAAATTGGACTTTCGAATGATTAGTGGATTCTTTATAGGATATCCTGAAAAGTCCAAAGGATTTAGGTTTTATTATCCTAATCATAGTACGAGAATTGTTGAAACTGGAAATGTCAAGTTCATTGAAAATGGTGAAATTAGTGGGAATAAAGAACAACATGATTTATGCATTAAAGAAGTTAGAGTAGAAGTTCCTATACTTTTACCTTTTAAGCCAATTCATCCTAATATTATAGAAATTCACCAAAGTGAAGAACAACAAGTAATGGATCAAACATATCATGACGTTATAAACAATACCCCTATAGTAGAGGAACAACATGGAACAACATTAAAAAGATCCCAAAGAGAGAGAAGATCTGCTATTCCTAATGATTATGTGGTTTATCTACAAGAGTCAGAACTTGACATAGGAATTGACAATAATCCAGTTTTATTTTCACAAGCCATGGAGTGTAATAATTCTGTTAAGTGGGTAAATACCATGAAAGATGAATTGAAAGAAACTTTTTCAACGGTTTTAAAGAAAGACTCACTTAGAATCATTTTAGCTTTGGTTGCTCATTATGATCTGGAGTTATACCAAATGGATATTAAGACCGCTTTTCTTAATGGAGATTTAGAAGAAGAAGTTTATATGGACCAACCTGAGGGATTCTCAATGAAAGGAAAGGAGCATATGGTGTGTAAACTTAAGAAGTCAATATATGGACTTAAACAAGCTTATCGCTAATGGTATCTTAAGTTCAATGATACCATAACTTCTTTTGGTTTTAAAGAAAACATTATTGATCGTTGTATATACATGAAGGTTAGTGGGAGTGAGTTTGTTTTCTTAGTCCTATATGTTGATGATATCCTAATTGCTGCTAATGATCTAAGTTTATTACGTGAAACCAATAATTTTTTTTCAAAGAGCTTTGAGATGAAAGATATGGGAGAGGCAACATATGTGATAGGAATTGAAACATTCCGTGATAGATCACAAGGATTGTTAGGCTTATCCCAAAAGGCTTTTATCAACAAGTTATAGAAAGACTTAAAATGGACAAATGTTCAGCAATTATAGTTCCAATTCAGAAAGGAGATAAATTTGGTAATATGTAATGTTCAAAGAATGATTTGGAAGGAGAACAAATGGCAATGATTCCTTATGCATCTATTTTTGGGAGTTTGATGTATCTTCAACTTGTACTAGACTTGACATTAGTTTCAATATTGGGATGTTGTGCAGATATCAAAGTAATCCAGGATTGGATCACTAAAAAGCTGCCAAGAAAGTTTTGAGATTCTTGCAAGGAATGAAGGACCACATGCTCACTTATAAAAAGTTCGTTCAGTTAGTGGTGGTTGGTTATTCAGATTCGGATTATGCTGGATGAGTTGATACAAAAAAATCCACATTTGGTTACCCAGTCCTATTAACTGAAGGGGCAATCTCATGGAAAAGTGTGAAGCAGTCTGTTATTGCTGCATCGAATATGGAAGCAGAATTTGTAGCTTGTTTTAAGGCCATAATTCATGGTTTATGGCTGTGGAATTTTATTTCAAGGCTTCAAGTTGTCGACATTATTAGTAGGCCGCTGAAAATTTACTGTGACAACTTTGCAGCAGTCTTCTTCTCAAAGAACGATAACTATTCAAAGGGTGCAAAACACAAGGAGATCAAATACTTTGCTGTTAAAGAAGAAGTTCAGAAACAAAGAGTGTCAATCAAACATATTAGTACAAAACTGATGGTTGCAAATCTACTAACAAAAGGATTAACGCCCAATATTTTTAGAGAGCATGTTGAAAGAATAAGCGTTATAAGGCATCTTGAATAAACAATAATGTATTTGTTTGTATGATACTCTTGAGCTCAATAAAAGTGTTTATGAAATTTCTTGTTTTCTATTTTGTATACATGATTGAAAAGAATTACGTTAACAAGAATTATCTTTTACAAAGATATTAAAGTAAGACTTTATTTATCTCTTCATTAATTTATGTTTAAATTATAAATTAATTATGTAGTACATGGAAGGGACTATGTCGAGATGATGACATACAACCGCCATGACTCTAATTAATTTTTAATTTAATAATGTGATATATGGTATAGTCAAAATAATGAAAACTTAGAATAATGTTATCGTACACATTATGTTTATTTTAAGTTATTAAAGAAGCATGTATAGGCCAAGTGGGAGAATGTAAGAAATTATGGCCCAATATACAATGTTTTTATATGAAGAGTTATAACTCTTCATAATAAGTGTCTTGATGGGAGACATCCCTTACTGTTTCATGAAGATGTATGGTCCTCTTCATGTCCTTATATATGTGTACAAGAGTCGGCATTAGAGATAGTTCTTACTCTTGTCTTCACTTTAAAAGTCCATCATAATAGATTAAGGGAAAGGAAGAGAAATCATTCTTTTGGTGAAATAAGTTTAGATTGAAGGGGTAAGGTCTCTTAAGGAAATAAGTAATTTTATTCTTCAGGATTCAAAATAATATCATAACTATGGATAAAGGTACATTGATTCATCCAATTATATATGTGAAAATTATGAAGTTCAAAGATTCTAGCATTGATATAGATGAAATAATCATGTCATGAAAATTATAGAAATATCTTACATTAACAAATTGGTTATTGGATGATGAGGAAGTATAGGACCAATGAATTTTAGAAAAAAGGGTTGTAGCATTTTCTTCTTTCAAATAATTTTTCCTATTATTTCTTATTATTATCACATCTTCATTACTATAGATTGATAAATAGGATAGGGTATTACGGTATTTATACAAGATACTGTAATCTTATACCTACCTCAAAGCCAACATACCTACGTACTTTATAGGTTATAAATTTCACATTCTAGGTATTCCATAACTTTTAAAAACATTCAAGATACCCTAACACATTATTTAAGCAAACACCCAGTAAAATATATATCTCAAATCTCTAATTTAAATGATGATTTATTATTGTTATATTCATTATCTTTAATGTTTCATTGTAGTTTATTACATTTATATTTTTTATAATCTATAGTTGAAAGACATATTAGCTTCTAATTTAGTATTATTATTTTAGGATCGAAAAAAAAAGGCCATGTATCGTTTTGGAAACATGAAATTGAACGATTTCTCAAAAAAACTGGAATATTATTCCTGCAAATGCTTGATTGATGATATTTAAACTCAAATTGATTTGTATATAGATCAATTCTAATGTTGTCAGACCCATATTGATCTATCTTATTCAATCTAGTTAAACTTGACCCTTCTTTAGAATGGGCGATTCAACTGTAGCTTAATTCTTTATTCAACTTGGTTTCACCTATTAACCTTAAACATCTAGTATATTCAGGTCAAACACACAAGCTTTTATGAAGTGTTTGGTTAAATGATGAAAAAAAATATTATATATATAAGTGCTTGTGTGCAATTTTTTTCCTCCAATGTTATATAAGAGAATAACTTGAAGGAGTCTAGCTAGCTATCCACATTTGTAATGCATCTACATGATTTGATCAAAAAATGCTTATTTTTTTGTTTCTTGTTTTTTTTTTTCGATTTCAAAGAATTAATTGATTCTTTCAGCAAGTTTAGGGACTTACCCATACAAAATTATTAAGTCAATAAAATTATATTACTTTTTTCTAATAAATTATACAGACCACCTCTAAAAAAAAAATTAAAAAAAAAGACACATTATCATTTTTGTAACTTAACACTTCCCTTTCTAATTACAGGCATGGAGTCATGGACCATACTGTTTTCGTCGATTGAATCGTCATGTGTAAATAACAGTTGATTTGAATTTTACATAGCAATTTATTCCATTTTCTTTGAATATATTTACTACCTGATGTGATTCTAGGTGGTATACATTTTGTGAAATAAAGGCTTGGATGATGTCAGCGACCTCTAAACAGGAAAAGGAAAATAAATAATAATTTAATAAATAAATACAAAATTGCTTTTAGAATGAAAATAATCCTAATATTAGATAAGTTAAACAAGTTTATAAATAATTGAACTTATCTCTATAAAAGACAAGCTTAAGAAAAATAAAATAAACTCGTCTTTTCAAGAGATGAGTTTTCATAAATCTGTTAAACATCAATTCCTCTACGCCTCGGTCATAATCTTAACACTTTTTTTCATGGATTAAAAGGGAAAAAAAAAACAAAAAAAAAAAAGAAAGGGAAAGTTCATCTTATCATCTAAACTAACTAGTTTCCCACGTAAAGATGACAAGTATCATGATGATGATACACATGGCAGTCTCTCTTAAGCTAGAGCCTCCTTTCTGGTTGATAGCAAATTAGCAACAGTTGTGTGTATGTGTGTGCGCACGCGTGTGTGGGAGAGAGAGAAATTTTTTGGGTTTGGTGAAAATTCCCAAGTATGTGTGTTGAAACTTTTGTTCAAGTTTTAAGGAAATTGAAAATTACGTGGGATCAAACCCACTGCTTTTGTAAAATTCTCATTGTGTGTGTGTGTGTAACTTTGGTGGTTTAGGTTTGGTGAAAATTGAATGAAAATAAAAGACAAGGATAAACTGGTCTCTGGAACTATTTTGTGCTAGAGACACTATTTGTGATAGCAAGAACTCGTTTCTTGAAAAGACAATATTAGAATAATGTACTAATGTTGTCTTTTCAAGAGATGGTTTATTTTGTTTTTTTAAACTCATCTTTTGAAGAGATGAGTTTAGTCACTTATAAATTCGTCTCTTCAAGAGACCAATTTAACATATCTAAATATGAGCTTATTTTCATTCTAGTTGTAATTTTATAATTATTTATTAAAATATTATTTTTTTTCCTTTTCCCCTTCTAAACTTCAATTTATTACTTAAAATAGCAGTTTTGAAATTTAGGCATTTTATTGCAAATTCAGCTAAAATTTAAGTGTATATCAAATATTACATTATCCCTTAATTAAAAATTTATTAAATTATATTTATTATAAGTTTTATAACTTAAAAATAATATTAACTTGTAATTTGAATATTAATATTGAAATTATGAGTTTATGGTTTTAAACATGATGATGAATTTTGTGTTGAAGAAAAACAAAACAATGTTTTTCTAGAAGTGGAATATCGTTATTTGTGTGGTAATCCAACTCAAAGGTTGATTAATATGGTAGTCCATTTAATTGGATACTGCATTTTGGTGTCCCTAAGGTTATGTTTTGAACGTGTACTTCTTAATCGTTACGTATATATTTAGATAAGAAAAATTAATATGGGATTATATAAAATTTATTTTTTCAAATGAAATATATGTATATAATTAAGAAAAAAAATATACTTATGATATGTAGTTCGAGAGAGTAAATAATCCCTGGTACAAGCAAGTACATACTAATAATTGCATCAAATTCTTGGAGTACATGTCTGATTTTCTTCTGAAACTTATGATTACATACAAAATTGAAGTTTCTAATATGCTTATGCAGGTTTTTTTTTTTTTAAGTTTACACCACAATTATATGTTGACTTTATAAAAAATAGGAGGTATTATGTGGTTTACTCAAAATGATAAATATAGATTTAAAAGAGTTTTGGTACTAATTTTTTGAAAAATAGGGAAGGTACAAGTATAAAATATTTTAGAATTGTGTGTATATTTTTTTCAAAAAATATATCACACAAATATAAAAAATTGCGAGAGAATTGATTCTTCTAGTGGATGGCCATACAGAACTAATAACCTTGCAACGCAAAGTGATGGAGGGGTCGTCTTTTGCTTTGCATGGTAGTATTTTCAGTAACCATCATATCCATGGTCATTTTTGCTTGTGAAGATATTGATAGTGAGTATACTGGCCACAAAAGTAGGAGGTATGGTGCTCTTAGTGGTATGTTGATGTGTGTGACCCAAATTCAAGTACACAGTCAGCTCTTGGACAAACATCGATGACCTATATCACTTACACCATCGACCTTCATATCAGCTTTAAAGATTTCATTTATGTGGTCATTCAAGGCTGGCTTAACCCCACCAACTTATACTTCAACGTCGCTGGCCTAAAACCTATGCCCTTTTGAGCTTGAAGCTAGTGTTAAAGAATTAGATTATGTGATTGTCGAAGGTCGACTCAATATTGTCGGCCTTCATACTCAACACCATTGACGTTTGACACTTAAGCTGCCAACCTTTCGCCAATGTTCAATAAAATTGTGACTTTTCGTATGCCGAATTTTGAGTCACTTACACGATCCATATATGGGTTTATGAGTTGTTTTTTAGGGTTTTATGAGTTTGGTGAGATTTGTGGTCATTTGTACACATCCTCTGTAGTTCCTTCTTCAACACTAGTGAATTTCACTCTCTTCTCTATCCATGGTTTTCTCCGCAAGGGTTTTTACGTAAAATCTTGTGTGTTCTTTACTTTTATGTTTTGTTTTTGCCATTGTTTGTTTCATTTGATCATAACAAATGGTATAAGAGCCCAGGTTTTTGGGCTTTTTATGTTTCTTCTAAATTGGCGATAGTAAAGTACGATATTTTGTTGTTGGATCGGAGTACAAGATTTTCTCTATGGCAGGTTAAGATGCAAGCGGTGTTAGCACAGATGGATTTGGATGATGTGTTGTTAAGGTTTAACAAGATGCTTGTGTCTTAGTTACCGAAGAAAAATTGTGTAAGGATCGTAAAGTCCTCTCTCAAATTCATCTCCATTTATCAAATTAGATTTTACAAGATATGTTGAAAGAGAAGACAGCTACTGGGTTGTAGTTAAAATTAGAACAATTGTGTATGATGAAGAGTTTAACCAGTAAATTACATTTAAAGCAGCGATTATACTCACACAAGTTAACAGAAGGTAGGTCTTTAGAAAATCACTTGACCATTTTTAAGAATTGTTCCCAATTTGGAAACTTTAGAGGTTAAATATGATGAGAAGGATTTAGCTTTAATTCTGTTGTGCTCGCTACCTCCTTCATATTTGACTTTTAGAGACACAATCCTGTATAGTCGCGATTCTGTTACCATGGAAGAGGTATATAATTCTTTGGCGTCTTTTGAGAAGATGAAACACTTAGTAATTGGATCCGAGCCTAAAGTAGAGGGTCTTCTTTCTCATGGTAGGAGTCAAGAATACAATTCTGGTAATTCAAGGGGAAGGTCAAAGTCTTCAAACAGAGATAAAGTCTGTAGGTATTGTAAGAAAAATGGACACATTAAATCATAATGCTATAAATTGCAAAAAAAAAAAATAAAAAATAAGAAAGCTACTGAAAATCATAAGAGGAAACAATGAGAAAAATCTGCTGAAGCTGATGTAGCTGAAGACACAATAGTGGTGAACTTCTTGTAGCTTCTAATGATGTTATCAGACTAGTGAGGAGTGGTTTTTGGATTCTGATTATACTTTTCATATGTGTCTCAATCAAGACTAGTTTTCAACATATGAAAAGGTTTCCAAAGGTGTTGTCCTTTTAGGAAATAATGCTCCTCTTGTAGGATTGCAAGGATTGGTACTATAAAGATCAAGATGTTTGATGGTATTGTCAGGACACTTGGAGATGTGAGATATGTTCCTGACTTGAAGAGAAAATTAATTTCATTGAATGCTCTTGATTCTAAAGGGTACAAATATACTAGTGAATGAGTTTTGAAGATCAGTAAAGGCTCTCTTGTGGTGATGAAGGGGATGAAAAAGGCTGCTAACTTATATGTTTTATAAGGTTATGTTATTGTAGGTGATGCAGCTGTCATTTCTTCGTCTCTATCAGATGAGGATGCTACTAGACTATGGCATATGCATCTAAGGCATATAAGGACTTCTTGATGGGCAGGGCATCAGTAAGTTGAAGTTCTGTGAATAATGTTTTTGTGGAAGCAGAAAAGAGTCAAATTCAGCATAAGTACTCATAATACAAAGGATATTTTGGATTATATCCATTCTGATCTATGGAGACCATTTAGAGTGCCTTTAAGTGGAGGTGTTATCTACATCCTGACAATTATTGATGATTTCTTCAAAAGAGTATGGGTATTTTTCTTGAAGCAGAAGACTGATGTTTTACCCACATTCAAAGAGTAGAAGACAATGAATGAGAAACAAACTGGAAAGCAGGTAAAGCGTCTTCGCATTGATAATGGGCTTGAATTCTGATCTAATGATTTCAATATTTTGTGTAAGTCAATGGGAATTGTGAGTCATCTAATAGTTCCTAATACATCTCAACAAAATGGGGTAGTAGAACGGATGAACAAAACCATTATGGAGAAAGTCAGGTGTATGCTGTCTAATGCTCAATTAGCGAAGACATTCTCGGTGAAGCAACTTCTACAGCATGTTATTTAATCAACGAGTTTTCATCTACAACTATTGAGAAGAAGACTCCACTAGAGTATAGTCTGGTACTCCTACTGATTATTCAAAGTTGAAAGTTTTTTGTTGTCCTGCATATGCTCATGTAGATAATAGGAAGCTTGAGCCTAGATCTTGAAGTGCTTATTCCTTGATTTAAATCTGGTGTCAAGGGATATAAATTGTGTGTCCTAATTTGAAGAAAGTTATTATCAGTAGGGATGTGATTTTTTATGAAGCATCCATGTTATCTAACTTGTCTTCTACAACTTCATCTGATAAAGTACAGTAGAAATTAAACATGTAGGAGGAGTTTCAGATTGATTCAGGGCCTATGCCAAAGTCTACTTCTCAGCCTAGATCACAAACATAAGATAGTTCTGTCTCTATACCATCACAACAGCAGTATTCCATTGCTAAAGACAGACTTAGGAGATAAGTTAGACTTCCGCAGAGATACGCAAAGGCAGATCTTGTAGCTTATGCTCGTAATGTAGCATTGGAGATTGATTCTAACAGAAGCCATCTACTTGCTCAGAAGCTCTGAATTGTGACGATTCTAGTAAGTAGATGATTGCAATGCAGGAGAAGAAGAAATACCTTTATAGGAATGACACTTAGGATTTAGTGAAACTTCCCAAAGGGAAGAAGGCTGTTCGTTGCAAATGGATATTTAAGAGAAAAGAAGGATCACCAAGAGTTGAAGAGCCCAGAACAAAGCAAAACTTGTTGCAAAGGGCTATAGTTAGATATCAAGTATTGATTTCACTTATGTGTTTTCTCTTATTATAAAACACAGCTCTATTAGAGCATTACTTGGTATTGTAGCTTTGCACAATTTTAAGCTTCAGCCATTGGATGTGAAGATTGCTTTCGTGTATAGAGAGATTGATGAAGATATTTACATGCAATAGCCAAAGGCTTTGTGGTCTCAATAAAGGAGGATTATGTTTGCATGTTAAAGAAATCACTTTATGGCTTGAAGCAATCACCCAAGTAGTGATAAAAGAGGTTTGACTCATTCATTACTTCTCATGATTTCAAGAGAAGTAATTTTGATAATTGTGTATACTTCAAGAAATCTAAAGATGAGTCTTTTGTATATCTACTCTTGTATGTTGATGACATGTCGATTGCAGCCAAAGATAGAGGAGAGATTGAAAAGGTTAAAAATCAATTGAGTAGACAGTTTGAAATGAAAAACTTGGGAGCAGCAAAAAAGATACTTAGGATGGAAATCCTGAGGGATAGAAAAGAAAGTACATTGTATCTCAGTCAGAAGGCGAACTTTGAGAAGATTCTTTACAAGTTTAATATGATGAATGCTAAACTTGTCAGTACACCTTCAGCTCAAATGATGAAGTTGAATATATGTCAAGAGTTCCTTATTCTATTGTCGTAAGATCTCTTATATATGCTATGGTTTGTATAAGATCTGATTTTTCATATGTTGTGACTGTTATTAGCAAGTATATGGCAAATCCTGGTAAAGAACACTAAAGAGCAGTTCGGGAGATTTTCGAAATACTTAAGCGATACTACTAATCTTTCTCTACGGTTTGGTAGAACTAGAAATGGAATTGTTGGTTTTATGTACTATGATTTTATTAGAGATTTAGATAAGAGAAGATCTCTCACAAGTTATATATTTATACTTGGTGGCTGGACTATCAGTTGGAAAGCCACTTTGCAAGCTACAATTGCTCTATCCACAATTGAAGCTGAATACATGGACATTACAGAAGTTTTTAAAAAAGCTATTTGGTTAAAAGGGTTATTTAGTGAAATCAGTAATGACTTGAAGACACAGTAGTCTTTTGTGATAGTTAGACTACAATTTACCTCACTAAAGATCAGATGTATCATGAGAAGATGAAGCACATTGATATCATGTATCATTTTGTTCGTAATGTTATTGCTGATGGTGATATTACTGTAAGTAATTAATGTCAGTACTCATGATAACCCTGCTGATATGATGACCAAGATAGTTCTTATAGCCAAGTTTAAGCACTGTGTAGACTTAATTAGTGTTGATTGCTGATTAATCTCCTTTAGGGGTTCTTGGAAGAGGAGGAGAATGATTTGTTATTTGTTGTTTATGTATTGAAGATTGGATCTTGTTGTTTTGCTCATGAATTTATGTCAAGGTGGAGATTGTTGAGGTGTGTGACCCAAATTCAAGTATACAGCCAGCTCTTGGACCAACACCGGTGGCCTATATCACCTATATTGTCGGCCTTCATATTTGCTTTAAAGATTTCGTTTCTATGGTCATTCAAGACTAGCTCAACCTTTTGCCCCGTCAACCTTGAAGCCAGCATTAAAGAATTGGATTCTATGATTGTTGAAGGCCAGTCATCGCCGCCAGCATTTGACACTTAAATCATCAGCTTTCGGTCGGCGCTCAAGTAAAATTATGACTTTTCATTTGCTGACATTTGAGTCAGCTTACATGATTTATATATGGGTTTGTGAGTTGTTTTTAGGGTTTTATGAGTTTGGTGAGATTTTTTGTCACTTATACACATTCCCTGTAATTCCTTCTTCAAAACTAGTGGGTTTCGCTCTCTTCTTTGCCAGTGGTTTTTCCAGTAAGGATTTCCACCTTATGTGTTTTTTCACTTTTCTATTTTGTTTTTACTATTGTTTGTTATTTGATCATAACATGGTGTTATTGCTAGCGGTGGAAGAGGCGGTGAAGGATGCTAAAATATTTTTTTTTAGACATGTTGCAACTTATTCCAATATAATATTCATACGTCAACTATCCTTTGGAGTGAAACTGTGAAAATTTATCCCGTATAGCTTGAAGTGGATAATAACAAATGTCCTCCATGTATATGTATTTTTATAACAACAACAGTATATATATATAATATATGTATGTATGTATGTGTGTAGAACAAAAGAAAAATATTCAATTTGGTATTTGAACTTCATATAAAAATTTAATTTGGAACTTGAATTTTCAACTGATCAATTCAATATCAAATCAAATTTTTTGTAACCATTTTTATTATCTTGCCAATAACATATTTGTTTAATCTGGTTGATGTCAAAGAGGCAACTTATTAGTCCTAATTAGATGATATTAGGGGAGGTAGTAAAACTTTAATGATAGACTATCTTCTTTACATCAGCAAATAAAGCTCAAAGGTAGTAAAAACAGTTACAAAAAATTTGATTAAATTTCATGTAAAGTTCAAATACTACTTTTTACGACTACTCAAAAAATAATATTCATTGTTCCATCTATGCTATACATGTTTTACTTGTGGAAAAGGGTTAATAATAATAATAATAATAATAATAGTCCACGGTACTGGAGATATTTCAATTGCACTTATGATTTTCCAAAGACTCAAATACTATACTTTATGCTAATGAGCATGAAAAATTAATATAGAAAAAAAAAATTATTCTTGCCACATGAGCGGACACATATGTTGGCATCAAAATTTTATCATACATACGTGGCCATGAAACTCAGACAACAAAACGTATACAACGTCGAACACTGCAATGACACTTTTTGTCAAGTTCCATTGACATTTGCCCATGCAACGTTAATATAAATTAGGAATTCAGCACTCATGATAACGCCTTCTTCCTAAAACTGCAATTCATATTTTTAATCGGAAAAGCGATAATCGTGAATACTTTAGACGATGCACTTAATTTTTATTTTAAATATAAAAATTAGTAATAAAGAAAAAAAAAAAAGTAAAGTTTCCTTTTTTTTCTTTTTCCTCTTTGAATACGGGTTAGGCTGCCATATACTGACAGACACAACAAAATTGTAAAAGCTGTAGCTAGATCTGACGTATAATGCCTATGGTTTGTGAGGTCCTAAAAGAGTAAATGCATGGTAGTAGCCAGTTGGAACTAGGAAGTTATCTGCGTGAATATATACATTTATATACACATACAGACCCAAAAAAATAAATCGTAAGTCCTAGCTGAGTTAAATTAGACGGACATTGAGAAGAAGTATTGGAGAATAATGGCTTAAAATTTGTAGGATACTTTAAACTTGAGTAATTTAATTTATAATAGAAATTCAATATATTTACCTAGCTAATCTATAATTCATTTTCTGTCGAGTTCTCAATCTATCTAACTTTCTCCAATTTCAATCAGAATCGTAGTTTGTATTTGTTGTATTTTGTTATTATTTTATGTTTTTTTTTCACAATTTATTACATGTATATTTAATATAAATTTATATTTGAGACGGCATCTACTTATGGCTTATATATTATAATATTATAATCATAGTTTTTAAAAGTGATTTACGTTTTTTTTTTTTTTTTCCTAGAGAACTGGAGACTTATTGCTTTGCTTCAAGAGATAAAAGACGTTATTTACCCTCGAGGTGAACTTGTGTATTATTGGTCAAATAATTTTATAATATCATTGGTTACTTCTCCAAACACATACATGTGAATTGCATACAAAATATCTTTGATTTTTCAGGATAATAAATGAGTAGCGATAGCGGGGCCTAAAGCAATTATATTCCCACTTAAACAGCTAATTAAAACGACAACTTTGAAGTTTCCACCTTCTAGAAAAATTCCGGTTGACATGATGCTTAATTGACGAGAAGGTTATATAAGATATAGTGCTCTACATAAAATTCATATAATAATTTATAAACATTCAAGTGAACTCACTAGCTAGGTTAAAAGAGAAAATGACGAGAGAATTGTTTCTTTTAACGGATGGCCACGGAGAACTAGCAGGATCTGAACCGCAAGGCTATGGAGGTATCTTCATTCTGCTTTCCATGGTTATATTTTCAGTGACCATCATTTCTATGGTCATTTTTGCTTGTGGAGATAGTAACGACAGCAATAAAGAGAGACATGGCGGTGGTTGTGGTGGTGGGGTTGTGGTGGTGGGTTGTGGTGGGGTTGTGGTGGTGGTGGTTAATTGTCCATCTTTGTCGTCATAATATATCACATGTCAACTATAATATAATTATCTTATCACTGCTTTCAGGTGGGTGCAGTTTAATGTTCCCAGCATATGTATCATTGTTGATCTTATTCATATGTACGTCACATAGAGAAGTATGATATTTATTCTGAGACAACGGATGAATAATTTTGAGTTTGTAAACTTTGTGTGGTTGCTGTGAAATGAGCAAGATAAGTTTTCAGCCAATAAATAGATGGTATGAAAGGTTTCATTTGTTTATTCATCTATTTCTTATTGGTAGACTGCGATAAATTTATTGATTGTATATTTTATGTCATATATATTTCTTTTAACATCCACGGTGCCTAATATTGATCTATAATTTAATTACAAGCCAATTCAATTTCAATGTTTGATGGTAATATCGAATATTAATTCAATATAAATATATACATTTTTTTTTTGTTTCAATTCAACAAAACCCTAAAAGAATCATACATATATTTTTTGTTTTGTCATTCATCGATATTGAAAATCTCGGATCCAATATCTATATCAATTTGACAATAGAGTAAAGTTATTTCTCCTTTATTTCGGTGTTATATTTGTGCTACGGATTCCACACGCTTGGTCACTTGATCTTTCGGGGGCACACTTTTCATTTATAAAATTTATAATTAATGCCACTTCTCTTTTTATATTGGAGATTTGATATAAGATTAAAAAATAAGGATATTTTGACTGTTGAGTGGTGTTAATAGAAATTATTTGTCGTCATTGGTGTAATTTGTGATTTTGGATAGTCGATTTTGAAAGTATTTGGTTTGAAATGTTATTATTTCTGTAAGATATGGAGAATGCTTTTCACACCTATATTAGTGTTTAAGGGAGTTGTAGTCGTGCCTTATTAATGATGGCCTTTCCAATCTGATCTTATATTATACTATGAAAAATTTAGGCTTAAATTTTGTTGAAATTCCGTGTTTATTTGAATCAATTAGTCATAATGAGATCATTTAAGTCAAGCATAGATATTTTTTTATGGAGCAACCCTTTTGAGATTTTGTCTTATATGATATTACTTTATGAATGATTGAACTTTGGAAAAGATGGGGAATTTCTACAAGGTCAGCGGACGGCACTATCCGGTTGATCTTCTCACAATTAATAATGTATAGATATATATATATATATATTAATTGATATATTACCTAATTTACTATTGTAATTAACGTTCGATTTGAATTTTAACTGTTAAATAGTAAGTAAGAACAGTTTCATTAAAATTAATGATGAATCATAAATTTTTTTTAAAGATTTACTATAATATCATGTATGATCCCACAAAAAATTTATATTGATTTATTATAACCAGGATTGCATAATTGTTGTCGACCGAGGAAGAGACAAAATTGGAAATAGAAATAACTAACGATCCAGTTAACGTTGGGTAAATCGAAAGAACGAACAGGGTTCAATTATGTACCGAATCAATTGAACCAAAATTGGAAAATTATGCAGTAACAAATAATTTAGAAAATGACAAATTATGACACCACTAAAAATTTGTTTATGGGAATGATATGAAGATGGTAGAACTAGTAGATAATGGAAAAGCCACACCAGAAGAATTTGGAAGCAAGTTCAACATCTACATCATGGTTCTAATTAAAGAGCAATAGTAAGATCTTACATATAATTATGAACTAAATTCACTATGACACGCAATTGCAATTATTTTTACAAATTTACTAAATTCAAAGAGCTTAGTTGAGAAGCCCACTTGTGCGAAACTTCAAAGGAACGTTAACAGAGCATTTGACCTAAAAATTATCAATTAGTTCAAATTAGTGTTAGTATAGGTTACCATTAGTAAAGGCTAACATTTGGCTAATTCTACATAAATATTTTTCTTTTTTAGCTTGTTTCTATTATCTTTATATAGTTCAATTAAAATTTATTATTCCGTCAATTCTCATTTAGTAATTTACTGAAGATAAAATTATATCTATAAGTTTCATTTTTACATATTTTTCCTGTTATTAGATTATAGTTTCTATTTAGTTGTTTCATTTTATGGGTAATTAGGATTTCTTTTATAGGCCTATAAATAAGCATATCATGTATTAAGTTTCAATAAAACAATGGAATAACAGCTTTGATTACAATCATAAGGTAAAACATTGCGTGGCCTAGTGTCTATAATCATAAGGTGGACTTTGTTTTTTTTTTTTTTTTTTTTGAACCTCAGAAGTCGGTTGGCTATAATCATAAGGTAAAGTGTTATGTATGACCTTGTATAATCATGTGATCTGCTCAAAACATATGCTTTATATTAAAAGTTTTAAACCCTAAGAAAAATGATCGTTCTCTAATAAGTTGAAATTTTAGTCTCAGTTTTATCATTCCTTAAAGATCCTATGTCACATTTAATATGCAAGAATCGTTCGGAATGGACATGATTAGAATGGGTGGAATGGAATGGATGAAATGGGTAGTTGAATGATAATTCTATTCCTTCGTTTGAATATATCTTGGAATGAATATGTTATTTGTTAAAAATATTCTTAATAATAAATGTATAAGAGAATATAAAAATAATTTTAATAGTAATGATTAATGAGACGAAATGGAATTGCGATTCTTCTTAAGAGTTGAATCGAGTTTTCCCTCAAAATCAAAATCAACGGTTCTCAAAAATTGCGATTCCGCTTTTATAAATGCATCCAAACATAGAAATAGGAATGGAACCCAAAATCGCAATTCCATTATATATTCATTTCCATGTACCAAATGTGACATCAATACTAGTAATCACTCACTCCACTTTATCTAACCAACAGAATTGAGTTATCCTAATTAATTATCTACACCTAAACTAATCATTCTAATCAACTCACACATTTGACAAGTTAATCCTATGAAGTTAATTCAAATTAATCACAAGACTACCTACACATTGATCCCTAATAACCTTCATGTAACTTTCTAATTAGTTTGATAATATTGGTAGTATTCTTGAACTATTAAATTCCTTTATTAAATCGATATCTTTCTTGAGAATACTAATTCCTATCCCTAAGTTTTTTACTAGGAATCTCTTCCTAGTAAATAGAAGCCTATAACCTCATTAAGTTTAGTGAATTTGCTATGGGGGTTAACCACACCTAGAATTTATTATCCTGAAAAATCTCTCCAATTATGTAAATCAATTTAAATTAGCAATTTCTCAATTGACTAGAATGAAATCCATTCCTCAACTAATATTGCAGACTATTAATTCAAGAAAACAATAAATCATACAAAATTAAATTCAAGAAAAACTAATAATAATCAAATCCAAAGTAATCTTAGTTACATAATAGACCTATGCTTTATCTTTATCTAGATAAAATAGTCTATTCGTTCATAGATTCAACAATTGGAATACAATATGTAATGCAATCCTCAATTGTTTCACACATTCTTTAACTTGTGCTTAGGTCCTTCTCTCTCTAAGAAACTCTTAGATCTTCCAAAAAGTTAATTTTATTCAAACTTGGGCTCTATTTATATGAAAACTCAAAATTTAGTTTAGCACATGGTCCAATATAGTTATGTTTAGGTTGTGTTCTACGACGAAAAGATTTGCATCAAATCTAAACTGACATAACCCCAGAACAATCATGCTTCGTTCCCATGTCCTTTCAATATGATTTTTATTTTTCACATTATTCATCTTCCCTTCTTTCACATGACTTATGCATGAGCTTGTGTGCCAAGTTGGCAAGTAGTAGTAATGTTGTGTGGTTTTGCACCCATCACACCAAACCAGATGGTGAGATATCGAGTTGTATGAGGTTGAGCTTCAAGGTGTTAACACATGTTCGTGATGTTAGGAATCCAACATAATAATGGCTTCTTGAGGAGATTTGTATTAAAATGTAGGTGTCCTATTGGAGAAACCACATGTTTTGGATATTTATTTCATTGGAAGTTGTAAGTAGGTAGGTGTCGAGTTTGAAGTAGGCATGCTTACATGTTAGTGTCATGTCACATGCTACAAGTCACCAAATATATTCTATCACTATGCTAAGGTTGGAAGTTGAACATCACTTCTTTTTATTGCATTTCTTGAGGCAATATTCCAATATATCTTTTTGTTCGCATTTTGTGCCTATTAATAAACTCGATTTTGACCTTAAATTACAAGTACAAAAATGTGTTTATTTTGTTATTTTGGTAATTATTTTAATGAAAATAGCATTTAAAATACTTTTGATTTAATTTCTAGTTTCTAGAGTATCCAAGCAAAAGGACGAATTTTATCGAGTTTCATGCATTTTCAAAGTAATTTAAGAATTGAAGGATTTACAAAGAGGAAAAGAACAAGGGAAATAACTATGTCTAAATTGAGCCAATAAAGCACAAGAAACAAAGAAGAAAGGAGTGACACGACATGGACACTATTATAGCAATATTATCTCATGCTCAGTATTGATGACTGGGAGTTACGCAATAATGTAGATTTGTAAACAATTCCAAAAGTGGAAGTGTCACGCCCCAAAGGATACCCTAAGCGTAACAATCCGCCGCACTCAACATTTAAACTCAAGTATGGCAACCTTAGTCATCACATGAGTTTAGATACCGGGTGCAAGGCTAACTCTCACAAAGTAGGGAACCTTACTTTGAATCGAAATAGTTCAAGAAGACATTCATAAGCAATAAGAACATAATCATTTCATAAATTATCAAAGTATATCTATTACAAAAGATCATAGGGGCATTCCCCCGATAAATAAATCTGAGTCCTCAAGGTCTCATTACAAATTTATAATCTAAAGAGATTCAAATAGAAGTCTATGCCTAAATCTAGGTCCTGACTTCTCCAAAAGAAGCTCCTTAGGGATCCAAGTAAGTACTTGAGAAATGGCCTCTCGGGGCAAGCCAAAGGTAATCATACTGCAGCAAAAAGCTATAGGGGTATAAGCTTACGGGCTTAGTGAGATTCCACCTCAAAAATTATATACTAAGCAACAATTTTAACAAACAAGTTCATTATCAAACATATGAAATGCACAAGCAAGTGATCAAACAAGCATATGACTTTCCGGTAGCCATATGTGAATGGATTTACGCCCTCCATTCGGGGTTGGGTGGTCCATAGACATGCGACCAAAATATCCAAATTCTTTCTCTTATGGTGATTCAGGTACCCCACCGTTAGTAATAAAGTGTCTCCCGTACTTTTAAATATTCAATAATTTCAGGCACTCCCATGCCCCAGGCGTTTTTTTTATGCCCTCGATAATTTTTCAGGCCTCCCAACCATGCTATTATGTCTTCTCCCCACAAAGACAAAATAACAAATGCAATGTGACTCACTACGTGGGATGCATGATTATTGTAGTTATTTATTCATGGCATATAGATTTAAGCAATTTAGAGGTGATCATAGAGGTTGCAGACACTCATATTTTATTCTACATCATACAAATATCTTAAGCACTTCCCATTTCGATATTCTTATCATTCATTCAAGGAAGAAATTCCATAGGCAAACATAGTTTTTATCTTGACCTAATTCTAATGCTACTAACAATTACAAGCACAAGCATAAGTATGTAATTAAAGAGAGAATACTCACTTGGCCATGGCTCACAACTACTAATCGTAGTAGTCTTCCGGTAGGTCGATACCTCCACCGAAGTCACCTAAGAAAAGGAATACCCGTAATGAGTATTTTTGTGTAGTCGAATCGTAACTATGTGACTCTATTTTACTAAGTTCGTCAATTTCCGCCTAGAAGGAAATTCCAACTTAAAATAGCCATAACTTGATCATTTTAACTCGGAATTTCGCATATAATATACCGATTTATACCTATTCGACGAGAGCTATCTATTTCTAAGGTTATATTCATCAAACAAGGTCAAAAAGGTGGCGAAAAGAAGGGTGCAGCAGGTCTGCACGAAATTTCTTCTTCAAAACAAAATCAATTCTAATTCATACTTTATCAAAAAGCTTTGATAGATACTTAGCTATCAATATACTTTGAGAAATTCTTTTAGATAATCATATAACTCATTCATTAAGTATGATTCATGGATGACAATTATTTATTTCATTATGGTCTTGATCATATTTTTAGAAGTTTTGGAAAACATAGTTTTATTCTTAATTTTTGAGAAATGGTCTTTTTGGTTTTATATCATTTAAAAGACTTTTCTCTTTACATCTATCTTATGGTTTTTCTTTGTTCAAGATTTGATTTCCAAAAATCACTTTCATTATTTTTAACTTATGGTTTTGAAAGTGGATTCTTGAGTTAAAAACTTGTTTTGCTTCTTTCCAAAAGAGTTGGTAAATTTATTGAATGATTTTTGTTGAGAAAAGTTTTTGTAAAGATCAACCTATTCTATTGTTCTCAAGACAAAAATCTTCATTTTCATTTTGCCTAATTTTTTTTTTTTTTGAGATAAAACCTTTTTGTTTGAAAATGTGAGTTGAGTTCCTTTAACTTTATTAAATATCTTTGTAAGATCTCTTTGGTTTTGTTTTTGAAAATATACTTGTTTTACCAAATCTTTTATTTTGAAAAACTATTTTTGAAAACTCTTTTCTTTGAAATGCCACGGTTTTTTTTTTTTTTTTGTAAACTAGAAAATTGTTGCTTTTGTCAAAACTAGTTTCTCAAACTCCTTTGTGGAAAAACAACTCCTTTAATAACTTTTGATGAGTAAAAATATTTCCTTTGGTTTTTCTAAGAACTTCCTTTTTATTTGTAGCTAACTATTTATTTTCAAAATTTGTTTCATAAGTTTGGTTACCATTGGTTATTATAACATTTTACCCATGAATCATTCTAGTTTATGAGCATAAACAAATAAACAACATAAAAGAGAGATATGAATAAGAACATATAATAATATACATATATATATATATATATATATATCAAGTATTGGGAGATCTAAGCTCCCAGGACAAAGAATAAATTCCGTCCCAAAACATAAATAACAAGAAGTTGTTTTGACTTGATGAGGACAAGTCTAAGACTAGAAAGACTAGTCTTAAATTACTGGGAAAGCAAGTAAATAAATTGCATAAAGTAAATAAATAACAAGATTAAAGTATAAAGCAAGTAATAAATGACAAAATATATATAAACATGAAAGTAGTTCCATGAACAAGAACCAAACATGATCTTAATGTGGTTTTCTTTAGTTTTTCAACCTAAGAAACAACATTAAAACCATATAAGGTTACTTGACATGAAAAAAAATAGAATAGAAGTTCTTCATTACCTAAATGGGTAAGAAGAAAAAGATTATTTTCCTTGAAGGCTTTTAGTAGTAATTGGTGATGAAGCTTGAAAGGAAAATTATTTTGGTAATAAAAGAAGAGAGTTTCTTCTTACAAGAAATGAGTTCTTGCAAGAGTTTAGAGAGAGTTTTTTGGAGAGGATTTTGGCATAAATCCTTTACTTTGGAATGGTGTGAAGAAATGAGAAGAGGGGAGATGCTATTTATAGAGTTTTGTAAAGGAATTAAGAGTGAATTAAATAAAAGAAAAATAAAATAAAATAGATGTGATAGGGAGGGAGTTTGTACAAATTTTATTAATTTTGTGTAAGAAGAAGTGATATTTTGTAAGAAATGTATGAGTAGATTTTTATGGGAAAGAAAACATGAATAGTGTGAATTGTGTCATTTGTAAGAGTGATTAGAAATAAAGTAGAGAGAGTGAATAGTGTAGAATAGTGTCCTAGTGTACCTTGAATAGTGTAGAAGACAAATTAATTATCGGTAGTAAACAAAATACGAATGAAATCGCTATATCAGATGTTTTTAGTTACCGAAAAATTATGAAATTGATATTTTTAGAAATCTTATGAAATTACGATTCTAACGGTATTAACGGTTTATTTTTGGTACTCCGGGCCTCGGGACACGTTTTTCGAAGTCTGTGTCCGATCGGGTCTGGAATAGGCCGAAAACTTTCCAATCTGATATTTTTAAGAATCCTTAAATTATTACGGACCTTACTAAACCATTTACTTATATTTCGATGTCTTGGTTTAAGAACACGGTGTTGCCGGATCTAAACTACTAGTATTTCCTTAAGGGTTTTAGTGTCTTAGGGTTTCCGGTTAAACTTCCGGTTTAGGGTTTTCGACTAAAAGCTATACTAAAAGCCAGGGGTTTACAGGAAGTGTGCGTCATAAAAATAATTAAGATTCTAAATCATATATTTGGAGCTCTAATATCACAAGTGAGAAAAAAATTCTCTAGATCTCATATATGAATCTAGAACACCATAATGCATATAAATAATTATATTACGTTTACTTAGATTAATCATAGCCATGATTTAAGTTTTGATGTTGATATATGTGTGACTGGTCTTCCTCTCCTTTTGCATCTTAATTGACAACTTTCAATGGAACAAGCCAGCTAGTGTTTTTCTATTGCTATCATTATAAGAGTCGAAATATGACCTAGCCTATTTGTAACAATCCAATATGGCCCTCCCATCAGAAGCTTACAAATTGAGCTCAAGATTTACACTAACCATCTAACTACATCTTTTAAGATCAAATCTAAATGGGCTTAACACATAGTATATCAAATAAGTAAATAACTTTAGCTCAATTAATATATCTCATCAAATTATAATTATTTAACTTTAACTCTAGACAATTAATGGAAGTCTAAGAAATTAGAAAATTTTCCAAAAAAGTTCATTTCCTTTTTGTATAACAAATGTATATGAATTTTACTGTCCCCTAAGGTTGACAATAATTGGCAATTGAGTTTCATTAGGATGTCTACGATTCATATTCATATTCATATTCACATTACAAATAGTTTGTGTTTCTCATCTTTTCTTTAACTAGCATTATCATAGTAGAAAGTCACTTCTATACTATTACATTATTATTTTTAATATAAGACATCACACTAGATAGTAGATGGATAAAACCGCTTCCACTATTCTTCTTTTCTATCTTTTTCCCTTGAACTTTAGCTCTTGGAAAACAAAAACGAAAAATGTGTATACCTATTTAAAAGATAAAAAATCAACTTACAAAATAAATGAAAGATTCATTAGCACTTAAATGATCTTTCAATTTACTCGTGCAAATTAACAAGACAAATACACATCGAATTGCCATAAAAAATTATTAATATATATGTATAATTTTTAATCAATGATGTTACACCCCAAAAAGGGTTTAAGACATCAACAATTCCACCACGTATAACACTTAAGCATTATACGCAAAGGCTATCATTATCTAAGTGAATTGCTAGCAAATTTTAGATTAAGAAAACTCTTGATTAGTCTTTGTAAACATTTAATATGTAATGGAAAAATAAAGTTTTGCAAAAGATTATTCTGTAAAAGCATCAAATATCAACCAGAGCATCTAGCATTCATACTTGTCCAGCTGCTCCTCAATATTGGATCTATATCTTAAGTAATCATAGCAATTATCACAATCATCACCTAAAAAAGAAATGAATGAGCTGAAGTCCTGTACAACAACAACACAAATACACGAGATATGATCATATGACCTATTCTAAATGAAAAAGCTATAAACAACAAGTTAAATCTTTAATTTAGGTGTAGCAACCAACATTGGAGTATTCAGACTATAGTAACTTGATGAGGAACGTAGGGGGTTCTAAGCAGCAGTAATTGCTCAGGGATTGATAAAGGCAGACCAAATACCTCTATCTCAAAAAATAGATTTATGCAGTAGCCTCGTTTAAAGGTCATAGTCATTACTCATTTTTACTTGCATTAGTCCATTATGTAATGTGGTTCAATCGGTCACATAAATATGACCTATACTATATAACTTCTCAATAACTTGAGTAAACATTACTCAATATCGTTGGCTCTATGAACTACCTACCAAGCCACCAGAGGTGGTATAAGATCCTAACTATCGTGTTGACATTTTACTTAATAAGGCTGTCGCTTCTGGCTCTAATTCAAACAACCATGCACATTCAAGCAATTAATTAAATCATCTGTGTATATTAATCCATTTTAGAATATCTATCCTATCAAGCATGTCATTGCATACCTATCCTTTAATTAATTTATTAATGCTTAATCCGATTATTAATTAATTCTATTTGATTAATTGTCTACTAAAGATATACTTATTGAAAGTCCTAATTCCAATAATTGTGAGTCTAATTAAATATTAAGTTTTATTTTCACATATAGATTCTAATGAATTAAGTGAAAATTGGTTTATATACTTTTTATTGATCCAATCTGATTTTAAATTGGTTCAAGTTCTTTTCTCTATTTTTATTTTATTTAGTTAAATTTAGGGTTAATTTAAAAAAAAATTATTTGTACTTTTTGCAATTTTACAAATGTATGACTAGTGTTTTTTTTTTTTAATTTTTTCACCATAAACTATCTTGAAATTTTATCCGTCTTGTATCATCCAATCTTGCATTAGTTCAACCAAGTGGCACACACGTGCAAAGAGAAAAAAAAAAAGCCCAAAACAAAGTTTCACCGAAATACACTTCAAAATTAATGCCAAATTGGACGAAATTGATGAAGTGATGAAGAAGAATAAATGTGGAAAGAGATAGTATTTGACACTCACAGTAGGATCCTTTTATACTCATTTAACTTGCTTTAACAGGATATAAATATCATTACCTTTAACTTCTACCATCAAACAAAATTAATTCCCTTGAAATTTTAATGACCTAGCATTTCTTCTATTAAAAAAAAAAAAAAGAATCATCCTTTATTCACCCAAACTACTCTTAACTCTTTGTGAAAAATCCAGTACAACATGGAAACCTACATGAAATCCAATTATAGAAATAGCCTTGAAGTGTATGAAAGGAAATGGGAGCTCATGATTTTACCTTAGAAACAACTCTTGACAAGTTTTCTTAGCATAAATAGAGAGAAGAAGTTTCTATAGAGGGAAGAGTTTGTAGGTGTTAGTGTTGTTATGGAAGATGAAATGAAGAGAGAGAGTGATAATGAGATGAAACATATGGCGGGAAATTGGTGAAGCGACAAAGAAGAAGAAGAAGGGGGAAAGAGACAGTGAAGAAGTTTTAGGCGTTGCTTTTGATTTTTTTTTTTTTTTTTCCTTTGAACCTATCTACCACATGGTTAAATTGACACCATATTAGACAGAGCAAGATAAATGAAATTTCAGGTTAGTTTATTGTCAAATAAAATAAAACATGGGCCATGTCTTTGTAAAAGTACAAAAATGCAAATCCTTTTTTTTTTCTAATTGACCCTTAAATTTATTTAATTAAATTTTATTGAGAGTGGTCTGATCTAAAGGCTAAAGGAATTGAAGTGAACATGTCAAAATCCAAAAAGTGATAAGAACATATTTTAAGTTAAATGCGGCTTGACTCAAAGATCTAGTTTGATTTTTTTTATGGAAAGCACTTTGAATATGAGGTTAAAAAATTGAAAATATTCATGAACATTCAAACTATTCTTCAAAAATTTCAAGAAACTTAAACTCAAACATAAACCAATTCCAACTTCTAAATTATTATGAACCAAACACTATTTTATATCACAAATACTCATTGAATCATATTGAATATTAACATAAATATTTAAAAATTAATTTTCAAACTTCATAATCATTATGTATTCATCTTATGAATATTCAAACTCTTCAAACATTTTCTAGAATTTCTAGAAACATAAATCTAAATCTAAATCCAAATGTCCAAAACATATTCAAATTCATTCAATCAAAATTAGTCAACTCTTAACACTTGTAAACGTTAAATTGAACTATTCAAACATCATAATTACATCCTAAAATCAAATTTCCAACAAGTTTCATATTCATGAACATTGACCACCATATTCAACCTCAAATATTTTTTGGGAAACCAACGTCAAATTCACCAATCAAACCAACTCATTGCAATCTATAACTCGCCCCAATCTATACCAAAACACTTCAAACTCGATCTACAATTTAGTATTAATCTAAATAACAATATAACACTCATTTATCATGTTTTAACTCAAGAAAACTCATTTTCAACTCATATATCAAATCAACACGATTTCAATATAAATCATCAAATTAAAATTGAATTTATACTAATTCTTACACATATACGTAGCAATAGTTAAAACTCATTTTCGACCCATATCATCAAATAAAAACGATTCACATATAAATCATCAAATTGAAAATGAATCTACACGAATTCTTACACAAATAGGTTGCAGCTCTCTCTCTCTCTCTACCTCTCTGCTTCAATCTAAGTTCTTGATCTCCAATGTTAATTGTGATTCTTAAAATTTTTCTAAAAGAATTAAAGGTAATATTAAAGATTAAGAGTAGAGATTATCATAAATGAATTTAATTTGGTAGAGAGAGATGAAACTTAGATTTGATTTGTTGAATTTGTGATTAAAGTAAAATGAAATTTGGAGCAAATTGAAAGTGAAAGAGAGGAGAGTGGCGGCATCAAGAGAGATAAATTTAATGTTAAAAATGAAGGACAAATGAAAAAATTTGGTTTATGTAGTGTGGGTTGGACATTTGTACAAGTAAAGATACGTATGAGAGGTAAAAGACATGAATGCCCTTAGATATGTTAGGCACTTAAGTAGAGAGAATGAGGGTAGTTTAAGAAATAAATTAGTTAGTGTAATTTGGTTAAGATGCCTCAAGTGCCCTTAGATGATTAAGTAAGTTGGGGATATGTGAGAGTAAGTTTAGAAATTGGCTTAAGTAATGATTAGTGGAAATTTTATATTAATTTTAAGATTAGCACTATAAGAACAAATTAAAGAAAAGTGTAGAATTTAGATTATTTAGTGTGATTTTAGGATTTTATAATTTCTGGGAATAAGTTCTTTGAATTTATGAATTTAGGTTTTGAATTTGATAGGTAAAGCTCATTTTTGAATATTTAGGATAATTTGAACAATTGGATAAGACATGGTAAGAAATTGAATCATTTTTTATGTCTAATCTCAAATAAATTCAATTACTATACTAATTATCTTAATTATATCCTAAAGTATCTTATCTATTTAATTAATTATTATTGTCCAATAATTAACAAATTGAAAATTAAGCTTCGAATTTACTATTATTATTATAAGTACTATTATATCACTTTCCTAATTTAACTTGTCGAAAACCAAGGTATTTCAAAGGAAGAGTGTAACGCCCTAATATGAAGGTATTACAACCCGCCACGTGTACTCACTTGATATGAACACAGTAAAACTATTATTCCACCAATCTACAAATTAGATATAATATCATCAACATCTCACATATAGGATACTTTCAATATCATGTAATAACCAAAAACTTCATAACAACCTAGTTGGCATAAACCAAAGGCCAACTTAATTTAAACTAAAATATTTTAAGAAAAATCTCAGAAAACTTTATATTTATAAAAACATTTAACATTTTATAAGATCTTAAATTTTGTCTATCTCCAAACTAGAACATCTAAACGTCAACTAGAAAGTCAAGTCCACTATCGTCCTTTCCATAGTCTACATAGACATCATATCTAAATAGATCAGACACTACGCGTTCATCACCTATTCTTGAAAATAGAAAGAAATGAGCACAAAAGCCCAGTATGCCATACCGCAAACACATGCACATGAACAGACATAATACGTATTTCACATAAAATCTAATATTATATGCAACAATTAACAGGTCATTATGTTTGATTAGCCAACAAACAACTTAGTTTAGAATTATTAGCCATTAGCCCAAAACTCGGAGTAACTCACGACTTTGTAAAATCAACCGGTATGGAAAATAGGTGATATATGCATATATTGTTGTTAAGAATTCCCACATACCCTGGTACCGTTTTCGGACCACTCCTAGATTGCTGGAATCATCCTTGTACACGATTCCACTCGTGACATTGACACACACAAATCATTAGGGCATTATCCTAGTAGCAATGGTCCTCCCAATCTACTAGACCCAACTATAGACAAGCAGCAAATCAAATTTAAAGCTGGATAACAATTAATTAGTTTATAATTTCTACAAACATAAGCAACAAATAAGATAAGATCGTACCTGAAATCACTTTAAGAACAGGAAACCTAACTTCACCAACAAGATCTAAATCATCAAATATCCAATCAAAATATCTTCTTGCATAATGATCATAAATTCACCATCATATAAACCCTAAACTAGAAAAAGACTACAAACTCTAAATTCATACACACCTTTTTACTTTGATTTGTAAAACGACAAATCACTAAAAGAACATGGTTTCTCCAAAAGCTCCTCTAAAAGCTATGACTTCCTTTCACAAAGAATCAATAACTTAGAAAAGATCTCACCTTTTATATCACCAAAGGAAAAGAAAAGATTCTACTTACCTATCTCTTGATACTTAATTTTCCTTGATTACACAACACTAATCTTCAAAAGACTTAGGGCTTTTCTCCAAAACTCCCTTCAAAATAAAAAGAGAACCTTAGAAATATATCACTCCTTAGATTGTTAAAGACTTGATGATAACTAACTCATCTTGATCTTTCTTTTTTATCTTCCTTGATGTAAAGATCACTATTAGAAATGATTTTGAAAGAATTTAATGTTTAGGAATGGTTTTGGTGTAGAAAGAAGCCTAGGTTATATAGGAGACAAGAAATGACTCTTTATATTTAACAACATCTCTTCATCTTTAACAATGTCTCTTATTATTTAATACTGTCTCTTCACTTTTAACAACGTCTCTTCATTTTTTATAACGTCTCTTCATTTTTAATCATGTGTCTGCTAAAAAACAAAGCATTTAATTATATATTAGGATGAACTATAAAACTCTCTTATTTTTAATCAAATGACACTTTTACCCTTCACTAAAATCATTTATCTTTAAATTACATCTCTCCTCCCCTAAAAAAAACTTTCGTCCACAAAAGTTACCTAGATTACTATAACTCTTTTAATCTTCATTTCTAACTCCTTAATCCATGCTTCCACCTGCTCTGCAGCATTTAAGTTGTTTTCTGCTCAATTTTAAATTCTTTACTCCACGTCCGCTTACTCTAAAACTTTTTCCTATGTTTTTTCACATAATTATATCTTCTAACTAGAATATATTCTATTGATGTCTCTATAACTCCTAACTTTTATTGCTCGCATTATGTTCCCTTTTTCCACAACTATATGACATACCTTTGGAATATGAGTTAAACTTATTTGTAATGTCCACCATGAAATCTTGTATTTATTTATTAGCTTTTCTATTGAAAATCTCCTTTTGTATTTAATCTTCAAATCAATCCCTTGAGCGACATTTTGAAAGTCGAAAATTTTACGACTATAATTTTAACCTTAAATTCTAGAGGTTCAAACTTTACATTGACCTAAAGCTTCAAATGTTACTATGTCATATCCACTTCTATTAATTCAACTTAGTTTTCACCACTATTGTTCTTCATCGAAGTACATTTATATCACTTGTATATCATTTATCTAATCCCAAAATATTCATTAACTACTATACTGCATCCAACACGCTTTCTCAACTCCCAATATTTTTCCTTTGTATCTATCACCAATATACTGATGAGGATTAAAGATCGACACTTATGGTAAATTTTTTAAATCAACAGATAACTTATAGATCATCCTTTGACATCATTACTCTTAACTTTCTATTTTTTTTTTATTCATTTTCCTAATGCACTTTGTCTCTTTAATTATTACTCTACAAATACATCCATGGTGTTCTCAAATTATACATGATTATTTTCCACTTGAATTCGATATCCTTCTACTCCTATTCAATTTATTTCTCAACTCAAAAAAAGATCTTCTTTGATTGTATACTTATATCTCTTTAGCACATAAACCAACCATCACATCCTCCAAACAACAATATGATGTGCTTTAGAAATAACAATCCAACTCATTAGCACTATCTAGTCATTATACTTTACCTCTGATTACCACCATTACCATTGAAACTTCCTTAGGACATATTCATTTTATGATTCCTTAAATAACAATTAAAAAGCTCAAATTATAGAATTTATAATTTTTCAACCTTAACTCTAAAGATCAAATCTCATATTAGTCTATTATTTCAGATGATGTTAACATCTATGTTTCTATTGATTTAATCTAATTTTACCACCATCGTCAGACACCATAGTTAATCCACAACTTTCATTTATCATTGTGCTATTCCAATTGTCTTCCAAGACTTGTATTGTTACTTTATATAATGATTTATATATATGGTTTCATATAGACTTTTCTAAGAATTATCCTAAAACTCGTCATCATGTATTAGTTTAGATGTCATTATTGTCCGTCATCTTTAGATTTCTCATACCTCACAACTCATTAAGATCACATTTCCATCTTGCAATTTATGTTCCACGTATACATTTATTTCTTTATAAGATTCAACTATTCTTTTATTTACTGGTTATCTTAATTCTTCTCATCTAGTCTTCAATATGATCTTTCTCGCTTACTTTCAATCTTCAACATGATCTTTCTCACTTACTTTCATGTCTATAAGGTTATGTCTACTAGACTAACAATATAATTTTCAACCTTCTATAAGGATTTTCTTTATACTTCCAGTTCCTTCTAATCAACTTTAGTCACCTTTCTTTTGCCTTTACTTCTGTCTACTTATTATCTTTAATACTGTCATCTTATCTTAGTAGCAGTTTTTATTTCTCTCTCATTTCACCAATCATTTTCTTATATTTCTGACCATTCATTATCATATGAATACTTATTATCTCAAATTTTATAGTGAATCACTTTGAATACTCCTCCAACAACTGTATTAGCATTTTCTCCATCCTTAATCTTGTCAATAACTTTCAATTAGGCAGTCATTCATTTCTATACTTTCTTTAAATACCATCTTTATTCCATTTCACCATGTAAAAGAAATGAAAGGAAAACCATAAATACATATAATTGTATTAATTTGGTTGTTGCACTCCCAATAAATCATTAATAGAGGAGATATTTATTGGTATATTTTGCTTGCTTGTATTATTATTATTTTATACTTTTGTCATTTTGATTTTCGATTTTGTTCTGAATTATTTTACAATCTTTCTTTTCATTTTTGTTGATTTCATGAGTTTACCATTACATTAACAATTTTGGTCTTTGGCACCTTTTATTACATTCGTTATTATTATCAATGTTATAGTTATGAGATCTATCGATTTTGGTACTTTGTTTTGTGTTAGAGTCTTTTCTTATTTTTCTATCACAAATATAATTTTATTTTATATTTAATTTATTGCTCTTCACTCATTTAGTCATGTTATAGATATATATATGTACATATTTATTTACATATATCTTATCATTTTACTTGTGATCAAGAAATTTTCATTCTTTTATTCCATCATAAATTTAATAGTGAGAGGGGCTAACAAGTATCGAGAGTAGCTGAACTCATCAATACTAGGCTAACATACGACTTGACTTTTAAGACAAACTCAATATGACTTGATTCAAAACAAAAGGCTAAATATGATAAGAATGGATGTGACAAGACATGACACAACACGATAGAACAGTAAACAATATTTACTACCCTTCAACATGACATTTAACGAATAAGACAAACCACGAACTTCTCAGTCTTACCTTACATATTTTTGTATTAGATTCATAGTTATTATTACATATTTGTATACTAATCGAATGTTCAATTTACTATAATTATTTTTATTGCTTAAACTTTATAAATTCTCGTTATGGAGTCATCACTACCATTATAGAAATTTGGTAGGGTAATTTCTCTTTTTCATTCTCATTTATATATACATTAATTATAGTTGTAATATTTTAACTTTGTTATCTGTGATTTAGAATCTTTAGAGTTGCCCACGTAAGTTTGTCTCAATTCTTGTGAAATTTGAATTTGTATCATTTAATTCAAATTATGTTTTCCTTTAAACTTTTCTTAAATTTCATTAACATTCATTAAAGATTTGTTGACATTGTGTCATTAAAGATTTGTTGACTATTGTAGGATATGTTATGTCTAGGTCACTTCAGAGGAGGTTTCAATCATTTATTTCATTCAATTAATTGTGGAAATGGTAGCCATTAAAATTGTAACTATTGAGTTCTAAATTTCTTCATGTAAGTTACGATTAGTAATTCCTTTATGTGTGTATTTATATATTCACTTTAATTTAATTATTATTGTTTTATTAGTTATATTTCATTAGATGCCATTAACTTCTTATATAAATATGCACATGTATTATGGTAGAAGCATAAAAGGTTATATGTTGAGTAAGGGTGTATATTGGTTTTATAAAATACCATTTTTTTAATTTTGTTGAGCTTTATTTGTTTTACTGATTATTTTTCTACATATTTCAAAAGCAACAACAAAAACAAAAATAAAATTACAAATATTCAAAAAAAGGTATATGAAAATAATTATAAAACCATAATGACATAAATAAAATAAATATAATACTTATAAACGATAAGTTGTAATGAAAGAAACAATATAGAAATCATAATGAATCGGTTAACCTAGAAATTTTTTTATTAAAGGTAAATATTCTAAGCTTTCTATCGCTGCTAGCGATCCCATGATTTACCCTCTCTTTTCATCTCACCATCCTAGGGAGTTCATAATCTAAAATTCACTAAAGTTCACAAACCTATGCTTTGATACCAGTTAAGTTGTAACGTCATAATCTAAAGGCATTACAACCCATCACTTGTCCTTACTTGATATGGACTCACTAAGGCTATTATTCCATTAATCTACAAATTAGATATAATATCATCAACATCTCACATATAGGGATACTTTTAAATATCATATGATAACCAAAAACTTCATAACAACCAAGTTGGCATAAACTAAATGCCAACTCAATTTAAACTAAAAAATCTTAAGAAGAATCTTAGAAAACTTTAAATTTATAAAAACACATAAAACTTTATAAAATCTTAAATCTTGTTTATCTCCAAACCAGAACATCTAAACGTTAGCAGGAAAGTCAAGCCCACTATCGTCCTTTCCATAGTCCACATAGAAATCATATCTAGCTAGATCAAACACTACATGTTCATCACCTGCTCCTGAAAAATAGAAAGGAATGAGCATAAAGGCCCACTATGCCATACCACAAACACATGCGCATGAACAGGCATAATACAGATTTCACATACAATCTAATATTATATGCATCAATTAACAGGTTATTATGTTTGATTAGTTGGCAAATAATATAGTTTATAACTATTGGCCATTAATCTTAAACTCGGAGTAACTCATGACTCTGTAAAATCAACCAGTATGAAAAACAGGTAATATATACATATATTGGTATTGGGAACTCCCACGCACCCCAGGTACCATTTTTGCACCACTCCTAAACTACCAAAACCATCTCTATGCACGACTCTACTCGGGACAACGACACACACAGATCATCAGAGCGTTGTCCTAGTGGCAATGATCCTCCTAATCTACTATACCCAGCCATAGACAAGCAACAAATCAAACTTAAAGCTGGATAACAAGTAATCAGTTTACAATTTCCAATCTTACAAACACAAGCAGCAAACAAGGTAAGGTCATACCTGAAATCACTTTAGGAACAAGAACCTTAACTTCACCAACAATACCTATATCATCAAATATTCAATCAAAACATCATCTCGCATAATAATCATAAATCCACCATCATATAAACCCTAAATTAGAAAAAGACCACAAGCTCTAAATTCATACACATCTTTCTCCTATGATTTGTAAAACCACAAAATCACTAAAAGAACAGGGTTTCTCCAAAAAATTCCTCTAAAAACGGTGACTTCCTTCAACAAAAAGATCAAGCAACTCATAAAAGACCTCACTTTTTAGATCATCAAAGGAAAAGACAATATTCAACTTACCTATCTCTTAATATTTGTTCTTCCTTGATTGCAGAACACTAATCTCCAACAAATTTAGGGTTTTTCTCTAAAACTCCCTTCAAAATCAAAAGAGAACCATAAGAATAGATCACTCCTTGGATTGTTAAACACTTGATAATAACTAACTCACCTTGACATTGCTTCTTGATCTTCCGTGATGCAAAGATCATTATTAAAGAGGATTTTGAAAGAATTTTGTGTTTAGAAATGGTTTTAGAGTAGGAGGAAGCCTAAGTTAAGTAAGAGATAAGGAATAACTCTTTATATTTAACAACATCTTTTCATCTTTAATACATCTCTTCATCTTTAATATCGTTTCTTCATCTTTAACATCTCTTTATTTTTAACACCGTCTCTTCATCTTTAATGATATTTTTTTTATCTTTAATAACGTCTCTTCATGTTTAATCACGTGTTTGCCAAATTACATTATTTTTAATCAAATGATACTTTTACCTTTTACTATAAATCATTTATCTTTATATCACAAAGAGGCATGTATTTATGTAATCAATCTATAAAATTTCTCTCAATTTTTTTTCCTCTCTCTTAATACAATTGTATAAAATAACTCATTTATTTTCTGAAAATTTTAAATATAAGACACCAATCCTCTTCTAAATATTTTAATACCATTCCAAAGAGATGAATAAATTCTTATTAACAAAAATAACAAATTGTCACCGGCTTATTTGTATTTCTCATTGTTTAAAGAAAAATTATATGGTAAAATGGACAGATAGAGAGAAATGATGTCAAATTGCTTTAAAAACCTATAAAGAATGAGCTCCTCTATATAAGAAAAGATAATATGAAGAAACAAAAGAAAACGATATTGAATTGTTATATCCTCTTTAGAAAAGAAGAAAATATGATATTCTGTTAGACTCGGCCTAGATGTTATAGCCCAGCCCACGAACATTCACTAGCTTAACCCTAATTCTCCACACTCTCGATCACTCCTCCTCAGAACAGCTCTCCAGATAAGAACCCTAATCACTCTATCTTCTTCCTCTCGCTTACCTCTATAGGGATAAACCCTAGCAGAACTAATATGGTGTTTGTTGTGCAGGTAGGAATGTTGGCAGATTCGAGTATGCCAGACTCCAGCACCCAGAATTGGAATTCAAATACTTCGGTGATCCCTTTCCATTATTTTTCGTATCTTTTATATCAGACTATGTCCATACATGCAGTTGCTGAACTGTAATTGTTCTGTTACAATTACTAAATTCTGTTGGTTATAACTACTTTTGTATAACTACTTTTGTGTATTTACATATAAATCCTTGATGGATCTAGTCTTTACATGCTTATTCTGTATCCTTGCCGTAACAACTTTCTCCAGCTCTTGAGAAACAACCTTGTCCTCAAGGTTGAAATTAGGATAAATGGTCTGAAAATGATCAATGTCTTCCCACGATGAGTCTTCAGGATGGACGCCTGTCCACTGAACCAAAAGTTGTGTCACTTCTCAGTCATTTCGAATAATAACCCGTCAAGCCAAAACTGTTAATGGTTCCAAAAGAGGGTTATTGTGATAAGAGTTAGGTGGTAATCCAGAGATGGAAAAACTGATCCATGAGCTTGTTTGAGAACCGAAACATGGAAAACATTGTGTATCTTAGAATTTGCAGGCAACTCAATTGCATAAGCACACGACCCTATTCTTCGAAGTACCTTGTAAGGGCCATAAAATCTCTTAGACAATTTGTGAAAGCCACCTGAAATAGAACTTTGTCGATAAGGTTGAAGCTTAATATAGACAAAGTCTCCTTCCTGAAACTGGAAATCCACTCTATGTTTGTCTGCTTGCACCTTCATTTTCTGCTGTGCTTTCAACAAATTAGCTTTCAATGAAGCTAATAACTCATCTCGAGTAGCTAAATCAGTGTCCACTGCCTCCAATTTGGATTGACCCCTAATATACATGGGTATAGTAGGAGGTTGGTGCCCATAAACTGCCTGAAATGGTGTAGTCTGAATGCCTTCATGAAATGAACTATTATAAGAAAATTCAGCCCAATCCAAAAACTTACACCAATCAGAAGGTCTGTCCATACAGAAACATCTGAGATACTGCTGTAAAACTCGATTAATCACCTCAGTTTGACCATCGCTCTGAGGGTGATAAGCAGAACTCATACACAATTTTGTCCCACTTAAACGAAATAATTCCTGCCAAAACTTGCTGAGGAATATACTATCTCTATCGGATACAATTGTCCGAGGAAATCCATGTAGCTTTACCACCATTGACATGAACAATTGAGCCACCTTAGATGCATTATAATTGGTATCAAGTGCACCAAAGTGACAATACTTGGATAGGCGATCTACCACAACCAAAATGACAGTGAACCCCTGGGACTTTGGTAGTGATGTGACAAAGTCCATCGAAATATCTTCCCATATCTGTTCTGGAATTGGTAGTGGAGCCAATAAGCCAGAGGGACTTCGATTAATGCTCTTTGTCTGTTGACAAATGTGACACCCTTTAATAAAGAGCTCACATCTTTCTTCATACCCTCCCAATAAAACTGTGCAGACAAACGTTTATATGTCTTTGTTACCCCAAAGTGGCCAGCCGAAGGTATAGCATGAAATTCATGCAATAATTTGGTAACAACAGAAGATGTGGGAACCAAAAATAAACGAGTTCCATAATACAATAGATCATTCTTCCAACTCAGTTCCCATTTCAGAGTCTCACCCTGTTGTAGTTTGTGGATAACTGTTTGAAAATGGGAATTGCTTTGATATTCCTGTTTCAATTCATCCACTAAACCAAAATGTGGTAGAGAGAAAGCCAGAAATTGGTACATCTCCTCAAATTGTCTGGATAGAGAATCTGCCACCACATTCTCAGCCCCTGCTTTGTAGACTATAGTATAGTCAAAGCCCATGAGTTTCGTGAGATACTTATGTTGCTCAGGAGTTTGTATGACTTGTGTTAATAACTCCTTCAAACTTCGATGATCAGTTTTAATAATAAAATGAGATCCCAAAAGATACTGTCTCCACTTTCTGACAGCAGCCACCAATGCATGTAACTCTCGAACATAAGCAGATGCCTTTAGTAAATGATGAGGTAATTTTTTACTGAAAAATGCGATTGGTCTGTTGTCCTGTAAAAGCACAGCTCCCATTCCTGTTCCAGAAGCATCAGTCTCTAGTATAAACTGCTTAGAGAAATCTGGCAGAGCTAAAATTGGAGCCGAAATCAAAGCCTCCTTTAATCGATCAAATGCCTCAGTTGCTGCTTCTGACCATTGAAACCCATCCTTCTTCAATAATTCAGTCAAAGGATGTGCAATAGAAGCATAAGATTGAATAAATCTTCGATCATATCCAGAAAGTCCCAAGAAAGCCCGTAGCTGCTTAATAGAAGTGGGTATGACCCAATTACGAACAGCGGCCACCTTACTAGGTTCCGGTTTTACTCCCTGAGCAGTGACAATATGACCCAAGTATTCAATAGAATCTTGACCAAAAGCACACTTAGACTTTTTAAGGAAAAGGGTATTGTCAGCCAATATTTTCAATACCTGATCTAAATGTGCTATATGAGAATTCAAAGTCTTACTATAAATGAGTATGTCATCAAAAAATATAATGACAAACTTACGTAAGTAAGGCTTGAAAATTCTGTTCATCATAGATTGAAATATTACTGGTGCATTACTCAGTCCGAATGGCATTACTAAAAACTCATAGTGGCCTTCATGTGTGCGAAAAGCAGTCTTTTCCAAATCCTCTTTTGCCATTCTAATTTGATGATAGCCAACCCACAAGTCCAACTTAAAAATACAGTCTCTCCACACAATTCATCCAATAACTCATCAATAGTTGGAATTGGAAATTCATCCTTTATTGTTGCCTGATTTAATGCTCTATAGTCCACACAGAATCGCCAAGAGCCATCTTTTTTTTTTTTTTACCAGTAAAACTGGTGATGAATATGGACTATTACTGTTCTGGATGAAGCCCTGTTCCAACATTTCCCTAACCTGTTTTTCAATCTCAGACTTTTGATAGTGGGGATACTGGTAGGGCTTGACATTGATTGCTGAAGCATCATTGACTAAATGAATTCGATGTTGGATCTCTCTAAACGGTGGCAATGATGAAGGTGGCTCGAAAATCTAAGAATATTTGCCCAACACATGGTCAAACAGTGTGTCGTTGGTGAAATTCCCTGTTGAAATTTCCTTCTAAACCACAAGATGAAAACAAGTAGCCACAGCATCCACTTGAATCAAACGTTTTAATTGGTGATGGGTGATTTGACTACTTATAGGAGACCGATCTCCATATAAACAAACAACATGTCCCATATGAGAGAAATGCATCATTAATTCTGAGTAGTCAATAGTGATTGGCCCTAACTCCTGAAGCCACTGTACACCCAATACCAGATCAGCACCTTAAATGGGTAGAACATAGAATGAAGTAAGAAAAGAAAACCCTTGAATTTCTACAGACACATCCTTACATAATCCAGTACATTGTAATTTTTGGCCATTGCCAATCAGGACTTGAAATGATACTGCAGGAAAAATGATCAACCCCAAATGTTTGGCAACTCTTGTTTGGATAAAATTGTTAGTACTCCCTGTATCCAATAATACTGATAATTGCATCTGTCTAATATTGCCTAGAAATCTAAGTGTACGAGGTGCTAGATTTCCACTGAGAGCATGATAACTGATTGTATCTGAGACATCAGCTACATCCTGATTAGAAATTGCCATATCATCCGAAATATCCCCCTCAACCCCATCATCATCATCATGCAACAATAATAGAAACTTTGACTTGCATTTATGATTTCTGCTATATTTTTCATCACAATTATAGGAAAGCCCTTTATCACGTCTAGCTTGCATTTCTTCAAAAGTTAATTTCTTTATTGGAAAGGATGAAGGAGGTTTAGAAGTGGATGAAGGAGTAGTATTGGTAGAAAAATGTGGTTTAGAAAAATGGATATTAGATTTGGAAGACGAAGTGGAGGAAAAAATGGGTTTATATGCATTATTACTGTCATTCAATTTGTCCTCATACATTCTAGCAAGCCAAATAGCATCCATCATAGATTTTGGTCTACTAATTTGCACATCTCTTCTCAATGCAGGTTTTAAACCAAATACAAAACAACTAATCAAAAAAGATTCAGGCAATGCTTGAATTCTGTTAGACAAAGCCTCAAATTCTGATTGATATTGAGCAACATTATGCGACTGAGTCAACTTAGAAAGCATACCTTGGACATCTTCATAACCAGAGGGTCCAAATCGTGCAGATAAGTCTTCTACAAACTTTTCCCATGAGGAAAGTCTTTTATTAAGAAACATCCACTTATACCATTGTAATGCATTTCCTATCATAACAAAAGAACAAATAGACAATCTTTGAGGACCCTCAATATGATGAAACTCAAAGAATTGTTCAACTTGAAAAATCCATCCAAGAACATCATCTCCAGCAAACTTAGGGATCTCTAACTTGATGCCCTTCAACAGATCATCCTGAGCCACCAACGATTGTGAGGATGATGAATCTTGCACATTCTTGTTTTGATCAGGAAGATTGTGCGAGATCTGACTCACTTCAATCTTTTCTATTTGAGAAGCCAAAGAATTAAGTTTCTGATCCATGGATTCTTGCAAAGATAACAAAGTAGTGTTGATGAAATCCATATCCGCAACCTGAGAAAGGAAAACTTGAGATCTTGTATTAGAAGCCATGAGTTGCAGACGAGAGCACCAATTTGTTAGACTTGGCCTAGATGTTATAGCCTAGCCCACGAACACTCACTAGCTTAACCCTAATTCTCCACACTCTCTATTACTCCTCCTCAGAACAGGTCTCCAAAAAAGAACCCTAATCGCTCTATCTTCTTCCTCTCGTTTACCTCTATAGGGATAAACCCTAGCAGAACTAATATGGTGTTTGTTGTGCAGGTATGAATGTTGGCAGATTCGAGTATGCCAGACTCCAACACCCAGAATTGGGATTCAAATACTTCGGTGACCCCTTACCATTATTTTTCGTATCTTTTATATCAGACTATGTCCATACATGCAGTTGCTGAACTATAACTATTCTGTTACAATTACTAAATTCTGTTGGTTATAACTACTTTTGTATAACTACTTTTGTGTATTTACATATAAATCCTTGATGGATCTAGTCTTTACATGCTTATTCTATATCCTTGTCATAACATACTCATAGGTAATTAATACTTACAATATATTACATCCATTCCCACAATAATATTATATATTCTACATACATAAATATATATATATCATAAGATTGTGTAATGCACATAATCTTCGAAGGGAAATTTTAAAACTTATTTTTTTATTTTTGGTATGTTGCACTTGTTATTTACCAAATGGTATTTTTCCTGATCAATGTGCCTGCAAGTTCCACGAATTTTCCGTATCGAAAATAGTATTTCTAGGATATCAATATGTTAAGATAGACTATAGCAATAGAAGCTATACTAATATTGCATGCAAATAAATGCATCATAATCTATATATAAACAAGTTATATATCTTCTCTCTGCTATATTGATATAATGTGATATAAAAAAATACAAGTCACAAAATAAGATATATGTGTTAAAGCATGAAGATGACAGTTTTCTCCAGGAATGCAGGCCAGTGAAGTACTCGAGCAAAGTGCGGATGCAACATGGGGGGGATCTGGTGGTGGAAGCACCCTCGTGTTGCTTTTTGTGCTCGTAATTCTCATAAGCACAGTTTGCATGGTCATATTTGCTTGCACTCATGATGGTCAAAAGAAGGGATCAAACGGAAAGCGCAAAAGATATGGTGGCGGTGGTGGCGGCTATGGTGGAGGTGTCGGCTGTGGTGGAGGTCCTGGAGGTGGCGGCTGTGGTGAAGGTGGTGGATGTGGCAGTGGAGGCGGCGGTGGAGGTGGTTGTGGTGACGGTGGGGGCGGGGTGGGGTTGGCTGTTAGTGTCCGGAAGGAGGTATTAGCCAAGATTATTTTCACCATGCATGTCATTCACGCGTCTTTTTACTATATGTATTTCATGATTTATGAATGCTGGGCTGTACCTTAGATCTAAAAATATCATAATAACTATCAATGAATGTATGGGTGTTGTCAGTTTCTTCTTCTTTCCCATCCGTGAAAAATTATAATATAAAATTATAAATTAAAAATTACAACCTGATTAATTATTTCTGTTTCTTTTTTCCTATTTTTTTCTTTGTATACATGCACAAGATGCGTAATACTTATTCAATATCTTTTTCATAAATGAATTCAAACCTTGCATTACTGCAATTCCTAGCACTTTAGTTCTCTTATTTTTATGAAAATTTAATTCATAAAGCTTCGGGCACCCTAAATTATTTGTGTTTCTAGCATCATCAGGCCATGAATGACTTCTGCTAATCATTATATCCCTATTGTGGGAAAATTCTATGGTTTATATATATATATATATATACACACACACAAAAGTGATTCCATAAATTATTTAACAGTTAAAAATCATACCCATCATCACGTCATTACTTATTATATTAACTTTTATGTTTTGAATAAATATAGACAATGGATTGGATGGTTCTACTCATGTACTATATACAAAATCCCTTTTATCATTTGTATTATTAAAATGATAAATAAATGTCAAGTATATTCAGATAATGAAAATGATAATATAATAAATATCTTTAATTACTCTTTTATTTATATATTATGTATATTAAAATTTATCGTTACGATATATTGAAATAAACCTTATTAATACCTTGCGATTGCGAATGGAACATTGAGAACAAATGTCTGCTACTTTAGTGAATTGGCACGTCATGACAATGATCCTTTTGGTCCTCATCAAGGATGATGCTTCGATTGAACCGCATTTATTGTGCTATTCTGCAGTTTGTCCAGCGCCTTAATTTAGATGCAATAAACTATTTACCAAATATGTGGATGTGAAAACCCTTGTTAAGATTGTTGAGTAGTATTTCCAAAAATGTGGAAGCGAAAACTAGTTTAAAGGCTTAAATCACATTCTTATACAGTTTTATGCGTCTTATATTAAGCTTGTTAAGGATTAGCATAGCTCTTATTTATAAAAGACAACTAAGAGATTTAAGAACAAAAATAGCAAATTTTTATTCTTGATTATCTCGCTTGATTTAATGAAATTTTGGAAAAACTTAAGAATTAATCTTTAGAGTAAGAGAGGCTAAAATACCATACCCTTTGAAATGCAGGTACATATATACATATACTTTTGAACTTCGGTGCTAGTTTATCAATTTTATCTAATCTATTGTTTTTTTTTTTCGGTGTGGAATCGAGCTCGATACCTCAAGAATAAGAATCTAAATCGGATGCTATTAGGTTACAACATCATTAGCCACTATAATTGATTTTTGAAGAATAGATTTTCATTCCATAAATGAAGTAATATGTAATGTGTATCTTTCTTTCTTTCTTTCCTTCCTTTTTTCTTATTGTAATTTTTCACTTAATTATGGCAACACATAATTAAAAATGATAATAAATCATTGTAAAATTCAAAAACTCATTAATAATTTTTATAACTTAGTAGCATTATCGCTAATTTTTTAAATGAAATGTGCTTAGCTCGGATCCAACTTCCTTATAATGACCGAAAAATAAATAAAATAAATAAAATAAAAGTTCAGAGACTCTTCTTGTTATGGTCTCTAGATTCTAACAGCAATACCTCTAGTTAGGGTATTGTTTTATTTTTGTTTCTAAATCTTAGGGTTTTTATGACCAAAAGTTCTCAGTTGTCTAGACAATTAAACTTTTAATATAATTTATAACAAGTAACAATTTAACACGTGGTTTGTGATATTAAAATAAATTTCCAATATCACGTATATTTTAATATTACATATCTGCCATGCGATATCTACTTGGCATTGCACTTGCTTGACCAAAATAATTAATCAAATGTATTATAAAAACATAAACCACTAAATCAAATATTAGAGAATGAAATAACTATGTTCTTCAAGGTTTAAGTTTCCGGTGGCTAAATTTATCATTAATGTAATGGTATCTGAAAAAAAATTTTAATTTTACATTAACCTAGAGATATCACGAAGAGGCTGTTGTCTCAGAAACCAAATTGGCTATTCGTCCAATTCGCATTGAGCGCAATAAATACTCATTTGTTTCGTTAAATGAATAAGATTGTAATAGAATAAAATTATTATTACTAAAAAATAAAAAATAATAAAAAAAATTGTGATGGTATCTTTATTTATTATTTTTTATTTGAATGAAAGCATTTTATCAAAAAAATCAATTTGGTGCTAAATTACTATTCATAAATTTGAATAATTAGTAGCTATTCGGTTCTTTTTTATTATAAAGATTATTACAGTAGTTAACTAAATACCATAATAAATCCCATAAGATTGCAATATAATTATTGCAAGAGCTTTAATTGGATGTATTTATTGCACTCTATCATTAAAGAGGGGAGTGATTATTAAATAAAGAAAAATGCATCATGTGTCCCCCTAATGAGTATATAAGTATTAATAAAATTTTATCACGTTGGTAGTAGGCAGCTGTTTAAAGAAACTCTTGGTATGTTAAAATTTTATTGATATTTATATGTAATTCATGATTAGTCTCTAAGGGTGAGGAGGGTCTCCCATGCTCGAAAAAAAATTCAAATAAATTTGGTATTTAAACTTTGTACAAAAACTTAATTTTGTATTCGAATTTTAAAATAGTTAATTTAATATCTAATTAAGATTTCTATGATTGTTTTACTAACACACTAACATTATTTCATCTATTTTTCTAACGAGAAGAATCAGCATCTTAGTGCTAAATGATGTTAAGAGTATTAGTAAAAATATTAATTAAATATTGTGTTTTTTACGTTTGCTAATAGAGTAACGATACTAAAGAGGTAGTAAAAATAGATATGGAAATTATGATTGGGTATTAAATTAATCACTTCAAAGTCCATATACTAAATTAAACTTTTATGCACAATCTAAATACTAAATTTGATAGTTACCCAAAAGAAATATCAAAATAAATTTAAAAGAATAGAAAGTACAATGAGATATATATTATACATACAATAGTAAATGTTAACATATTACATAATTAAGTAGTTAGGTGCACCAACTTGCAAACAAGATGTAATGGGCTTGGAGTCCATTTTGCTTTTTTCAAAGTGTATTTATTCAATTATATTCCTTCTTTTTTCTTCTTTTCTCTTTGAACTTTTTGTTACACAATAATTAAAAGCATCAATTCCTAATCGCTAATATTTGAAAATGGAATATTGTTATAACATTACTAATAAAACATTTATACAATGTCATCATTAAAAAAAACAAACAAACAAACAAAAAATCAATACATTTATTTATGAGAAAAATTGTAAGGGAATAATGTTTCTGATCAAGTTCAAATAAAGAATCTAACTTTTAAATGATTAAAATAAAAATCAAAGTTACATTACGTAGCAAAATAGAAAATCAAACTTTCAAGCTATTATATAATCAATGTTATTTTAAATAGTTCAAATAAGTAATATTGTCACTATCTAATTTAACAGTGTCAAATCCTATGCAAAAATTTAATATTTTATTTGAACTTGACATCAAATATTAATTCTCTTTTATAATTTTCTCTGTATTCATATCATATTGATCTTTTTACTCTACTTATAATTTATTAAGGTTTATATATATGTACATATATATACATATATATATGGGACATTAAATTTTATGATATATGCTTTTTCGATTGTTTTTTTTCAATACTAAAAATAGAAGTTGAAATATCCCAAACCTTTACCTATCTAAGTTAGAAATAGTTGAATGAAAAGTAAAATAGATAGTTAATAATGGTATTGAATTTGAGCTTAGATAGAAATTTATTTTAGATAGTTAAATAGTTCGAGTAAAATAAACATTTAAAATGTTTTGCAAACTCCTAAATCCTTAAATTTTAGTTAACTTTGATTTTCTTAAATCTCTATAATTTAAAAAATCAACTGCTTATTTAAAAATATTAGTTTTTAAGACCGAATCCAAATCAAATATTAGATTTTTGTAAATTAAGCTCCTAAGTTAGATATATGATTCAAACTATTAAATCTTATTAAAGAGATTCTCAAATTATTTTCTAATTAATTTCATAACTAAAAATAATTATTAGAAAGGTTTAAACTCAATACATTTACCTTAAAAATATCTTTAATATCGTACATTTTGCTTTTCCATTTTCTTTGTGCCACCCGTCTCTTCTTTTCTTCTTTTTCTTTCTTTTTTCTTCCTCTTCTTTCTACATTTCTTCCTCTTTTTCTTTCCTTCTTCTTTTCTTTCCAAAAATCAACTCTAAATCTCAAGTTCAACAAGATCATAGGAGAGATTGAAGATAGAAATCAAGATGGAAGTAAGGAATTAGCTTGAAAAAGCTACATCAACCTAGGAAGAAGTAGTAGCGGTGGTGGTGGTGGTGAAGATTTAGTTGGCCAAACATCTAAGTTTGTTTATTTTATTGTTTTGATTGTTGTTTATGCATGAAAATGTTAAATTAGAACTAGATAGATGTAAATCTTATGATAGAATTGATAAGCTAGTAATACATAAACATATATGCTAAAACATGGATATATATATATATATGCATGTGTAGATTATATGTTTGATGAAATGATTTATAGAAATATGATATGGAAATATACATAAAAGTGTTTATAGTTTAATATTATGCATGGGTATACAAATAATAAGATGTTTTTGTTGATGTATGTTGATAACAAGTAGTTAAAATTAGAGTATAAGACAAAAAAAAACATAACATGATCCCCTGTGCATCACAGCCATATCACGGCTAGTGATACATGCGGAAAATAAAATCAAGGATAATCACAAGCATAACAAGGGCTGTAATCTCCTCTGATAAAAAAATAAAGAATGATAATGGGCATGATCCATGATCATGGGCGTGATGAGGCCAATGATCTAAATCATGGCCCTCATCACTAGTGTGATTTGCTCCCTAGAGTTGTTTATAAAAAAAAAAAAAAAGATGAAATAAATTAGATGAATGATAGATAAAATGATATATTAGTGCTTGTATAATTAGGAATGAGTTAATGAATTAATATGATTAGTAATTAACTTGGGTTAACATAGTTCTAAAGTATAAAATGAACTTAGTTAATAATTTTAAGTTCAACTTAACTAAATAGACTTTAATGGGATAAAATGAATTAAGTTGATTAAGTTTAATTGAGTTGGTTAAGTTAAGATAATATAGGCTTAGTAACGTATAATTAGCTTAGATCAAAATGTTAGGTTAAACCATAAATGATAAGAAATATGTAATTTCTAAAATATGTTAGACTGAAGCTTAGTTTAATAAAAGAAATAATTTGATAGACAACAAAGAACTATCTATATCTTGGCGGGACGATCTTCGCAGTCATGGTAAGATTCCTATTTTCGTGTTTGATCAAATGAAAATATAAAATGAGTTTTTAATAAGAATTTGATGCAATTTAGTAAATGATTGAATTGTTTATATAATTTAATCTTTTGAACAGATGTTTGAGTGTGGCTTCTGCTTCTTTTGGATTGTCTTTCGATCTCCACTAGGTTTTAGACATGGTACACAATGACATGCTTGTTGTTTGATAAGATAAACATATTAAAAGGAAATTAAACTTAAAAGTCAACCTAATGATTGAGAGTTGCTTGTGCGTGTATCATTTAATCCGGTTCTAGGAGCAATAACCTTGTCCGATGCTAGGCACAATAGTTAGGCGCTGATGCTACTCCCTTTACCATGATACAATGGTATGCCATGATGCAATGGCAATTCATAAGTGACTCAACCTATAACCGATGGAGCAAATGGTGTTAGTGTAATGTTTATTTTAGCTTGGGAGAATGTAGTGTGGTTTAGTTCATGATTATGGGACCGATTAAGCTAAATGATATTATGGAATGAGATTAAATAAAGAGTGAGCAATAGCCGTAAACCCTAGATTATGCTATTTTCTTGTAAAGTTATGTAGGAGATATAGGTATTCAGGCTACCTATATCAACCCCCTAAGTAGTTGCTGTTACTTAGTACCCCCATGTTCCTAGAGATTGTTCCGCAATATAAGTGCTCTGGTATTGATTTATTCACTTAAATTAAAGATATAAATTGTTTGGTGTTGCATTTCATTTAGTTTAAGTGTGTATATTATCTCATATATTCTTGTGTTGTTGTACACTAGGTTTCGGCTCATTATTGTTGTTGTTGTCTTCTTGTCCAGGTGTTGCTTTGATGATTGATGATGCTAATGTTATTGATTATGATTGACTTGGGTATAGTCAATCATGGAGATATGAGAGGAAAAGTGAAGTGAGTTAAGTCTGAGAGAATTTTTTTTTTTTTTTTGTCTTGTATTAAGAGCTAGATTTATATTTTGAAACATGTATTATTCTTTTAAAAGGCCTAATGGAGCCCGAGTTTTGTAAATTAAGCTTTAAAGCTTTGGTTACCATCATGAAAGTTATACAAAATATCCGATAGTATGGTTTTGTTTCTCATAGCAGATCTCCTCATGGGAGTATAATATAAGATGTTTTTATAATGTTTGTTTTTCAATTGTTAAATCCAATTGTCTTTAAAATCTAATTAAATGATTTCATAATATCAAATTAGCTGGAAAATGTTCAATATAAATAAATTATTTTAAGGAAGCCTAAGTGTGTAATATATGAGATATTATACATGGTTGTATATGCCTTGATTAAATTTTTGACATTACAATAGTAAAAGAACAAGCTTTAGAATCATTTATAAGGATTTGTACCAAATAAAAATTTTTCTAAGTCAATAGTTTTGTAACATAGTGGTATCTCTTTAGTCTATCAAATGAGAGGTATCACGTTAAATTCCCCTTCTTATTGTAATGGCAAAAATATTTCTATATTTTCTTTCTAAAAGCATGGTTGAGCTATCTCATTAGATTGCATTTACATAATCCTTAACTTAATCTTAATATGATATAGTAATATCAAATATGTGTGAGAGGTATATCGCTTTCGAAATAATGACACTAATCTTTAGGGGGAAAAAGCCTCTAATACACCTCTAACATCCCTTTACCCGCGCACTTACTTCTTACCATTTGTTCCTTGGTTTCTAGCCATCTAAACTTAATGAGTTCCCATTATAAAAATATGTAAAGGATAATTCAAAATTTTTTCTTTAAGAATTTGAATCCTCTATTTAGTTTTTCTTAATTTCTCTTAATTTACAAATAAAGGGTTGAAATTACTAAAATCTTGAAATATCTTATGATAGTTATAATATCATTTTTTTTCCTTCTGTGATTTCAATAATTGATTACATTAATAATGTTCTAAATAAATTAATTGAGAAAAATTATAGAAAAGTACATGAATAAATGCATTTTATTTTTTAAAACAAATCTATTTATTGTAATTTTCAAAGCTTTGTAGTACTGTGTCCTTTTAAGTTAATTTTCAATATTTCTTGAACTTTTATGTTATGGTATCTCCTTGGTATTTCTCATTTGGTACATCTATTATATATTTAAGACCAATCTCTTTCTAAACTTCTTTGTATTTTTTTTCTTAACTTTTTTCCTCCTCTCTTCCTCACGTTTTTTGTTTCTTCCATTCTATTTCTATTTCTCTCTTTAAATTAATCTTTTTTCATCTTTACTATCAACTTGTAATTTCACAATGCACTCTTTGTAATGGTTTGTTCATTTTCCATTTTCATCTACAATATTAAAGTTTTTTATATTGCATTAAAAAAGAGCTATCCATGATAACAACATCATTTATATATTCAAACAGAAAAATCTAATAAATTGAAACATTATATTGTATATTTAAATAGCACAATCATTAATTTTGTTCATTTCTTTTAACTCTTTCTCTCTCTACTTTTCTTTTCAAGAGACACAACATTATGATCAATTTTGTACACTATTTATCTATAACATTAGGGTTTTTTTTTTAATATCCCACTTATATATAATTTGCATGTAAAATTTTCACTGTGGAATTGTTTACTTCATTACCCACAATCTCATAGTAATTGTACAAGAAAAGCATATTCTTATTGTATATTTTTGTTAGCGGCATAATATTATAAAATAACACAATTTGCATCATATTATCTATACACCTTTTCTCTTTTTTTTCACTATTTATTTTAATACCATTTCGGTACACAAGACAAATTAAATTTGAAAGAAGTATAATCTTAGAAATTATTGAATTTCTACTAAGATGCCTAGATGAGTGTTTATGATTGCTTAAATTAACCACTTTTGAAGCAATATTCAGAAAAAGTTGATTTCAATAGATATGCCTTTGTAGATATAATTTTTGGCTTAGGTGTAACTTTTATATAATTAATATAAAATGATCAACCTTATATCATCATGTTTCATTCCCATCTTTCACTAAAAGAAATCCGAGATTTAGAGACAAAAATTTTGTCTTTAAATGTAAATTTCCGTCATAAAAACCATCATCGATAATTCTACATATAGAAATAGCCTATTTCCCTTCACTAAATTTTTGTCACTAAAACCTAGCTTTCTTGTAGTGTTTAAAAAATGAGTATTTTTAATTGACATGTTATTTTTATAAAAAAAATTATCATATTAAACTTTGATATGTGTGTGTATAAAGAAATAATAATCCCTATGCTATCTCTATTATAATATATAATTCTTTTTACATCAATGCCTTTCAATATAACAATATAATTCATTTTTTTATCAATAATTTTACTGAGTGGCTTGTTATCTTTCATTTTATCTCTTAACTCCTTTTACTAATTAAATTTAATTACTTTTAATTATGTTTCTTTATGTCAATCATAAAAGATTGCCGCTTTCAGTTTTATATAAAAGTGTTACAATATTTGCTTGATCCAATTTTAAATGACATTTCACAATTTCAAGGCTTATAACTCTTCACACATAACATGTGATCATATACATATATATATATATATTATAAAAATAATAAGTAATATCATATAGTACCAATACCTAATATATATAATGAAATAATATCATATATATATATATATAATATCTTTCTTTTTTTTTTAACCATTATAAAAGGAGAATAGAGATTCGAATCTAATATCTCTCACTTGAAAGATTGGAGAGATGTCATTAGGCTAAAAGGTTGTTGACATACAATATCTATAATTAATGAACTTACACAATTGAAATGGTAATTATGATAGTATTTTAAATAAATTTAGTAGCTTCTTTAATATTGTGTCCATAAAAAATAGATTCATATATAGCAATAGGTTTTATTGTCTTTTTTATTATGGTTCCTTTTAATATTTCTTTTATTATATTATACTCTTTGAATATCACTATTTTGTCTGCATTGGTACGCGGGCCGGTAAGTAGTGGATATGAATTTCACCGTCCCCTGACGCAGCCGATGGGCGGCAATTAAGTTTGATTTGGACATCTATGACCCATATTTATAATCACATTGCAAATATTCCGTGTTTCCCATCTTTTTTTCGACTTGCATCTCATAAGCGAAGCTACTTCTATTCTATTACATTATAGTTGTTAATTTAAGACATCATACTAGACATCTTATAAACAAAACAGCTTCCACCATTCTTTTTTTGTTTTATTTTTGCTCGAACTTTAGTTGTTACTTGGAAAAAAGGAAAATGTGTGCACACATTTATAAGATAAAGAATAAAGATAAACGAAATATTTTTTTTTTTCTTTTGACCATTACAATGAAAAAAGAGGATTTGAATTTGAAACCTTTATTTCAAAGATCAGAAAGATACCACTAGACTATAATGTCATTGACATAAATGAAAGATTCATTAACATATAAACGGTCTTTAATTTTACACGTGCAATTTACCAAAATAATTACATATAGGATAGCTGAAAAAAAAATCTTTACACATATCTATATATATTAATCAAGGAGTCGTATGTATCTATATAATCATCCTATAAATTTATTTCTCTCAATTACTCTTTTTCCTTAATATAAATGTCCAAGAGAACTATTTTGTTTTCTCAAAATACATATATACATACATATATAGAGAGAGATGTAAGACACCAAATTCTTTCCAATACTTTAAAGTAGTACTAAAGAGATAATTAAATTCTTATTAACAAGAATAACAAATTGTAACTGACTTATCTGCATTTCTCACTGTTTACATAACAATAATATGGTAAAATGGATAAATAGAGAGAAATGACATCGAATTGTTTCAAAAACTTTGAAGAATGAGCTCCTCTTTATAAGAAAGGATTATACGAGGAAACGAAAGACAACGATATCGAGTTAGGATATTTAGCAAAAGAAGAAACATGCTAATTTATAGGTAATTAATGATTACAATTTATTTAATCAATTTACAATACTATTGTGAGGACCCAATATGCCTACACCTAATATTCAGGCATGTTATATCTCCCAACCACTTATAATACTCTAAGTATTACACGCACGGGTCTCCTTAAATGATATGTTTATATCGAACATTACTAGTCTGTTTTAAATATTGAAACCGTTTAGTTAGATTCTAAAGACCATTGAATTTGTAACGAGAAAACAATTTTTATAAAAGCATTTCTAGCTTCCACTCATACAAGAGTGGATCAACTTTTTCATCAAACAAAATCATACCATCAAACATCTCATATACCTTTCGTGATGGTTCAACAAAGCTTAAAAAGATTAAATTACAATACATATGGGCTCCACCAAGCCCATAAAGAAATACAAGCTTTAAAAAGATAAATCAAGCTCTTTAACAAAACAAAACAAAATGAAACACAACCACGGTCCTAATTCATTTTACTCTTCCTATCATATTCTCGGAATCCCCCATATTCGAGTCAAACATCATCATCAACAACAACACCATCGTCATCAAATCATCATCGCCTGAAAAGAAAGAATAATGAGCTGAAGCACAGTACAATAACAATACAAGCATACACGAGATGACATGCACACTTAATCTAATGCAATGCAATGATCAACAGTTTATTATCTTTAAATTAAAGTGAAACAGATAATACTGTGGCACTCACACTCCAGAACAATCTCTGAGGTGGTCTTAAGTAACAGCAGTTGCTCAAGAGATTGATATAAGTAACCTGGATATTTATATCTGCTATATCTAACCAAAAAAGAGAAATGGCCTCATCTAGGATTCACAATCGTTACACAGCTTTACTTACCTCAGTCCATAATATCATTTAGTTCAACTGGTCCCATAAACGTAAACTAAACCATGTTAATTCCTTCTAAACATAAGCAAATGTTACATTGATACTATTAGCCTCATCAGCTACTCACTGAGTCACTTATGAATTATCATTGCATCATGGCAAACTGTTGTATCATGGTAGAGAATGGCTTAAGCGGCTAACTACCATGCATGTCTCTATGCAAGGTTATCGCTCCCTGGACCAGATTAAACGATACAAGCACAACCAACACTCGTTAATTATTAAGCCGTCTTTAAGTTTTAGTTTATTAAGAATACCTATCCTAATAAACAATAAACACGTCACTATGTACCTTATACTATTTGAATCCTAAACAAAGACAAAGGATATATTAGAAGTCATCTTAGAAGATAAATCAAGTATCCTTATCCGTTCAAAAATTAAACTCATGTAAGCATTTAATTTAATTTTTCATTTATATCAAACTCATTTTAAAAACCTATTTGATCAAATGCTAAGTAAAAATCCTACCATAGTTGCGAAGATCGCACTTTGATATGGGCAGTTCTCCATTGTCTGTCAAAATGTTTCTTTTCTCTATGTTTATAATTTATTCATTATAGAAACAGCATCATTTATTATTCCCTTTTTACATACTCATTTTCTAGCAAGCAAACATTTAAAATAACATATTCCTCATATTATTCATGATTTATCCTAACATATTAGTCTAAACCAATTATTATTTATTAAGCCTATTTTAACTTAAAGCAAATTTATTAGAATTAATCATTCAATTCAATTACTAAGTCAAGTTGATTAAACTTAATCAATCTAATCTATTTTAGCTCATTAAAGTCTATTTAGTCAAGTTAAACTTAAAATTATTAACTAACTTCATTTTATACTTAAGGTTCATTTTATGCTTAAATCTATATTGAAATTAATTTATTATTGTCGAGCCTAGATTTTTCTTTTCCTTGTTTCATTTTTCTTAATCCGATTTGTACCAAACCCTAACCTATTCGGTATAACTAGGAATTAAAAGAAATATATTTTTGAAAATATTTTGGAGTCGCCACCCGATCAAGATCGAGAAAAATATAAGTTAGAATCAGTAGGTTGATTAATTCTAACTTTGCTACTAGTCTGCGACAATAAATGGATTTAAAACCAAATTTTATAAACCAGAGATTTTGAATTCGGAGGCTATCCTATTAAAATCATATAGTTACCACTTAAAATTCATAACTTAAAATTTATCTTTTTAATGCTTCAAACAAGTAAATAAGTAAATACATAAATCAAATTTCATGAAATTCTATATTTACAATTTTATTTACAAATTAATAACAAAATCACTTAATATTTACAACTTAACTAATTAATTCAAAATTTACAAGATAATGGAATAAAAAATTTTTTATAGATTTTTATGTCACCCCGAAGATGACTACGTACCCGCTAATCAAGATCAGATTAACATAGTTCTTTTTAGAAAATTTTAATTTGTTGGTTTATTTTAGATTTTTTAATTCTTTTCATTTTAAGTATATTAAAATTTCTCTCTCTTTTGAAATAGATTTTTATGTGAGATCCTATTAATTACCTTTTTTGTCACATTTTTTTTTTTTAGAAAATAGGTTTTTCTATGTTTTAAATTTATATATATACTTTATATATCTTATACTACTTATACTATCCTGCTATTCAAACATAAATACAAACATATATATATATTGGAAAAGAAAACAAATCCTACACAACCCTATACTTATTATTATTATTATTATTATTATTATTATTATTATTATTATTATTTTTACTTGGGTCAAGTTGATCAGATTTGGAGTCGGGTCAAAGCTGGTTGTCGGAGCTAGTGTCGGAGGAGGCTGAGGAGTTCGAAAACTACCAATTTAGGTGGTTTTGGAAGGTCAAAATTGCTAGATTAGTCAATTACGGAGCAGTGAATGTTCTAGCGTAGGTGGTTTGCTTCGAAAATGGCTGAAATGGGTGGTTCAGACCTTCCAAACACGGTAGTCATTGGAGTTCTTCGTGGATGTGAGGGTTAAGCTTCAAAACTGGAATAAAAACTTCCAAAAGATAGATCAAGTACTTTTAAAGCTTCCTATTACACTCAAATTACTTGAGAACCTTCTGAACCTATTGAATTCGAAAATTTCGAACTCGAACAAAAATTCCCAATCTCAGATTCTAACTTCTTTGAGTGTTTCTAAGAGTTTTTGGTGATTGTGGATGATGAGAATGAAGAATTCGACCCCTATTTATACTAATTAGAGGTCGAATTTGGTGGGAATTTCATCAAAATTCGAAGAACGCGTGCATACACGAATTTAGGTTCTTGACCTTGATTGACCACGTTTTTACAATTTTCAAGTGTGATTGGCCTTGGAATTGCGTTGGGTGTAATAAAATGAGTTTAGTTCATGCTCTTGGAAGTTTAATTCATCAAAACGAATTCAGATTTTAGGAATTTTTCCAGGTGTGAAATGAGTGTGTTTGTGTTTTTCAACTCGAAATTAAAGTATGAAAGCACAATTTTTGAACTCAAACCTTGATTCATACTTGTAGTATTCCAAGTCTATTTCAAGATCTCTTCATTAATTTTGCAAAAACACGAATGGGAAATTGGTAAAAAATGGCCTTGAAAATGGACATTCGCACGCGAAAATTGGGTTTGACCATTGAAGAAGACAATAGGCATGCTTCGCAGGCACATGTCCCTCACACGCCTATGCAAAAAAATTTGCATTTTCCTTCCATACGGATCGAACTCGGGTCCTCTGTGTGTGTGTGTTCGTTTTGCCAAAGGCCATTCGGTCTATGCCTCAATTTCCTTTGCACTCAAATTGTATTTGAGGCTTCCAAAAATTTAGGTTTAATAAATTTAATTCAATTAATTCCAAAATAAATTTATAATAAAAATTAGTATTATATCAAGCCCAAAAAAATTTTACAAAATTATTATTATTTATTACTATTTTTTCTTTTTTCTTTCTCATTTTTCTCATTTTTATTTCTTTTCTTTTTTTTTTTCCTTCCTTCGCTTTTTTTTTTTTAATTTTTCTATACTTTTTATAGTATTCATGACAACTTGTGGGCTTAACATAATATTAATTTTCACTATAGATTAAAGCTTTAAATTGGTAAAAATGGGGTGTCTACAATTATTAAACCTATTAATTCATTTAACTCATTTCTAAATTACTAACATATCATACTAACTATCATTTATCCATTTCATTTTATTAAGTTTGAATTATTTTAGTTTTGGTGAAGCATTTTGGACTTATTATGTTTGGATTATATACATCATAAATGGTTTTTTTTTACCATTACATAAATGGTGTATTTGTACTTGCTAAATTTAAGTTTTGAAGGTCTTGGAAAGTTACTTAAGGTTAAGGGATGAACTGGGTCAAGCTTTGTGTAATTTGGACGAGAAAAGGAGAAGTTATGAAAGGCTGGCAAGGTACAAGAGGAGGTATACAGGGTATACACGAGGGGTGCACAGGGGATACATGGGCTCGTGTATTGTAAAGACTTGCTATTGCCCCTATAATTAAAATAAGCGATAACAATTCCACAACCACATATAACCTATAGGATTATATGTAAGGTTGTCCAAAAAGAAGTGTTTGAGGAATTGTTTGTCTAATTCCACATAATTAACATAATTGAAACCATAGTTTTTCAAAACTTTTAGCAAAACATAACTACATCTTCAACATATTTCACAAGAGAAATAAACCCAAGTCATACATAGCTAAGTACGTATATATATTACAACCAAAAGCTTCTTACAAGCCTTCACAAAATTACAAATATAATCCAACTAAAACATTAAATACAACCATAAAAGCTATCATAACTAGTCTATTACTAAATATGGATTCCATCAAGTCTAAGGTCATCTCTAATCCTTCAAACCGTCAAGGAAATCCTCGAAATCAGTTCCATACCCCATATTCATATAAAACTCGTTAGATTCATCACCTGAAATGGTTAAAATATGAGCCAAAGACTCAGTACATAAGTAACGAATACAAATGTAAAGTGATCCACACATACCTAAACTAAATGCAAATGCAACAGTCATTAGTTTATTAGTTAATCTTTAATTAGACCAAACAACACTGGAGTATTCAAACTTCGAACAACAGAGATTTCTGAGGGAACCTGAGTAACGATCACGACGCTCAAGGGGTTGATATAAGTAGCTCGGATACTCATACAATCCTAGATAAATTTATCCATGATGATTAAGTAATCTCATCTAGGGTTTCTAGTCATTTCTCGACTTTACTTAACTCGATCCATAATATCATTTAATTCAAGTATTCCTATAAATATTGAATTAAATCATATTGCATCCTTTCAAGAATAAGCAAATGTTACGCCGATATCAAATTCCCTATCGATTACCTGTTGAACCACTTATGAAAGTCATACCAAAATGACAAGGGTGGTCTACACACCTAAAACTACCATGCCCCAATCTAAGCAGGATTACCGCTCTCTGAACAAAATTCAACGTATAAAAAACACTCAACAAACAATTATTAAATTTTTTATTTTATAGTAACTTTAAATAATGCTTATGCTAGCAAAGAAACAAGTAAGTTACTGCGTACCTATACCCAACAGTGTATTACTATATTCACTCGGAGGGAAAATAACCGAAGAATCTTTAACTGAAATAAGAATATCAAAACAATTCAATAATAGAACATAGAATTTACATATATATATATATATATTACAAATTTTAGGTTAACTATACAAGGAGATTCAAAAAACCTAACATATAGTTTTAACATCTAATTCATACATAAAACATGTTTATATAGCTTATAGATTCATTAGAAGATCATATATGAAGTAAGTGATGACAATTAAAGAAGTTTGAATTTGTAAAGCTCAGGGGATACGCGGCCTTTCTACACAAGCAAAATTTGACTGAATACTGGCAGCATTGGAATTATACATCGACAGTGTTAAGCCCGGCGTTAAAAATTTTCATTCTGTTCACATTCAACATTACCTTTACGCTAGCAGCGTTGGAGCCCTAATGGCCAGCGTACGATTTGAAAAATCAACACTGGCCAATTTTCCTTACAAAAACCAGCAGCGTTTTAAGCGGCTTTAAGAAAATCGGTTCTAATCATATTCAACACCGCCACCGCTTCTACGCTGGCGGCGTTGAAGTACTAGATGCTGGCGTACAACCAAAAATAGGCCTATTCGAAAAGTGTTTTACTTCCCCTATTTTACACTTTCAAAAATATAACATATAACACTTTCAATCCTTCTTCAAACACAAATTTAACTTCATACACTATCTTTTATCTACATTAACCAATCCTAGCAACTTTAAACTTCATGACAACATATTAAACTACTTCATTCACATCAAATCCTCTCCTACTCTTCATATCAACTTCAATCACTCAACTTAATTTCACTACTTACCAACACTTCTCATAACTTTTCTAACACATAACCAAGTTCACACAATAACAAAACACAGCCTAACATATATCAATGCATAAAACCATACAATTCAAAAGACATTAACTCATCCTACCATAGATTTTTCACCTATACTACAAGAAAGGAAATAAACAAGGAGTTGATACTTGCTTTAACTTACATGAATAGGCTTTGACTTTGAGAGATTTTTGAATCCAAAAGCTTAATATTGATTTTTGGTTTATGGCTTATGGTTTGAAGAAAAGGAAAAGAGAAAGGAGAGAAAAAGGGGAAAAATTCGTATGAAAATATGGGCTGCCAAAAAGAGGCTTCATTTGATCAAATTTGTGACTCATTAATATCCTAAGTTTGACTTTTGAGGCATATAAGACTTAGGTTTAAATTTGGCTTAATTTGAAGTTCATTTGAGTTTAATTTTGGCTTGAAAAATAGGTTTAACTTAAGAAAAATTATGCCAACAATGTCTTAGGCAATTCAAAAGATATTTTGATAATTCTAAACATAACACATACATGTTAATTCATAAAATACACAAATATTAATTACACTATACACACATTAATATACATAAGACAATAACATTAATTTCATTACACATATTCACATACATCAATAATTTACATTAATAAATATAATATATCAAACCTATTTCTACACATTCATTTTCATGAATCAAAATTACTTCAAACTTAATATCTAAAACTAATATTGTATTCATATGCAATTTTAATTATTGAATAATTTAGATTATTTCAAAAATCATATATAATTTCAATAACACATTTATAAAATATAAATTGAGAAATTCATGGCTATTTCATTCTCCCCTTCTTCAAAAAGTTTCGTCCTCGAAACTTAGCTTACCTTAATCATTGATCGAATAACTCTGGATACTTATGTCTCATCTCATTTTCGGGCTCCCACGTTGCTTCTGTCTCGGTTTGTCCAGTCCACAAGATTTTCATAAAAGGAATTACTTTCCTCCTCAACATTTTATCAATTCTATCCAGGATTTTGATCGGCTTCTCAACTATACTCAAATTTGGTTGAACCTCTGGTTGACGTGTAGAGATGATGGCTCCGGGATCTGATACACATTTTCTGAGCTGAGATACATGGAATACATCATGCACTTCCTACAAACTCGGTGGTAGAGCCAATCGATAAGCTAATAGTCCAGTTCTCTCTAAAATCTCATATGGGCCAATGTATCTTGGATTCAACTTGTCTTTAACCCCAAATCTAATTACTCTTTTTGTTGGAGAGATTTTGAGAAACACATGATCACCAACTTCGAACTCCAATGGTCTCCTCCTTGTGTCAGCATAGCTTTTATACCGATCTTGAGCTATTTTTATTCGTTATTTTATCACTTGAATCTTATCTATTGCTTGTTGTATCAATTCAGGACCCAAAATAACTCTTTCACCAACTTTATCCCAATATAGTGGAGATCTTCACTTCCTATCATAAAGAGCTTCATAGGGTGCCATTTGAATCGTTGCTTGGAAGCTATTGTTGTAGGCAAATTCAATAAGTGACAAATAAGTGTCCTACCTATTACCAAAATCTAAGACACATGCTTTAAGCATATCTTCCACCATCTGAATTGTTCTTTCTGATTGAACATCTGTATGTGGATGAAATGTAGTACTAAACTGAAGCTGAGTACCTAAAGTAGTATGTAAACTTTTCCAGAACCGGCTGACAAAGCAAGAATCTCGATCATAAGTAATCGTCTTTGGAATACCATGGTCTCACTATCTCTTTAATATAGATATGTGCCATCTTCTCTAACGAATCTCTAACCCTCAAAGGTATGAAATGAGCTGATTTTGTTAATCTGTCCATGATCACCCAAATAACTTCATATTTGGCGATAGTCCTGGGTAAAGCCAATATAAAATCCATAGTGATATCTTCCCATTTCCATTTAGGTATAGATAAAGGTTGAAGTTCTCCTCCGGGTCTTTGGTGCTTGATTTTTATTTGTTGATAAGTCAAACACTTGGAAACATATTGAGCAATATCTTTCTTCAAACCTTCCCACCATAAATTTTTCTTCAAAACTCTATACATTTTGGTGGTTCTCGGGTGGATCGAATATGAAGAAGAATGAGCTTCTTTCATAACTTTTTCTCTCAAGGCATGTGGCACAAAGAGTCAATTCCCATGTCTAACAACTTCATCCCCATCGATTCTCAACTCTTTTCTTTTTTCCCTTCATTTATAGCAATCTTCATTCTTTTAGCTTCATCGTCTTCCTTTCGGGCTTGTTTAATCATTTCTAAAATTGTTGGTTGCAGGACAATTGAGTCAATATCACATCAACTTGCTCCAATGTAACTTCAAGTTTTAACTTCATGAAGTCCATCTGAATCTCTTTTTGATTAGAAAACAAGGTTGCTTCATTCACTTGCTTCTTCCTACTGAGTGCATCTGCTACCATATTAGCTTTGCCAGGATGGTAAAGGATTTCCACATCATAATCTTTAATCAATTCAAGCCATCTTCTTTGCCTCATATTAAGCTCTTTCTATGTGAATATGTATTTCAAACTTTTGTGATCCATGTAAATCTTACACTTCTCTCCAAACATATAGTGTCTTTAAAATTTCAGTGCGAGAATTACTGCTGCCAACTCTAAATCATGCACTGGATAATTTTTCTCATGGGGCTTTAATTGTCTTAAAGCATAGGCTATGACTCTTCCACCTTGCATAAGAACACAACCGAGTCCTTGGATAGACGCATCACTAAAGACCACGGATTCCTTTCCACTAATGGGTAGTGCCAGAATAGGAGCTGATATCAATCTTTCCTTTAATTCCTCAAAACCCTTTTCACACTTATCATCCCATATAAACTTAACATTCTTTTGTGTTAACCTTGTTAATGGAGATGCAATTTTCGAAAATCCCTTTACGAACCTTTGGTAGTATCTCGCCAATCCAAGAAAACTTCTAATGTCGCTCACATTAATAGGTCTTGTCCATTTCAAAATGGCTTCGATCTTCATTGGATCAATTGAAATGCCTTCCTTTGAAATAATATATTCGAGAAAGGATATTTCTTCTAACCAAAACTGACACTTGTTAAATTTCGCATAGAGTTTCTTCTCTCGAAGTCTTTCTAACACAAGTATTAAGTGCTTTTGATGTTCCTCCTTACTTCGGGAATAAATCAGAATGTCATCAATGAATACTATGACAAATGAATCCAGATAATCCTTGAAGACTCCATTCATCAAATCCATGAACGTGGATGGAGCATTGGTTAACCTGAAAGGCATCACCAAAAACTCAAAGTGCCCATACCATGTTTTGAAGGTTGTCTTCTAAATATCTTGTGATTTGACCTTAAGTTGATAATATCCTGATCTCAAGTCGATCTTAGAAAACACTATGGCTCCCTTCAATTGATCAAATAGATCATCAATCCTGGGCAAAGGGTATTTGTTCTTAATGGTAACGCAGTTCAATTCCCTATAATCGATGCACATGCACAAACTCTCATCTTTCTTCCTTACGAACAATACAAGAGCACCCCATGGCGATATAATCGATCTAATGAAGCCCAAACCTTGCAATTCCTGTAACTGCAACTTTAACTCTTTCAAATCTGTAGGAGCCATTCTATACGGAGCCTTGGAGATAGGTACTGCTCTAGGTAATACTTCAATTCCAAACTCTATCTCCCTATCTAGTGGTAGTCTAGGTAGCTTCTCTGGAAATACATCCATAAACTCATTCACAATTGGCATCATTTTAATATCTACTTCTTCAATATTCATAGCTGCCACAACTGGTTTTTCCCACAGCTCCATAGATTTCATACTCTTAGGTCTTAGCCTTTCCAACCTATATGTGAATTTCCCCTCATTCAAGCCAAAACTTAACTCTGCTTTACTACAATAAATCGTGGCCTTATAATGATTTAGCCAATTCATTCCCAAGATCACATTAAAATCAGATAAAGGAAATAATATGATATCAATAGGCATGTTCACATTTGAAATCATAACATTTACATTTTTACACACACAGGGATGTCTATTTTCAATCACCAACGGAGTAATCACACACATAATACGATCAATCAATGTCTCGGAAACAAGCTTACAATCATTCATATAATTTTCAAAAATACAAGCATGAGTTGCTCCAATATCAATCAGCACATATGCATCCCTATTAGCAACACTCAGAATACCTGCCAAGGTGTCTCCTAATAGTGTATCCTCAATCTATTGTAAGGTGAAAGCCCTAGCATTTGTCTTTCCCTTCTCTATATTAACTCCATCCTTAATGTCAGGTCGATCCTTGCAGTTAGCAATATGATGACCTCTTTGCTTGCAATACGCACAGAAGACTAGTGGTAGTTTTGGATTCTTGCACTCTTTAGATCTATGTCCAACTTGACCACATGAAAAACATGCATTAGGAGTCCAATTACAGTCGGATAACTCATGAAGACCATAACACCTAAAGCATTTCTTCTCAAATATAGGTGTAGAAGCTTTATATGTCGACTTTTGATTTCCTTGTCGTCCCATAAAAGGCTTCTTTCCTTTACTAACTCCCCGATGACTATCATAGGATGAGGTAGAAGCAGGTCTCTTTCCCATAAATGGAGCTCTCATTGCTCTTCTAATTCTACTATCATTCTGGATTTGCTCCATTAGCAAAGCTTTGGCCACAGTATCTGATATGGTATGTAACTCAAATTTCTTCACTTCACTTTGAATCTCTTCATTCAAGCCATTATAAAATTTCTAAACTTTCATTTTCTCATCCCGATAGTTACCTCCAGCAAAGCGCAATAGTCTACAAAATTCACCATGATATTTATCTATAGTCTTGCTCCCTTGTCTTAAGTTCAACCAGTCAGCGATCATCCTCTCTTTTATTGAATTTGGAAAATATTTGGTGAAGAATGTATCCTTGAATGCAATCCATGATGTAGGTTGTTGTAGATTCCCACTAGTTAATCTCCACTAATTGTAAGCCTCTTTCTTCATCATATAAACCGCTAAATCAACTTTATTATCTTCTGGTGTTCTACTAGCAGCAAATGTCTTTTCCAACTCCTCTATCCAATTCTCAACTACTGTAGGATCGGTACCAGTGCCATCAAATTCTGGGACCATCTTGCTAAAATCATGTAACTTGATTTAGTTGGGTTGATCATTCACAGGAGCAGCCTCATTTGGTCTCATTCCTTGTTGATTACTTTGCTGCATGAAATGTTGTGTTTGTTGATACATCATCATCTGATATTGCTGCATCATTAACATCATGTCCCTTATCATACCATACATAGAATTTGGATCACCAGTGGGCATTTGTGGCATTGAAGGAATGGGTGGCATAGGTGGAAGTGGTGGAATCTGAGTCGGTGGAGGAACTTGTGAAGCTGAAGCCGATGCAGGAGATGGAGTAGTCTCACCACTTGGTGCAGAAGATGGAGCAGAAGCAAATGTAGATGATGACTATGGTGGTGGTGGCATACTTTCCCTCTCAGATTGTTGCCTTGTAGACCTTCTCAACCTATCCATCTTAACAATTTCATACAATACATTCAATACACACACATATATACAAATCTCAAATCGCATACAAAGCTTATTATATTAACATTCATATCTATAAATGATAACAAGCAATTTAACAAGCAATCAAACAAATAACAAGCATACGAAGCAAGCAAGAAGGCAAATATACACAATTATTCGAATAAACTTAACTCTTTTCTATACTACCTATTTGAGTCTAGGTCAAGTCTCAAACAAACTATTACAATTAGACAAACAATTAATCAAACTCAGCTCTGATACCATCTGTAAGGACCCGCTATCACTCCTATAATTAAAATAGGCAATAATAGTTCCCAACCACATATAACCTGTAGGATTATATGTAAGGTTGTCCAAAAAGAAGTGTTTGAGGAATTGTTTGTCTAATTCCACATAATTAACATAATTGAAACCATAGTTTTTCAAAACTTTTAGCAAAACATAACTACATCTTCAACATATTTCACAAGAGAAATAAACTCAAGTCATACATAGCTAAGTACGTATATATCTTACAACCAAAGGCTTGTAACAAAGGCTTCTTACAAGCCTTCACAAAATTATAAATATAATCCAACTATAACTTTAAATATAACCACAAAAGCTATCATAACTAATCTATTACAAAATAGGGATTCCATCAAGTTTGAGGTAATCTATAATCCTCCAAACCGTCAAGGAAATCCTCGAAATCGATTCCATACCCCATATTCGTATAAAACTAGTCAAATTCATCACCTGAAATGGTTAGAGTATGAGCCAAAAGCCCAGTACACAAGTAACGAATACAAATGCGAAGTGATCCACACATACCTAAACTAAATGCAAATGCAACAGTCATTAGATTATTAATTAATCTTTAATTAGTCTAAACAACACTGGAGTATTCAAACTCCGGACAATAGGGATTTCTGAGGGAACCTGAGTAACGATCACGATGCTTAGGGGGTTGATATAAGTATTTCGGATACTCATACCATCCTAGACAAATTTATCCATAACGATTAAGTAATCTCATCTAGGGTTTCTAGCCGTTTCTTAACTTTGCTTAACTCGATCCATAATATCACTTAATTCAAATGTTCCCATAAACATTGAATTAAACCATATTACATCCTTTTAAGAATAAGCAAATGTTATACCGATACCAAATTTCCCATCGATTACCCGCTGAACCACTTATGAAAGTCATATGAAAATAACAAGGGTGATCTAAGCGCCTAAAACTACCATGCCCCCAATCTGAGCAGGGTTACCGCTCTCCGAACCAAATTCAACGGTATAAAAGACACTTAACAAACAATTATTAAATTTCTTATTTTAGAGTAACTTTAAATAATGCTTATCCTAGCAAAGAAACAAGCTAGTTACTGCTTACCTATACCCAACAGTGTATTACTATATTCACTTGGAGGGAAAATAACCGAAAAATCTTTAACTGAAATAAGAATATCAAAACAATTCAATAATAGAATATAGAATATATATTATATATATTACAAATTTTAGGTTAACTATATAAGGAGATTCAATAAACCTAACATATAGTTTTAAAATCTAATTCATACATAAAACATGTTTATATAGCTTATAGATTCATTAGAAGATCATATATAAAGTAAATGATAACAATTGAAGAAGTTTGAATTTGTAAAGCTTATGGGATACGCGACCTTTCTACATATGTAAAATTTGACTGAATGCCAGCAGCGTTGGAATTATATGTTGGCAGCGTTAAGCCGGAGTTAAAAATTTTGATTATGTTCGCATTCAACACTGCCTCTACGCCGACGGTGTTGGAGCCCCAATGGTCGGCGTACGATTTGAAAAATCAACACTGGCCAATTTTCCTTACAAAAACCGGCGGCATTTTAAGTGGCTTTAAAAAAATCAATTTTGATTACATTCAACACCGCTTCTACACCGGCGACGTTGAAGTACCAGATACCGACGTACATCCAAAAATAGGCCTATTCGAAAAGTGTTTCCTTCCCTTGTTTTACATTTTGAAAAATATAACATATAACATATAACACTTTCAATCCTTCTTCAAACACAAATTTAACTTCATACACTATCTTTTATCTACATTAACCAATCCTAGCAACTTTAAACTTCATGACAACATATTAAACTACTTCATTCACATCAAATCCTCTCCTACTCTTCATATCAACTTCAATCACTCAACTTAATTTCACTACTTACCAACACTTCTCATAACTTTTCTAACACATAACCAAGTTCACACAATAACAAAACACAGCCTAACATATATCAATGCATAAAACCATACAATTCAAAAGACATTAACTCATCCTACCATAGATTTTTCACCTATACTACAAGAAAGGAAATAAACAAGGAGTTGATACTTGCTTTAACTTACATGAATAGGCTTTGACTTTGAGAGATTTTTGAATCCAAAAGCTTAATATTGATTTTTGGTTTATGGCTTATGGTTTGGAGAAAAGGAAAAGAGAAAGGAGAGAAAAAGGGGAAAATTCGTATGAAAATATGGGCTGCCAAAAAGACGCTTCATTTGATCAAATTTGTGACTCATTAATATCCTAAGTTTGACTTTTGAGGCATATAAGACTTAGGTTTAAATTTGGCTTAATTTGGAGTTCATTTAAGTTTAATTTTGGCTTGAAAAATAGGTTTAACTTAATAAAAATTATGCCAACAATATCTTAGGCAATTCAAAAGTTATTTTGATAATTCTAAACATAACACATACATATTAATTCATAAAGGAGACAAACATTAATTACACTATACACACATTAATATACATAAAACAATAACATTAATTTCATTACACATATTCACATACATCAATAATTTACATTAATAAACATAATAAATCAAACATATTTCCACACATTCATTTTCATGAATCAAAATTACTTCAAACTTAATATTTAAAACTAATATTGTATTCATATGCAACTTTAATTATTGAATAATTTAGATTATTTCAAAAATCATATATAATTTCAATAACACATTTATAAAATATAAATTGGGAACTTCATGGCTATTTCATGTATTCCCCTGTGTTCTTTTAATATTTATTGAATTTTGAGGCTAGAAAGAAGCACGAGCAGATACATTACCCAATGTACTTGGTCATACTGTTCTGGAAAACATGTCTTCTTTGAGTTTTTGAGGTCAGAGAGTAGCACGATTGGATAAGGGAGGCCCTATACTAGTCGTGCTTCTTCTCGGCTGAGTGGAAATCATGTGTTTTTAAGGTATAGAGAGAAGCACGATTCAATATTGTGTCATGTATTCCACTCATGCTCTTTGCTTTATTCTTTCTTTCGAAAACTCAACCTATTTTACTACTTGTTTTATATCTTATTCCAACATTCTACATCTTATACTCAGCATACAAACTTAAAATCATCATTTACAGTATTTATATTCATAATTTCACTTCATCTAACTTCTAATTATGTTATGAATAATTAACCTATGCATTTATATACTAACCTCGAAAACTTACGTGTTCATACACTCGTTATTTACCAGCTTTACCATAATTTCAAGTTATTTTTAACACTAATTCATCATATACATGCATAAGCAACAAATCAAATAAGAAAACAACAACTTACTTGATCTTCTCTTCTATTCCTCCTTTTTCTAGCTAATAGAGCTTCCATGATCTTGCTTTCTATCTTCCATTTCATTTTCTAACTTTCATTTTTCTTTGATTCTTGTTGAAACTGAGATTTGAGATGGTTTTGAGGGATGGAAAAGAGAAAAGAAGAGAAAGAGAAGAGAGAAAGAAAGAAATGAAGAAAGCAAAAGGAAAGGAAAAGAAAAGAAAATAAAAGGAAAAAGGAAAGAATAAGAATAAACTAAAGATATTTTTAGATAAAGGTACTAGGTTTAAACTTTCGAATCAATATTTTTAGTTCTAAAAGTATTTAGAAAATAACTTGAGAATCGACATGTTAGAAATAAAGAAATTAAAGTAATGACTTAATTTAGATCAAAATGATATTCAATTTAAGCCTGGGCTTAAGAACTGATATTTTTAGATAAGTAAATAAACTCAAATTTTATGGAGATTAAGGAATTATGATTTGGACTAGAATTTAGTGATGTAAGATTTCACTAAACATTTAGATTATTTAGTTAGGGGTTTAAGGATTCGAAAATCTTATATTTCAATTTAAATCTATTTGTCAAATTAATTACATTAATCTATCTAATCATAACTCATTGTCTATTTCACTTGCATCATTTAAACTATCTAATTTCAGTTTCTAACTTAGGTGAAGATTTGAGGTATTTCATTCTTCCTCTCTTATAAGAATTTCATCCTCAAAATTCACTTAATTTCTGGTTAATAGAAGACTTTTCATCTTACTTTTAACTTTATAACTCAAACGCCTTTAATCACTTTAAGAATTTTATTCTTATATTATGCTTATGTTGTGCACTCTGATTATTTTTCCTTTGATTTTTGTTTTTATATTTCATTTCTAAAGAAATTTTGAGTTGTTTAGATTTAATGTCTTCTCTTTATAAACATTTATTTACTCATCATTTATATCTTGATTTCAAAATTTTGAAATCTTTCAATAACTTTACACTACTAATATTCCATGCAACTTTGGTATATATAGAATAATAGGAATTAGTTTAGCTATTTCAACCTTCACTAACTCTACTAAACAAGACTTAGACTCTACAAGCATAACAGATTATAGACGACTCGACTTAACTTGACTCTTAACTTTAAAAGACTCACAAAGACATGCCACGGATGGACAAGACACAACAACTCAACGAATGAGGGTTGCAAGCTCGCTATTCCATTCTTATTTGATCATATATGACAACATGCATATGAAATATATGGTGCTCATATTTTTTAATCATCAAGGATATTATGTTTTGTATTCTTCTTGATATGGTTGTAATCAAGATGTCTCATTTTTATCACTTATGTATAAATTGTTCGGTATGTCTACTGTTGTATTTTTATTACAATTAAAATTTCCCTTTGGTCGTAGAGAAATTAAGTTCATTTTAAGTTTCATTCATTGTGTGGCATAGTATGATGAGTGGGATTTGCTATGTTGAGTTATAAGTTGAATTTTTGTTTCATGAAATTACTATGATTTGTTATTTTGTTGTCATTATATATGTGGAAAATTTTCATTTGGATTTCATTCATTACATATTATGCTATAATGAACATGATTTTTATATTTATTAAGATATTGAGGATTTGTCATGATATTAGCATTGTGCGTATGGAATTAGTGGTATAGACATGTATCTATTCACTACTTAGAATTTTAAATTTTGGTTTCTATTTTGGCAAGATATTGATTTTTTTTTATAGTTATTTGTAACTATTGTTGCTTTTTATACATACGAGACACTTTTCAATCATTCCACTTGGTTATTACATTGCTATGGATAACTCGTCTTTTGATTTTTGGGAAATTTTGGATTATATTTAGATATATGATTTAGAATTTCTATTTTGACAGTTCATTAGATTTTTGGTAAAAGTGTTATCGCATTAGTAGAATTGGATGGGTTGAAGTTTACTTCACAATCTACTTGAAATTTTGAATACTTTTCATTTTAAACTTTGGCATTTATGATTACACTTGTAGTATTAATAAATTGACGATATCAAAGTTTATTATTTGAGCATGCATTGTTTGATATCAATTGTAATTTCATTTTAGCAACTCATTTGTTTTTGGTAGGTACACTTGTCATATTAGTATATTTCAAAATGTCAAGGACAATTTGAAATTTTTAAGTTTTTTTTTTCCTTTCCATTTTGATTTCTTTGTTTTGTCAACATACTAGCAAATACGACTTAGAGAGAAAGCTTTTATTATAATCTATCAAAATTTTAAACAAGATAACCATATCAAAGCATAACACATAATCACTTAGAGTCTATTTCTAATTTTTAAATGATTTAGCAACAAGTCCTAGTGTTTTTCTAAATCATTTGTGCTCTAATTACATTTAGTCAAATTAAGTTAAGCTCATCTACAAGCACACATCAAAACAAGCCAATCACATTTACATCACAAGCAAAATACATAACAAAACAAGTATATAGATTATACACAAAGATCACAATCATCCTAATTAAGTCTAAATTCAAACAAACAATAACACACAACACTCACAAGTATATCACAAATGAAACATTTCTTAAGAAGACATATATATGCATCACCAAGCAAAATATAACATAAGGTATACAACATGCAAAAATTATATAAAGTTCCAATTATATCCATTTTCAAATATCAACAAAAAGCAATTAAGGTTTATTGCATTGTAAACTAAAGGTTTAACCATCAACATAACATAAACAATAAACACACAAATAAAATACCTAAAGTTTTTCCTGCACTCAACTCACTAATTCTAAAACATATCATAATTCATTATACAAGAGTAATGTTCAAGATAAACATTCACCATGATATCATTCTGTAAGAACCCAACATGCCTAAACCTAATATCCAGGCATGTTAAATCCCCCAATCACGTATAATGCCCTAAGTATTACATGCATAGGCCACCTTAAAGGATATGTTTATGTCAAGCATTGCTAGCTAATTTTAAATTGTAAAACCGTTTAGCTATATTCTGGAGACAATTGGATTTGTAATGGGAAAACATGCTTTATAAAAACATTTTTAGTTTCCACTCATTTAAGAGTGGGTTAACTTTTTTCTAAAACAAAACAATACCACCAAGTATCTCATATACCTTATCGAACCCCATCTTTGATGTGTAATTTGCTGAAGGAATCCTACCTTTTTTGTGTGGTAGGAGTTATGAGTACACTTGTGCGTGTTGGTATTTTTAGGATGTTGGGAATACCTTGTTTGTGGACTTTAAATTAAATATCCTAAACTATGATTGCTGCATTAGTTAGGATGTAACATGCAGGTGTGTACTTGCATTACTGTATATTGGGCTTCACAACTCATTTTATTAACCTTTCAAGTCCTATCGATGATTTGATGGGAAATAAGAGATACGCAGGACGACCTGATTAGATGGCGATGTATAAAACTTGCATTTTATGAGTTTTCCGGGAAGAGTTTTATTGTAATCATGTTTTATAAAGTTAGATGACTGTAATCAATTAAGTATCAAATACATTCGTTTGATTTAATATAGACCTTTAAGTCCAAAAGTTTTATATTTGAGTTGTAATTTCTTGATAGGTTCTATGGGCAATATTTATAAATGACTATTTGTGATACTTATTTTCTAAATCAGTTGAATTTATAAGTTTTGATAAACCTGAACCATGGATAAGAAAATGGCACTTTACTGGAAGATTTATAAAAATTAACTATGATTTCTCAAATTAAAACTTAATTAAAAACTTACTCAATAATGGAATACCTTGTGCATATCACTTGGAGGTGTTATGTGTAGCGTAATTATCACGCCTTACGTGCTTGAGGTGAGGCCGCTATAGACATCTTACCATTTGTAAAACGACAGTCAAATTAAAGTTTTAAACAAGTGTTTGGAAACCTATTAAGGTGTATGATGGGTAGCAATCATAGTTATCAAACTCGTTAGTTAACTCGTATGTTTCTATAAGTTTACGAGTTGATAATGGGATTTCGATTCAACTTGCATATAAAATTATTTTTTTGAGTAAACTCTTGTAGAATTACAATTTTACATAGTAGAATTGTTAGAATAAGTGGTAGAATTGATAGTAAAATCATAAGTAGAATCGGTGTATAATCGTAAAATTGTAATCTTACACTTTTTTTTCTATTTGAACTTTAAAAATGCAATCAATTTAATATGTTTAAATTTAAGTTTTTTGGGATTAATTCTTGACGTTTTTCTTAATCTAACTTAATTTTAGTTTTTTTAATATTTTATTCCTTTTATTTCCTTTTTTGTATTTTTTAACTCTTTCTTTTAGGTTATATACTTTGATATATTTTGAACAATTTAAATTAAAATAAAACAAATATATATAGTGCTATTTTTTTTCCTTTTTAAAATAATTTTCTATATGTAATTTATTTGTCATAAATGTAATGATTGTTTGATCAAATATATAGTGAACATGAAAATGTTCATTACTGCACAAAACCAACTACTCACACATGATAATTTAAATGATTTGCAATACATCTTAATAATTGTAGATTGTGAATCATCATTAAATAAAAATAATTATTTTAATTAACAAAATTGTACTAAATATACTAATGAGAGTATGTGAATTATGATTGATAAAACTTAAATTTTTGTTATATGTAACTAATTTAATACTAAATCCTTTATTTTCATAATTTATTTAAAGTTTCATTTGTAAAGTAAGTAAATCTATGGTTTTTACAAGAAAATTTACATTAACTATAGAATCTTATGATTCTACATTTTGATCTTATGTTCTGATTCTATAGACCCCTTGGCGATTCTAAGTAGAAACTTGAGTTTAACAACCATGGTAGCGGTATGAGATAATGGAGTTAATACATACATTAGCATAGTGGTGTTACAACACTAACTACTATATTAGTGTCAAGTTTACTCCCTTCTGAGCGTTATATAGCTACCTAATGGGAGTCAAGATGGAGATCAATTTATAGGTCCAACTACTAGGGTGAGAGTTAGAGGTTTGATGAATCTTATACTTAGGATACTTAAAGATGGATTGGAGTATAAGGAAGTGAAGATAATATATTTCAATAGCATACATGATGATTGTACTTGTATTGAAAGGAATTACTTGGTTTTTAGTATGAGAGATAAGGGTGAATTTTGCATAGTGGCTACACAACTTGTGTTGAAGGCCATGCTAGGATTCAAAGTGTAGATGCAAAGGGAACATAACCATATTACACGACTTGTGCTCTCATTCATGTAGACCTTACTGAACTCAACACGGATGGAGCACACTCATGTTCAGGGTCATTTACAAGCTAAATTTGCTTGTTTCTCCATTACATATTAGAGTACATAAATAACCTACATGAGCCGTGTTAGAAGTCACATTGAACACATAGATACCGGCTTTTCTTATTTTTAGTTATTTCATTAAGTCTTTTTATTATGGGTATTTTAGTCATTTACTAGTTTTATTATTTTTTCAAACTTTTATAAATAGTCTTTTCTCTGATCATAAACATAGGATTGGTTTTTGAATAAAATTACTTCTTTTCGAGAGTTCTCACTCTTTGAAACTCTACTCTTATCAATCAAGCTTCTTCATTGTTGCAAATGCAATGCGTATGAATTATTTTAAATAATATCAACAACTTACGAGTGTCTTAACCATCTTTACTTTAATTGGTGCATAATATTTAAAGTAAGTAAATGTTTTACTTTTCTATTCAAGGAAACCTAATTCTCATTTTAGTGTTAAGAGATACCCTAATGATTATTCTCCTAGGCAGATCATCGTAGCCCACCAATTCATTTCTCTTATATTCTTGTGGACTCTAGGAAAGAGGTTGTGGACACCATGCTGATGAATTGGGAAGACATGATCAAGTTGATCCACTTCCACTTAAAGTGAGCTCAACATAAAATGAAGCAAGTCAAGAAAAAGAAGGTAATCATAAAGCAATTTAAAATTGGGGTTCTGGTTTTGTTAAAACTCTAAACTTATAGATAAGGAAACCTTAAGAATCATAAGGTGCAAAAGTTGAAGCCATATATTATAGCCTTTATCAAGTGTTAGATAAAGAGGGAAGCCTAGCTTACTTACTAGCTTTGCTATTGGAACCTACTATTCATTCGACCTTTCATATATAGCAACTGAAGGAAAATTATGGCAAAAAATCTGGACTATCAGCAACACTACCTATCATATGCATAGACATGAAGTTAGAACCTCATAAAATACTTGATACAAAAATGATGAAGAAAGGAAATAAGGTTGACATGATGATGCTTATTTACTGATAGAACCATCCTCCATTTGATGTTGTGTGGGAATTCCTCCATGATGTAAGGCTATGGTTTCTTGATAATCCCTTATGAGCAAGGGTTTTGAGGAAAGGGATATTGCAATAGTGTAAGAACATGAGTTAAGGTTCCTTGAGTTTAGACAATAGAAGAAGAACGTGTCGAAGTCTTTTGAGCATGGGTCATCGTCAAATGTCGTTGATCTCCATTTTAGGATAAAATATTAAGAAAGTATGAATTATGCTAATAGTGACATACGCTTGAACTTTGGGCCTATTGGCTTTATTATAATGCATAATACAATATGATAATAAAACCTCTAGCTATTTGCTACTTCATAGGTATTCGTTAGCATTATAACATGTAATATAATAGAATCTAGAAATTACATATTGTAAACGTGGCAACCTTACACAGGTCCTCTATTATTATATTCACGGATGCAACCAGAATAGGTTTATGGCGGGTTTTACAAAATCTAAACCTAAACCCAATACTCTATAGAGTTCTTGCAACCCATCCCAAACCTTATAAGTCTTTTTGTCCATCAACTTGTAATTGGGGGTGCAAACGAGCCAGGTCGCACCGAGCTTTTGTAGATTTAAGCTCGACTCATTTAAAAACTTAACAAGCTCAAGCCGAATGGGGCTCTTAATGAGCCTAAAATATACAAGCTAAAGCTCGAGCTCAAGCCTCTAAAGAATTCTTAAGCTCGAGCTGAACTCGTTTACATATGTAATTATATTTATAATATTAAATTAATATAAATAATTATATATAATATTCTGTTAATACATATTAATAATATTATACTAATATATTATATATATATATATATATTAAACGGGTCCTTAATGAGCCTGTTTGCAAGCTTGGTGACGAGCCTAACTCGTGAGCTCTTAACAAGCTTATTCACGAGCCTGAGAACAAGCTCAGACTCAACTTGTTTAGCTAAACGAGCTTAGGTTCAAGCTTGAGCTCAAGTTATTTAGCTAAATGAGTCGAGTTGAACTTGAGTGGATTATGAGTACTTGGCTTGTTTGCAGTCCTACTTGTAATCGTTCGATAGACCTTATAGTGCATTTGAACCCGATATACCTAATAATAATTCAATTATAGTTATTTTATGTTTAAAGTTAACCAAAAACAATATACATACCTACAATTTTCTTCTTATTTACTTAGGGAAAAAGTTATTTCCATTGATATTTGTGTATAGAATAAATCGTTGTAAATTTATTCACTATTAGTTTAACATTGCATTAAGCCACTATGATAAATTAAAATCAAATATCATTAAACATCAATGGTCAACAAATTTAACAGTATATACATCATTTATAAAATTGAACTAGTACCTAAAATACAAAAACTTAAAATTAGTTTAACTTTTGATTTTATTAATTAAAATAAATTTAAGAAATTTTTCCCTTCATAAGTTTGGGTATATATAGGGATTTTATATTAGCCCAAAAACCTATGGAATTTTCCATAAGATTGCAACACGGTTCCATTTCCCTACGTTTCTTTCATTTGATTTCTTATTTCAAAAAGCTAGCCAAGCACAACCTTAATTCAAAACCGGACCCGTCTACACATTACAGATCCTTGAGTCCATTTCGGTTTAGGATCAAAGATTGGAACCTCCCAGATCCAACTGTGACTTCTCTCCAAAAGAGCTTTCTACTTCCCATCTATTTTCTTCGGCAAGTCGTGGTCTATGGCTAACTTACTGCCTCTCAGCTAATCCGATGCAAATTTCTTAACCCTAATCTACGATTGATCTGAATCTGTGCCTCGAAATTAACCATTAAACATTGCAAAGGAACATTGTGTAGTTGAGAAAACTAGAGAATTGGTTCATCATGGCATTGGTTGACGTCACCAAATCATGCCTCGACTCCATCACTCAAGTAAGTTCAATTTCAAGATCAATTTGTTCTGCTTTCGTCATTTCCACTAGTTCCTTGTCGTGATTGGAATTGAACGAATGCGCCAAGGCTGAAAATTTCCCGTTCCAAATGGTGTTGCTGTCCCGCTAATCAAATGCTGTTATGTGAGATGGACGTCTAATTCGGCCCCAGTCTTTCGATTTTTAATTCCCTTTGTTCAAATTGGATAGAATCATTGGTTACATGAAGATTTTGTTTTGGTTGAACTCTTTTAGGGTTTTGAATAGCTGTATAATGTGAATGCCGGTGTAATGAAATGGTTTAATGGCTGAGGTGACGGAGAGGAAGATGTATGCGAATTGAATCATCTCTGGGGCAATGAGAAAGTTAAGAAATATGGGTAGAGTCAGGGTCGGAGATAAGCATTTATCGTCTTTGGTGCCAAAATCGTTACTGGGTGAATTTTATTTTAAATTCTGTTATGAAGAAGTGATGCAGTGAATGGCAATTGTGCTTTGAGCAGGAGCCACCAAGATCGAATCTTGGCCCATCAGCAGCAAATGCTGTCATCTTATGTTATCTTATATTCCGGGATGGAATGACTTGAATTAACATTTGAAACTATATGTGATATTATAAAAGGTTCAATTTTGCCTCTATTTTGGAAGCAAGTAGAAACCTAAACTGGAAAGGCCTCCACTGCTGATTGATGAGCACAGCACATCACAAGTTTTGTTCCTAAAACCTGTTCTTTTGTTGATGTTCCTGGTATCTATGATTATTTTGTCTAATCAAAAGTCTATGGTTATGCTGTAGTGGTAATGCTAACTTATGTGACCTGCGGTGTTATTTTGAAAGTTACAAGCTCTTTCCTGAGTATTGTTCTGCGACCTACCCAGTTATGTGAATACATTTCTTACATGGTTTACTACAAGCTTATTCTCTTTTCTTTCTTTCTTGTTTAGATATCGGAGCATGTCCAAGATTCCATTCTATATTTAGATGGTGGATGTACTGAAAGTTTCCAATACCTTGGGGCCTTCCCCTTATTACTTGAGCTTGGAGTACGTGCTGTTTGCAGCCTAGAAAATATGTCTCCTCTTGATTCGGTGAGATATCTTGCATGTACCCTTTCAGTATCAGCAAGTTCTCTTACATGGCCTGCAAATATTTTAGGTCAAGTGATTGGATTACAGTCAATTAAAAAAAGATTTGCTTGGGCTGTTTATTATTTGGCATACATAGCTCCATTTGGTGAGACTAGAAAGAAATCTACTGTTTCTCGGGAAATGTTTCTCCCTTCATATTAGATTTATTGTTAACCTGATTGTCCAAGCAATTTCAGTAAGGCAGCACAAATTTTGCAAATCTCTCTCTGTAGTATCTAAGATTGTATAGGGTTATGCACTAGTTGTTTCTGTTAGTCAATCCAGAATTATCATTTGGAGGTGACTTCGTGTTTGACTTTTTGACCATCAGCATAATATATGATTGCAACCAGATCCTTCATGAAGGAAGCACTTAAGAAAAAGGGTAAAGCTCTTTTTGGTTATTCAAAAGGTGAAAATTGATACTCAAGATTATATAAATTAGACAAGATTAAGGCTTAAAACCAACAAGTGTCAATGAATTTTTTTTTTTTTTTATTTTAATGTTGGGAAATTGTGCTCTTTTGGGAAATTTAGATGGCAACAGGAATTAACACATGCTAAGAAACTTTAAAATGTTTTATGGTTGTTGCATTTCTTGGTTTTGATCTCTTTAATAAAGCATGGTGTGATGATGCAATATGTTGTTGTTCACTTTGATTTTCCACCAAATTTAGCTCATAGATTTTTCTGCAGTGAAGGATCTTTAGGTTTTATTTTTTACTACTTGGGATGCATTGAAGCTAAATTGTAATTTTTTGGTTAAACAAGTTAGTCTTACTTCCAATGCAAACATAGTTAGGTAATATGATAATATTGCCCATCACTGTTTTCACCATGCATAATTATTTACCTAATAAAAAAAAAGTGCATGTATCATGATTTTTTGTATGTAAATATTTTGCTTTTGGCTCTCCTTTTGCTTAGGTGGTTGACTGGAACTCAAAGTTGGATCCTGCAAGGAGTGTTACTGTCATAACATCTCGACTACTTAGCGATGCACATCGGTATATCTTGCGTTGCCTGAGCACCAATCAAGGTGTTTGCAGATGTAATATATTTACCGCTATCTCAGAGGTGCTTATTGTTCATTGAAATAAATCTGGGTGCTTAATAATGGCATTTCACTGCTAATTATTATATAATTATGAAAGCGTTAAATTATATAGCTGCGTGAGAGTTACTCCACCTATCTATTCAGTGATAAAACATCTTGAAGTTGTTCAGTTTTGCACCGAAGCTGACACTCTTACTCATATTGCTCCATATTGAGGCTCCTGGTTCCTCTCTCTCCCCTCTCTCTCTCTATATATATTATATATATTGCAGTGTCTTGGATGACCTCAAATTTGCATTAAGAATTAAGGAAGTATGTAATTATTGTTAAATAATCGTTCCTTGTAGCAAAAATTTTCTAGTTTAGCTGACACTGTATTGCACTTCAAAATCTCATAAATTTCTATTCTGATGCAGATTGCCCATTCTGCATATCCTGATTCCCCTTTGGGACCAGATGCATTTCGTGAGTATGAACTATTGCTTGTTCAGGATTTTGAAGAGCTTGTTAAGAAAAGAGAGACAGAACCTAAGAAGAGAGAAGACAGAAATAATAACGAAAATGTTGCATTGGAAGATGAAGGATGGTCACGATTTAGTGAAGAGGACATCTCTAGCCTTGAAGTTAGTTCAAGTGGAAGGGATCCTTACAATTATAGTCCTACCAGTAGCAAAGAAGATGTAGGGCAAAATTTGGTTGTTTCTGTGCATCACTTCCCTTTGATATTAACTCCTCTTTCACCTAGAGCCTTTGTCTTACCTTCAGAGGGATCTATTGCTGATGCATTTTTGTCATCTGAGAACGAGGATTCCCTAAGTCAGGGGTTGCCTCCAATGGACTCAAGGATCCCTTCAGATGGTGATGATGTTCCTGCAGGCGCAATTCTTACTGCACATTTTCTATACCATTTAGCAGCTAAGGTAACTTATTCACAGAAGTAATTCATCATTTCTTTTCAATATGAAACCTGAAGTTATTGTTGTGGTCCCTATCCTTTTTGTGCTTGCTAAAGAAGATTAAGACAATATCCTGTTAATAGCAAAATATACCAACACTGTGACTTTTGACTGATGGGAGATGAAAAGTGATTTAATCAAGTTAAGTGGTAAAAGTAACAAAAATTATGCTGTGTTTGGTAATATTTTCACAGAAGTGAAAATAATATTTTGCAGAGATGATGATCTGATAGAAAAACTGATTTCCAGTCAGATAATATTTGTCCAAATAATATACTAACTTTGTGGGCAATAGTAGATTTCCTATGCTCTTAGTCACAGGTGTTGGTTTCAGATCCTAATGTCTACATACTTCCCAATTTTTTTTTTGATATAATGACACATATTTGGAAGGTCTATCCATTATTTTATCTTAACATCACCATTCTGTCAATATGTTATTATTTTTGGTAATGATAGCATAGTATCTGTAAATTATGAATAAAGTAATGTAAGACTCATGTGAATAGTAGTTCTCAAAAAAGTATTCAAGTTACCAATCTCATCTAGCTCGCTAAGGTTTATTTGTTCTTATATTTGCATGTGTGTAAAAATGTCTATATAGATTTGTAGTAGTAATATAAGCTAGAAGGACTTGAGAGTTTCCCATGCTGCCCATGATCGTTTCACTTGGCAAACATGTAGATGGACTTGAAATTGGAAATATTTTCCCTTGGGGTTCTCTCAAAGGCGGTCGGAAAGATTTTGACAGACATGTCAAGTCTTTACGATGTAGGTCGGCGAAAAAAATCAGCAGGACTGTTAATTCTTGATCGCACCCTTGATCTCTTAACTCCATGCTGTCATGGGGACTCAATTGTAGATCGAATTTTCTCAGCTTTGCCTCGCAGAGAGAGTGTTGCAATGTCACCTCATATTAAAGGTTCACAAAATCAACTAAGACAACAGATTAGCGGTCTACGCCATCCTGTCCTCAATGTTAAAATACCACTTAGAGAAACTGTTTATGATGCTGAAGTTGAGAATACTGAATTTCTCAAAAGGATTGATGCTTTTATGCTTGGGTGGAAGTCTGGAGAAATCCAGAATGAGTCCGTTGATTCAATATACCAAAGCTCCAGTGTTCAGAATAGAGATTTTTGTTCTATGGAATTTGATGAGCTATGTGGATCTTTTGTCTCCACGGAGTCTCTTCGTGGAACACCCTATTTAGAAGCTTTACTGGACAGGAGGGTTAAAGATGGAGCTATCCTAGTTAAGAAATGGCTCCAAGAAGCCCTTCGTCGAGAAAATATTAATATCAATGTCAAGATTAGACCTGGTTTTGCTACGAAATCAGAGTTGATACCTATGATAAAAGCATTAGCCAGAAGCCAATCTTGTTTGATCAGGAACAAGGGGCTAATTCAATTAGCGGTAGCTACAGTGCTTGTTCTTGATGAACTACCTTCTTCCAGATGGGATGCATTTGTCAGTGCTGAGAAAATATTGGGTGCAAGTGCTGGTGACACCAGCCAGAATCTTGCTGCTCAAATTTGCGATTTAATATATAAAAGTGCTTTGATTGGTCAGAGGCAGAAGAGTAGTCAGAAAGATGTATCCCCAGCACTTCTTTCTTTCAAAGATGCTTTGCTCCTTACAATAGTTGGATATATATTGGCAGGAGAGAATTTTCCCACATCTGGGCCTACTGGTCCTTTTTCTTGGCAAGAGGAGCATTTGATGAAAGACGCTATCGTGGAGACAATTCTAGAAAACCCAAGCATTGCAGATCTAAAATTCCTTTCTAGTATGAGAGAAGAGCTTGAAGAGAAACTAATAAGGCAGATTCAAAAGAAAACAAAGAAGAGTCTGCTGGTGAATCACAGATTGATGACTTTGATGATGACCAGTGGGGTAGTTGGGGTGATGAAGATGCTGCTAGCAATAGAGACCAGGCATATGGTGACATGCAGTTGAAGTTGGAGCTACGAGATAGAGTGGACAGCTTATTCAAATTCCTGCACAAGTTATCCAGCGTGAAAAGTTTGAATACTAAGCTACGAGATAGAGAGGCATACTCTGATGTAGTTTCACTGGTGATCCAAGATCAGGTAAAGGCATGCTATATAAGCTTATGACAAAATTACTGAGCAAGTCTGACATACAAGGCATGGGTACCATTCATCCACTGTTGGACGACTTTTCAAAAGTGGCTTTGGAAGATTTGGCCTTGGACAGGTGGGAGTCATGGTTTTTTTGTTAAATTTTTATTCTTCTATAAATTTCCATCTATGGTTGATTTAGCTTTCATGATATGCAGGCAAAGCAAACTTGGGTGACCAAAATGTCATTATAGTTTTTGTTGTTGGTGGCATCAATTGTCTAGAGGTTGAAACCCTTCATGACCATCTTTCTGATTTCCCCTATTTATAGAGTATAGATGGCTTTGCAAGTATACTTTACTATCCATTTATAGAAGGAAAATGTTATCTAGTTCTTCATCTTTTGCTTCATACAGGTGCGCGAAGTTCAGGAGGCTATTTCTGAAGGTGGAAGGCCCGACATAGAGTTGATACTTGGTGGAACAACTCTTCTAACTCCGACTGACATGCTTGATATATTACTGGGGCAATCAAGTTGCATTTGATTCCCGCACATCTTGTATGGAATTCGCATTAGTTCATGAGCCTTAATATGCTCTGCTAGTTAGTTATCCTGTAAACGTCACGCACTGCTAAATCATTGGTGTAACAAGCGGCTGAAATGGTCAATAGAATACGAACTGAAAGAAAGAATCTCCTATTAGTCAGACAGACTTCGTGGGGCATGATTATTTCAATTCACAGATAACTAATATAGTATTCAAATTTTAGAGTTGGGGCGTAGATCGAGTTGAATCAATTTTTCCTATCAAACCAATCTTACAATGTGGTTGGTTCAGTTAACGTGTTGAATTCGTGATTTACCATCTAATAAAATTTATATGATTTACTATCTAAGAAATTTATACACATGATATGCAATCTCATAGCCCAATACAAAATTTATCTAGTAATAACATGTGTTGGCATATGGATGGATTCAATGTTATGCAACTAAGGAGCTTTTGATGTTTTCTGATATTTATTTTATTCGTAAAGTTAAGCATACCAACCATCTCTTTACGTAAAAAATTTGGTTAGTGTATTAAAAATTCTATTATGTTAAAATAAAAAATTGTTGAACAATACAATGTTATTATATATATATATATATATTTTTTTTTTTAAATATTTGCTTAAGTTGTTAAATTTGGTAGGATTTTCTTCCTTTAAAAGCAACCATGAATTTTTGGTCTGGTGTGGTTTGAAGAATTTTCCAAACTAGATTGGAGAGAACTATATTTTTTATTTGTTGCTATTTCGTTTAATTCAATTTAATTAGTTTTTCACCTTTTTCATCCTTATTTTCGCAAAATAAGTTAGTAGTTGCAAAATTAGTTTGGCATTGTGATTAGTTAGGCATTAGCTAGCAATTATTTGAGTAAGATATATGAAAACTATTATAAATAATATTGTCGTCTAAGTCTAATTTACTTATAAATAAGAAAATAGAATTGATGAATTCCATTTGAAAAGAGCCATGTCAGCTAAAACTTACATAATTATAAATTTCTCTCCTAGCACCTGTCAAATTCAATGGAAATGTTTAGGCATAAAACGCAGGTCTGTTCATTCAATCGCCAAATTTCTAGTTTGGTCAACAGATTACGTTGCCCTTTTTTTTTTTTTAAATATATATTTTTCCTTAATCAATGAAACATCGTAAAAGTAAATGTGGCATTTGAAATAGGTATTGTTTAATATCTAAAAGTGAATTGACATACTTTACTTTTAAGTATATATATGTTTATCATTCACTTAATTTTTTTAATATCAATCAAAGTATCAATGCAATTTGTATATTTATTTATTTATTTCTCAACCATCACTATTCTAGGAACCTAAATATCATGAAGATTAAGGGAAAAATATATATATGATTTTAATAAAAAATTAAAAAATACCACTAAATAAAAAATAATTAAAAAAAGGTAAGCTGAACTTGTTTCTTAAAAAAACAAGTTTAGATTATACTAAGCTCGTGCTTTCTCTCTCAACCTCCATTAATGATCCTTTAAGCTTCTAAACGTAAATAAAAAAAAAAATTTAAGGCAATTCAAATTACAAACTCCAAAAATATAAAATAACATGTTATATATAACATTTTTTGAAATTGAAATGACCTCAGCGTGGGTGAGCCCTGATTATCTTATTATAAGGCTTGAAAATCAATCCTCATAATAGTGTGAAAAGTTTTGTAACTCTTCCTAAATCAAAAGTTATGCCTATTCAAATCTCTATTTAAAAAAAAATTAATTTTTGTATACTGGTTGTTCAAGTGGTTCGTATAATCAAGATTATCCCATGTATCAATTAAGAAAGAAGAAAATGGATTCTTTTATTGTTGCAATAGACAAGTTAAACATGTCTCTTGAGAGACATGATTAGTGCAATTTGATTGAACTTGTTTGTTGAATATATGAATTAGTGTAATTTTATTGAACCATCTTTTAAAAAACAGTTTACTATAATGATATTAAACTTGATTGTTTTTTAAAAAATAAGATTATAATAATCTAAGCTCATTTTTAATAAGACAAATCTAACTTGCTAATTCTTGAAATTGTCTTCAACTTGGTGGCATAAATTTTATATGAAATATTATTTTTCTTTATCCTAATATCATGAAAACATAACATGTAATATTTGTCTTTTTAAATAATTACATGTCTAATATATATTTATTAAAAATTATTTTCTTAAGCATTCTTGATGGAAGTACAACATCCATAATAGCTAGCAGGGGAAAAAAAAAAGGGGGGGGGGGCGGGGTTAAAGATGGAAAGGCATTTAGAGAAATGGATTATTTAAAAGCGCGGTAACAATTGAAGCTAGTAAAAATAGCCTGGAACATTTCTGAGGAATCGACCCATTTGTCGTTCATTATTTAGCTTTTACGGGTACCTTATTCTTTATATTTTTCTTGCTAGATAGAAATATAGAATATCTTTTATTCTTACATGAGCAGAATTTATGGCCAGTATTTCAACAGGTGTCTCAATTATTTCAGTACCAATGCTTGTACAATGATAATTAACTGTCATAGGAAAACTAAAGAGCGAGAAGCTTCCCTACTTGTCTGTTTTCATTATGCTCTCTCCAAAGCGAGTTTACCAAGATCTGGTGCCTTTCCGCGGTAAAACCACAAGAATAGACACCTGAGGATCATTACCAAGTTTAGAAAGGACGAGCCCGGCATTGGAAAGGCGGAGGATATTTTTAACAGATTTATATTGTGTTTGACTTAATGAAATGGAATGTTTATTCTGTATTTAATATTATAGTAGAATAATCATTCTTTCATTTAATTTATTTAATTTTATGAAAAGTTATATCATAAGTAATATTTAGGGAAATTCTATAATATACCAAAATAAAACAATAAGAGTATAATTTTTATTTCATTTTAATCTTATTTCATGTGAATAAGTCGAATTACTGTTACTAAATATATCATATGTATATTTGGCCATGACAAATCCGTCCCACACACCGCCAAACAACGCAGACAAACGCTAAAATTTCATGTGCTTACGATAATTTGATTAGAATCCATCAAGCAATTGAATTTATGGTATCTCTTGGAGGGATTCTCGATGATTGCAACTAGATCAAATTTTTATAACACGTCCTTCAAGGAACAAGGAAAATTCGAAGAGAATTATAAAATATATCTCCCTGATTTATCGACAAAATACAAAAGTAGGAACCTAAATTATAGACCATACAATCTAATCATGTTTCATAACTATGTAAATTCGCATTCAGGAGCTTCCATTGTAATTTTAAGCGACCCTAACCCTTCAAAAAAAAAAAAAACCAAAAAAATATATAAAAGAAGATGAAGAAAGAAAAACAATTAGACCCATGTCAAGGTTTGATAGATACACTTTTTATGCGGAAAGAGGATGCAGTGCTAGACTATTTGTCCAAGTGAAATTTTTCAAAACTTTTAATAATCTACACTTTGATCATTGGAGGACATGTTTATGAAGTCCAATATAATGGGACAAAATCCTTATGCATTCTAGAGCCATTTGAGTCTCAAATACTAGTTATAATAAGGAAGAGTGATTTAATGAACAATAAAGGGAATAAGAACTATATATAAATGCTTAAGGTCAGCTTGATTCAAATTCTATTTTTTATGATGATTCAACATATATGTGTAATGAATATATATATATTATATTATATTGGAATCCCCCCTCTTTGCTGCCTATGTGTGTATGTATATCACCCCATATTATTATGCTATTAATGAATAAGTATTCCTAATTACGTGGTCATTATATGCTTGTTTTTTACATATATTACAATAAGCACAAACCAACTCAATCATTATCAAATCTAAGTTCATTGCTCGACCTGACCTTCTCATCTTTTATATCTGCACACTTCAGGAAAGACTTGTATAAGATAACCTTATAAATGACCACATTAACTTCATGGAATTTCTTCCCTCATTCATGTTTATCTCGAAAACCTAATTCCTTAATCACATTGCTCCTATCTTATAAAAACCCTTTTTACTTTAAACGTACAAGGTGAAAACCCAATTAATAAGGTCATTGCCATATAAAAGTTGATACATGATTTCCAAATAAAGATATTGATCCTTTTAGGAGTAAGATGAACTGATAACCATCTTCAAGGCGTTTTATTAACTTTTTAATGATAACTTTTTAAATGCTGAAGTGAAGAGATAAAGAGAATAAATTTTGATGATTTGAAATGACACTAACCTTTGAGCTACTGCCCTTAAACATCAATCAATGCACTGAGTTCACATAATCATCTGAAAAGGGAATTATTTATCAAGAAAAGCTAATAGGTAGTAAATGCTTTGATAAACTAGGTCAAGTCACACTTTTATCTTTTATCAAAAGATTCGTGTCCATGTTTATAAGTTTAGTGCTTGGTAAAGAGAAACTACCCTAAAAAATAATGACAAAACTTAAATAGGAAGTCCGCAATCCTAGTGGATTTTCTCTTTTTTTTTTTCTTTCCTTTTTTTCTTTCCTCCTTATTCTTTGGGTGAAAAGAAAAAAGTATGATGAGAATTTACTGTTTTCATAATACTGTTTATTCGTGTCTCAATAAATAAGTATTTGATATATGAATAAAATAAAAAATTTTCAAAATAATTTCGGTAATACTCATTACTTTAAAATAAGTGTCAAATAACTATTTATTGAAATTGGAAGGAAACATCATTATGCGACGAGCGACGCAAGGGTGTTTCCAAGAAGCAGAGTCGTTATTCAGAACCAGTACCATTCCACGTGAGTGCTCCGTGTACATAATATTCTCGGCGCCACAAAATGACAAAACCACAAAAAAAAAAAAAAAAACAAAACATAGCAAACCGTGAAATTAAAAAAAAAAAAAAAAAAACACACTTAACTGTGTCACAGTGTCAGTGAAGTGAGTGCTCATTTGAAGTCGAGCCCTCTCTCTCCTCCTCTGTTCTTCTTCTTCTTCTTCTTCTTCGGACAACCCTCAAACCAAACTTCCCAGTTCCTCAAAAATGCCTGCTTAGGGTTAGGTTTAGAGATCTTGTTCTCTTTTGTTTCCTCTACATCCCTCTTAAAATGAACCCAATTGAGGAAGATGCGGAGTACAGGAGAAAAGAACGCATTGCACTTGTCACCATCGTAGTCCTCGCTTCTCTTGCCGTGGCTTCTCTCCTTGTAGCTTTTAGCTACTACTGCTATATCCGTAATAAAGTCTCCAAGCGTTTGAAAAATCACAAGGGTTAGTTTTGTTGGTTATCGTTTGAATCCTTCTTTGTTTTTCTTACGGTTCTTTTTGTAAAATTCCTGAAGTTTTTGCAAAAAGATCGAAACTTTAGGGGGTTCTAGTTCGTAAGTAAGATACCCAGTTTTGAGTTAACTTGTTGATTTGAAAGAGTAATGTATAAAAACAATGTATGTTATGTTCGTTGTAGTAAAATGATGAAAAAGTAGTGTCTTTTAGTGGATGGGTTTTAGTATATCATAAAAATGATTGGAATGTGAATCAAAACAAAAGCGGCTTTCTTGGAAATGTATAGTTTGTTGCTTGGAAGTGGAAAATTTATACGGAACGACAATGTTGGTTACCCCCATGATTAAAGCATAATGACATGATGGCTAAGTTCAACTTCCATTGGACCACTTTTTCAAGTCAACTACATAGTCCAAGCTGGTCTTAGTGTGTGTTGTTTTGTGGAAAATCATTTTGCAGACTCTTTCTGAGCATTTGTTGTATCCAAAACCTTACAACTATTGAATATCATCTTAATAATCTCGAGAGGTTGCAGTTAAAAATGACTTTTAGCGCTAAGTGGCTATGGAAGACTGGTGTCAACGGCCTTTAAAGTGGAGGTTAGCCATTCGGAAAATACGAATGGACATGAGAGAACTGAGTTTCTCCTTTGAAGAAAGAAAATCATTTTTCTTATTTTCCAATGATGGGTAAGCACCATATCTGAATGTCAGCTGCTACATCGCCTCTCACATGACTCACATCTAAAGCCTACTAATTTTGTTGACATTGCGATGATAATATTTAATAGTTTGAAATTTTTAATAATTTTAATATTGGAAAAGTCTTGAGCACATTTTTCATGAAACAACAGACCCTTATTATGGTTTTTATATTTTAGTTTATATTTTAGGGGACTTAAGTTGTGTATCACTATTATTAGGTGGTTTCTGATGCAGATGGAATCAGTCCAGTCAAGATTCTAACCGTTTCATTTTTCCATTTAGCATATCCTGCTTTAGTAAATCCATTGGATGGTGGTTGATCTGTTCTGGTTTTGATTTCTTTTCTCATGAAGGGGTTGATCGTGAGGAGAAAGGTGATTGTGGGAATCTGCAAGTTGTTTCTGAGAAGGGTCTTCAGGTGTTTACTTACAAGCAACTGCATTCGGCAACAGGTGGCTTCAGTAAATCAAACGTGGTTGGACATGGTGGATTTGGATCAGTGTATCGTGGAGTGCTTGGTGATGGTAGGAAGGTTGCTGTTAAGTTGATGGATCAAGCAGGAAAGCAGGGGGAGGAGGAATTCAAAGTGGAGGTAGATTTTTTTTTCTTTTTTATCTATTACTTTTTCCATTTACTTGATTAAATAGCTGAAGCTTTGGTTTGTGTCTTTTCTTTTATGTAGGTGGAAATGCTTAGCCGGCTGAGGTCTCCCTATTTGCTGGCTTTGCTTGGATACTGCTCTGATCATAATCACAAGTTGCTGGTTTACGAGTTCATGGCAAATGGAGGGCTGCAGGAGCATTTGTACCCTATGAGCAGTATGTGACATTACCTATGTTTGTCTTTAACCATAAGATGAGAATGAGCATGCAGTCAATACAACTTTCCAGTTAAAGGACTAGGAAATGTCTTCTTTCGTCTATGGTTTTCGCTGGATTGATTTACTGCTCAGTTAAAATCAGCTTTTACAATTTCTCACCGTTATAATGCATGTCTTTCATATTTGTGCATGATAATTTGAGTACAAAATGCCATTAGGCAGTAGTAAAGATATTACATTCCCCTTCGCTTACACCCCCACAAAAAAGGGGAAAAAGAATTTAGAATTGAGTGGAAGTGGTTGGTCATATCAACAGTTGCATGTAAATGGCAATTGATGTATTACTCCTTCTGCTTTTGGTTTCCTTGTGGGCAATGAACAATGAATCCATTTCTCTCAAGTTCATCCTCTGAAGGTTGTATATCTTTCAATGAATTTTCTAGTTAAGTTTATCAACCTAATGGAATTTACCATTGTTTTGTTTGCAATCATGATTTCTGCTAACAGAACTGCTAGAAAGGCGGTATTAAAGTCACCACATTACAGAAATACTTCAGAAAATGGTAGTTTGCAATGGGGATATCCTCTATTGTAGCCAGGCCTTAGAAATTCTTTGATTGCTTGCCCATCAAATAGCTTTGTGTCTAGTTTATGCTATTATATAGCAAGAAGGTGTCTTCCACTCTGCACTTATATTATCCTGATCAATCAATTGGTTAGCTGCTTATCCAAATTTTGAACTTTAAATTGGTATCTTAATGCACATCAATGTTATGCTCCTGCACTTTCTCTGAGGTTTATATTTATAGTGAATCTTTTAGCAAAGGATGTAGCTAGAGCTATTACAGCATTCAAATTAGTTGTCATTTAATTTTGTAGGTTCTATTTCTCTTTACTCAAGGTTAGACTGGGAAACACGATTGAGGATAGCTCTTGAAGCTGCTAAGGGTCTGGAATATCTTCATGAACATGTTGAACCTCCAGTAATACACAGAGATTTTAAGAGTAGCAACATCCTCCTGGACAAGCAATTTCATGCTAAAGTCTCAGATTTTGGATTGGCCAAAATTGGGCCTGAGAAAGCTGGTGGCCATGTTTCTACCCGAGTTTTGGGTACCCAAGGATACGTAGCCCCTGAGTAGGATATATTTTACAAGTCTCTCTGTTTTAGCTCCATTCATCTTGCAAGGCATAGTTGGGTTCCTAAGATTTTCATCGGGCTCTCTCTGTTTGCAGGTATGCATTGACAGGTCATTTAACTACAAAATCAGATGTCTACAGCTATGGGGTTGTCCTGCTGGAGTTGCTCACTGGCAGAGTTCCAGTGGACATGAAGAGACCTCATGGAGAAGTAGTACTTGTATCTTGGGTGAGTTCATTCTTTCAAATCTATATTCATACTCCTGGATAATATTTCAATTGCATCTCTTATTGATGTTTATTTATTTGTTTATTTTTAAGAATTCTGATGGTAGAAAGTAGAAACCACTCTAGTTTCTTTACTAATACTAAATCGACAAGTTGTATTTCTTGTTTTCGTCATTCTTTTGCCTTATGCTTTTTTTCCCCCCTTCTTCAATTCCAGGCTTTACCTCAGCTAACCGATAGAGAAAAGGTGGTTCAAATCATGGATCCTGCATTAGAGGGTCAATATTCACTCAAGGAGGTTATTCAGGTAGCAGCAATTGCCGCAATGTGCGTGCAACCAGAGGCGGATTATAGGCCACTAATGGCTGATGTTGTGCAATCGCTAGTCCCATTGGTGAAGAATCGCCGATCAAATGCCAAAGTAGGTGGCATCTCTGGTCTCAATGCTCCCAAATCACCAGGAGGACTCGATCCGGGGAAAACAACCTTATAAAACTGGTTGTGCGATTACTAATTAATAAATTCTAGTGTATTAATTCTAGGGTAAGGAAGAGTACTCTAGATTCTTTATTAGGATTGTGCCATTAAGACTACTGTAGGATTCTTGTATTATATATGTTGCACTACGTACCTTACTAGTTAAGGCGACGGCAGTTGTACCATGCAATATTTTATAATCCGTCAGTCTGTGTGATGTTCAACTTGGAGGCATGGCAAACAGGCGGAAGGAGTGTAGAATCACAATGTGTCGGTTTAATGGAGCAGGTGGTTAGTTTCGTTGGCTGAAAAAATTTCAGCCTATGGAGATTCTAATTCCATCTTCTTGATCTTTATCTCAGGCTTTTTCTGGGGATATTTCTGGAGTACATGCAAGCCTGCGAATTGTATGGTTTAATCATATGATATCTTACTTAAATTCAGTTTCTTTATCTTCATAACCATGTTTACAAAATCATTTTGTTTACATACTTAATTTCAGACTGCAGGTATGACTTTGCCACAAGAGGAAGTCACAGCTGTTGATTTCTTCAAGTGTGGCTGGAGCTCTTTAAAATTGGGTTGAAGTTGCAGAAGTCAAAAAGAAGCTAGTTGTATTTTATACAGATGTTGATTTTGAGTAGTTTGAGGTTATATTCAACTAAAACATGATAGACCAATGATTCAATTTTTCAAATGCGAATTCGGACTAAATTTTTATGGCATTAATTGTAAAAAAGTCATATAACGCATAACCACTTCCTTTGACTCTATCAGTTTGCTAACTGCTATGTCGTACTCTAGGAAATTCACTAAAAAGCGCCCAAAACAATCTTATTGACTTTTCTTTATGGAAAGAGCTGTGATTGTGCGGTTATATTAGTCCTTTGAGAACTTTCATAGGTTCCATATTTATCTATATCGAAGATTTATGTGGTTTTTGTTGTAAGGTTTTTAAAGAGCTAAGTCTGTCAAAAGCATTTGTGGTACAAATAAGTCGAGTGTTTTTTTTTTTTTTTTTTTAAAGAACTAACTTTAGTCATAATGGACCTTTATTAAAAGGTATTTAACTTAAAGTACTTATGTTATTAATCTTGGTAAACCTTTGATAAAGATGGTTCAATGAGGCCATCGAAATTACTGATTCTTCTGGTGATGTTATTGCTTAGGGTATTCTAAGGCTTCTAAGCAGCGCAAATAGCTGCATTTTACGATTACTTTGCATTGGGTTAACCATCTGACGTTTTCTATTGAATGGTTTTCTTCCTAATTCATATGGATTTTGTTTTATATCATTTTAAGATTTTACATGACTTGCTATTGATATTGATAGGATTTTTACCAATATGTCTAGTTTTCTATGGTTGATACATGGCTATCCATCATTTTACCTCAATCAACATGAGATAGAGAAGGAATCACGGCGTCTTGAGTTGCTTGGATCGCGGCCAAGGCTTGGAAAACGGCTATCTTGCACCCGTGGTCTATCTTTGCCATGTTGCTATGACTGTATCGAGATAAGTCAAGAAGACACGATACTAGATTTGAGCTAGATTGCGTTTTGATTGGATTAGTTCATATAGGTTTTTCCCAAAAAGAAATGCTACAGATAATTGTAGCTTAAGTTAGAAAAAAAAATTACATTAATTTTAAAATTTGAAGTAAGTCAAATCCATCAAGCTTATAAATTAGATAAATTGAATAGAATATGCATCTTAAGAAACTCAAGCTTCATTGATAGCCATTGTATTAAGACTAGACTTTTGAGCTAAATTTAGAACAAGCCATTCTAGATGAGTTTGATCTAAAACATAATGATTTGATACAATTACGCTAAAATTAACTATATATATATATATATATATTAAATCCCAATAAAAGGTCTATTAATCCTCTTCCTTTAATGGGAATTTTCATTTCCGCTTGAGTTTCGCAGTACTCTTTGATTTTGTCATTTATTTTATTTTTGGCAAAACTCGTCAAAAGTTGGGTCTTCATCTGGTTTGTATTTCTATTTTCTAGCCCAAGTTGTGTATTCTTCCCTCTTGAAGTAGGTAAAGTTATAAGCAATTTCAAGAATCTGAACCACCTTGAACATTTTAAAATTGACACTCCATCTCAAATTGAAGACTTGGATAATAGAACAAATTGAATTTTCTCTCCCTTTATGCAATCCACGGGAAATGCACTTCCTTTTCTATATTTAGTCCCCTCCTCCTTCTCTCCCAGTTCAAATATACTCTTTTAGAAAATAACCCTTGACAGGTAAAAGTTAATTATATTTATATTGAAATTTAATCAACTCCTATAATATAAAAGCCCACGATGGATGAAATAACTAAGGCTACAAACAAGCCAAACTTGAGCCTAATGTAAAGCTCATTTATCTAAACGATCCAAGCTCGAGTAGGGATGCAACTGGGTTGAGTTTCAGGCGGGTCATATGAATCCAAATCCAAATCCGAACCCGCTATACTATAAGGCATACCAAACCCGATCCTATAACCATGTAGGGTTTTCCTTCTATATCTAAACCCATCCTACAGGGTTTACTCTAAAATTTGCCAACCGCTCAGTTACTAGTCTGATTATCAACCCGATTACCCGCCTGACCACCCACCTAATTATCAATTCAAACCTGCCCTACTTATTTTTTTTTCAATGGATTCAACATACTTAAGCTAATAAAATAATAGTCTAATAATATAGCAATTCATCTTCTCTTTGCCAACCTATTTTTAAACTTAGCTTGTTACTATGTTTACATTTAGTAAATATATTTACATTACAATTTTTTTTTACTATTACTAACAAGTCAAGTGGTATCCAACGGGTTTTAGTAGTATCCAAACCTTACTCTAATACCTTATAGGGTGTTTTACCTATGTCCAAACCCGACTTTATTATCGTATAAGGTTTTATTGGGTTGGACGGGTCAGAAACCCATCAATAGCCGACCCCGTTGCATCCCTAAGCTCGAGAACCTAGCCTTTCATTTTACTTTATGGTTATGCTATCATAACATGTTGCTGAATGGAAGGATCTTATCAACATCCATGAATGATAAATAATAGATTGAATTGTCGAATCTCATTTTAGGCTCATGGACAGGCTCGCAAGTAGACTCGTTAACAGGCTTGTTAACAAGCATATTAGCAAATTTTATATATTCCATATGCATGATATATTTTTCTATAATTAAAATAATAAAACTAATTTCTGCTTAATATATATGTATATATATTTAGCAATTTATATATATTATTTTTGGTTGAAAAAAAATAAATGTGGCTATTTAAATGAGTCGAACCTAAGCTTTAATTTCATGCTCGACAAGAGCTCATTAGGCTCAACAAAAAGCTCGACTCAGCTCAAGCTCAATTCGTAAACAAGTTGAGCTTGAGCTTCAAATAAAGCTCATTTAGCTAAATAAGTCAAGCTCGAGTTTAGATTTCGGCTTTGATAAAAAACTCGGCTCGAATTCAAACTTGATGATTTTTAAACAAGCAGAGCCCAAGCCTTCAAAAGCTCAGCCTGTTTGCAGCCTTAGGAATAACTACAAATCTTAATATCCATGCAATTATAAAATAGTTACACACAATCCAAGCTTGATGAGGAGGATCCTTAGCTAATGATATTCATTACCTACAAACCTGAGCAAGATTAACCTCCTATAGTGTATGTTATCCATTAGGCAACTTTGTAATATTTTACAATATCCTCATTCTTCTCATCTCAATAAAAAACAAATCGGCTTTAGTAGTTAGCTTTGGAACTAAGTTTTGCAGCCTTATTTCTCCTTTAGCTTGAAAGATTGTAACTCTTTGATATGGATAGAATTCGTATTTGAGTAAACATAGATCTATTTAGATTGCCTGATTTTTATTTATATTTTATTTGTATAGAATCTGCTTTCTTATCTGTATATTATCTATATCTAATCTATTTCATTTGATTATGAATAAAAAGTCCATTTTTTATTTATATTTGTTTCTTTACAAACATATGTTTGAAATCGACGAGAAATAGATGAAACAAACAAACATTGTAGAATTGAATTAGAAAAAAAAAAGAAATTTAATATTTTTGAGTTTTTGTGTTTTGTGATTTTTATTGATTTTTAGATTGAAAAACAAGAAATGCAAAGACATGAACAAATCAAATTATTGGATATGATGCACTGATAACCAAATTAATTTGGGATTCATTAATCTTTAATTGATATGACACAAAATTAAAGAGAAACGTGGGCTTCAAACTATTCAATTGATATAACATGATTGGATAAATTTGAAGGGATTATTCATCACAATTCAAAATGAATTGGAAAAAAGAGGGTTTTAGAGAAACTCTATGCAAAGTAATCTTTTCCAATAAAAAATATATCAGACAAATTATATGAAGAACACAACCTTTGACAAAAGAACACAGCTTGACAAAATAGAACAAAGGTAAGAGCACAGCTTAATTTTTGTTAACATGCATTTCTTGAGAAATGAGATGTTGGTACCTTTATTGATTTTTTTTTTTTTTTTTGAAAAGCAATGCTCTATTTTGTTGTACACATTATTCTTTTTTGAGTTTCATAATAAGTCTTCACTTTGATTGTAAGATTAATGATTTAGCTATTTGTGTGTGTGTGTGTGTATCTCGTAAGATGGGTTTATTTAAGTTTGTTGTGGCTATGTTTCTGGTTTACTTTTTTGGATTAGATTTTTTCTTTGTTTGTGCTATTGGTTATGGTGTTGTTTGGGATTGAATTGGAAGGAAAGTGCATGATTTGACTTTATACATATGCTAGTTTTGGCTTAGATATAGTGATTTCATTGTGTTTCTTGTTCCTTTGTATATGTTGCAAAATGTATTTTCCTTTGATGCATGTTTATCTATCTACATATGTTGTGTTCATTTGAAAATCTGGTTGTTGTTGATAGAATTTTTTACTTTTTAGGACTTTAATTTTATGTTAGTAAAACAAATTATGTATATTTTGATATCTCAATATTTCTTGTGGTTATCTAATTATCTTAGAAAGTAAGGATGCAATGAGACTAGTCATTGTAGGGTACTTGACCTAGTAAAAACCCCATAGGGGTTTCGGGGTAGGTTTATGCATCATTTAAAAACCATACAGGTTTTTAAGATAGGTTTCGAGTCATATATATAACCTAATGAGAAAACACAACCACTATAAATATAAAATAAAATTAAAAAAAAATTAATGGCCTGATTTGATAATGCCACAAAAAAGGAAAAAAAAACCGCATTTTAGTTCTACTCTCTCATTATCTCTAATTCAATATTTCACTTTCTTTCCTTGTCTCTCTTTTGTCTTTTGTCCTATCTCTCATTTTCACTCTCTCATCCATCATCTCTATCCCTATTTTCCTCCTCCATTGGCATCTTTGTCTCCAATCTCTTCGAATTGTTAGCCCATCGCCCATGCTAACATGCAATATTAATCTCTCTCTCTCTCTCTCTCTCATATTATTTGCAATTTTGTGTTTACTTTCATGAAAAAGTCTTGATTTTTAATAATGTGTTAAGCTTTATAGTGTGTTTCTTGTGTTTTCTTATTAGTTTGTGATTTTTATTTGTATAGTTTAAATTCAATAGCATGATTCAAATAAAGTTTTGATTTTTTTTGTTAATTTGTTGATCGAGTTAGGTTTTCGTAGAGTAGAAAATTTTAAGAAATGGTGGAAGAACTTGTTGTACTAAATGATTAGATTTTAGTACTAGGGCAAAGTTGTTGTTTGTGAATATGGGTTTACATGTAAAGTTGTGTTTGTGTATATTTAAATATTAAGTTTGTATAACAACTAAACAAGTTGCACATTAAAAAATTTGATGAAATGTGAGTAGATTCAAGTAGGATAATGCTGACAAACAGAAATCCATGTACATCACAATTAAGGTAAAATTGTAGTATTTGACATTGTTTATATTATAAAAATTTGTACCTCTTGATTTTTTTTTTTTTTTGTTTAACTTCTCTCTTATTTATCCATTTAATATCTTATCAAATTCTGATGCTTTATAAAGTTTTATGTTTACTTATATATATATATATAATCCGCATCTTAGTGTTATGTATTAATGTCTTGATTTTATTTATTCCTTGTAATTGATTTCTATCTTGTAATTGATCAAAGCACTCATTATTGAAAATACATTTTTGAAATAAAAGAAAAAAGAAATAATACAAAAATCCTATCGAGACGGGTTGAGTTGAGAATCAGGTCTGCTAAAATCCTATAGATGGAGTTTTTGGTATCATGGAAACAACCCTATAAGGTTTTTCTCAAGTTTATAGAGATCTATAACCAACCAAGTCAGATTCTGGTTTTATATTATGACTTATCCCAAACCTAATTTGGTTAAATCTCCATTAGAAAGTGTGTGATGATGGGATAAATAAAGTTTTATATGTTTTTGAAAGGGTAGGTTGTGTGTATGTTTACCATTGTATCTATAGAATTTAACTAAATGTGATCACGATGCACTTTTTATTCTAGGTTCTAAAAAGCTAACATCCTCAATGCACAATTTTTTTCTATATTTTGTTCACAAATGTATATGATATATTGGATATAGAGGAATTAATCGTTACTTTTAAGATAGATTGCATGCTTGATTTAAGGAATATTATTTTATTTCAATATATGTTTTTCTTCACTTGAATCTAAAAGAGCTAGGAAAGAGAAAATTGAGTATTGTGATTTATAGAAATTTTGCCTATTACGTTAGTTTTCTCTTCTAACTTCACTGCTTGAATCTAGTTGTCTTCATTGGTTTTGTTTCACTATATCAAAATAAAGGTTAAAAAGTTTATAATCAAGCTAACAATTTGCAATTTTGTCACTATTATGCCTTATTAGCCTCTACAAACTAATCACACAAATACAATGACTAACTTTTAAACAAGCTCTCATGATGAATAATTTAATCATTGATTACAAAAATGTAATTCCTCAAAAACTTTAAGCTCCAATCTCTAAATATTGAAATATAAAATTGTAGCTGAAAGAATTTGTATGTTATTGAAAATTGATTTATTGCTTCACAAAATGTCTAGAAGATTAACTTGTTGTATGTTGTTTTTTTTTCCCTCTTCATTATCTTTAAATTGCAACATTCACAAATCGGTTGAGAAAACTATGTAACTTCCCTTATTTAAGCAATATTATTTATTGAATATAATTTGAAATATCTTGTAAAAATTCTAAAATATAAACAAAAAATAGAACATTTACATTTCATAAACACAAAAAAAACTAAGAAAATTTAAAACAATAAAATGCATATGCATGAATAAATAAATTGCACTCATTTAACATTACACAAAAGCAATTAAATTAACGTATCAACATCCAATTTAATAGAAATTGTATGCTAACAAAATTAAAAGGATAAAAAATTTATGTATCTTATATAGAAAGAACACGGGAACACATAAAAGGGGAAGAATTAATTTTTTTTCCAGAATTAATTGTTGTATCAAAATTTAAAACTTTATTGTATTAGAATTTCATCCCTTCTAATTATACTTTATTTAAATGCATAGATAATTGTCAAGCAAATAACTCAAATATAATGTGGAATTTAGTTGTTTAATATACACAATGTGAATTAAAAAATGATATAAATTTGATTATATTCTACAAATTTTTATTATGTGAATTCCTAGAGTTTTATACTTCACTTATTTCTTATTATTTAAAGTTATCTAAATGTCTTCAATATAGTATTGTAATTTGTGGTAAATTTCATGCTGCATGATTGTGTTTTTATTCAATTTCATTTTATTCACATGTGTTTTAATTTTTTTTTATTTTATTACAACTAAATAATAATAATTTTATTGAAGTATTCTATTAGCATTTATCAAATGTTTCTATGTATAAAATTCATTTCTCTTCGTAAATGGCAACAAGTGACTTTATATACTTCATGACCAATAATTCAACATCAATCATAAAGATAGAAATTGACATGATTTTTTATGGCTCAAAATTAACATATCTTAGGTTAATGGGTCTTAATAACACTAGTACATTGTTAATTAACAAAAGAAGACCTAATTATAATAAAATCTATATATAAATATCGTTAAAATAACTATATAATATCATTATCATTTCTATTTAATACATGGCAATATTCATCTATTTTTTATTCTAGCATTTTTAATAAATGAATGTTCTTTTAACTACTTCTTCTTTATATATTGATTATTATCCATTATTATTAGGCGGATCCAATTATTCGGGTCAAAAAATTAGAAATCAAAGTATGACATATCTTTTGTATTTATCTTATTCAACGGTTATCTCTTCTCCCGCTTAATTCTTGTAACAAACCATTTATTCTTTTTCTTTTCTTTTTAATTTCCATACACACAATGTAGGTTTTCATTCCTAGTAATATAGGACTAATATAACAAATACTACTTAAATTTAACGAAAATATTTAATTAACTACCCAAAATTTGTTTTGTCAATATACTACCTAAATCAACTTTTTGTGACCTTGTCTAACTTCGTTACCTTTGTTAAACATCTAACATTAACGATTTAACACATCTTCGTATCCCTAACAAAACTACATTTGTCTTTCATCATCATCATCTTCTTCTTGTTCTTCTTATTCTTCTTCGAACTCTCCCTTATCTTTCCCCTTTTGCTTCTCTCTTCACAACCAGACACTATCCATTACTTTCCTTTGTTATGAATGCCAACAGAAGACATCGAAGGAAATTCAATACTTAGTTGACTATGTTAGTTAAACATAGACTAGCATATAGAGGAGGAATAGTACAAGTTACAAGTTATAGAAAGTTACAGCTGTGCAAGTTTCATAATATAGTCCTTGTTTAAACTCCTTACCTTTCTATATTCATTTGTTTTCTTTAGCTTAAAATCAGTATTTTGACTAAAGAAAGAAGCCCTATATTAGACAGAGGGAACAAAGACGAGAGGGTACTTATTTTGTTTAAAAGAGGCAAGTGAATAAAGCTAATTCTTGTATGGTTAAGGTTATTCGAGACTTAGGGTTTTCTTGTTGAAATCTGGTCGTCCACGTGGCTTAACATTTGGTATTTTCATTGCCCTTAAACTCAAGCGCCATGGTAGAAGGCACAAGAGGCATTGCTTGCTCACAAGAAGATTTGCAACAACATGAAAGTAAGATCTCTTCATTAGAATAAAAAATTGAAAGATCACTATTTGATATGGCTCAAGGACTACAATTTGTTAAGTTGCAAATGGAGAATCAGACTACTCACATCAATAATAGTAGTTCATCATTTCCTTCATGTACTAATGATGATCATCAATTTTCTTACATAGGAATATCAAGTTGGAACTTCCAAAATTTTATGGCTTTAATCCTCTATCATGGACATTTCAAGCCAATCAATTCTTTGATTTTCATCAAGTCCCTAAATTCGGACAATTAAAAGTTGTTTCCTTGACAATGGAGGATGATACTTTAGATTGGTATCAATGGCTGTATAGAAATAACTTGTTATCTACATGGCTTGCTTTTATCAAAGCCTTAGAAACCTAATTTGGTCCCTCTTTGTTTGATGACTATTAGGGTAAACTATCAAAGCTAGTTCAATCTAGATCTATTGAATACCAACATAGCTTTTGTGAATGGCCTTTCGAAGTATTTTCTTAAGAGTTGTTTCATTTTGGGTCTCAAACCCTTATTGCAACAAGAGATCTGGCCCATCAACCTACTTCCCTTTTGCATGCTATTAGTTTGGCCAAATTACATGAATCTAAATTTCAACAGTTTAGTACTTTTAAATACCCTACTATTTCATTTTAACCCCACTCTTCTTACAAACCCACATTCTAATCTTCTTACACACCTCCTTCTTCTATATTTTCCAAGCCTAAACCCCCTGTTTCTACTACCTCATCTTCTCATTCTATTATCCCAAAAAGCTTCTTCCTTTTAAAAAAACTTACTCCTACCAAAATGGCCATTAAAAGAGAAAAAGGCTTGTGTTTCAATTGTGACGAGAAATTTAATAAGGGACACATATGTAAAGCTAAGGTTTTGATGTTAATGCAACCTGATGATGACTCATATTGTGATATTCCTTCTCTAACTGACTTAGGAGAATGTCAGATGCTTTAAACACAATTTAAATTAGCATCATGCTTTATTAGGAATTCATGCCCCTAAAACCTTGAAATTAATGGATAAAGTTTTTGGTAAGGAAGTATCTAAACTGGTGGACTCAAGGAGTACTCACAATTTTATCCAAGAACATGTGGCTAAACTTCTATGTTTGCCTATTCTTGCTTTTAATTCTTTTCTAGTCATGATTGGTAATGGTAAGTATCTTACTTGTTCCGGTTTTTTGTCAAAGTGTGCCTCTTATTTTACACAACAATGAATTTTTGGTCGATTTCTATGTTCTTCCTATTTGACGACATGTATGGTCCTAGGAATTTAGTGGCTTACTACCTTAGGGCCTATTACCGTAGATTATTCTACAGTCACAATGCAGTTTATGTTGAATGGCCAACACATTCTCCTTAAAGACAATTTAGTTATCGGTCCTAAACAAATTGAACTACGTCAGATTCATAAATTGATGAAATCTAATAATGTGGCTTGTTTCTTTAGTCCTGTGGCTCAAGGGAGAATTTTTGTCATGATATCACTAGCAATAGTGTTATAGAAGCACTTTAAGGCAGATTTCATAAATTTTTTTAGTCTCCTTCATCACTACCACCTTTAGGGATGTGCAGCATTATATTCATTTGCAAAATGAGTCCAAAACTATTAATGGTAGGCCTCATTGTTACCTTTATTTTCAAAAAAGCAGAGAATGAGAAATTGGTTTAAGAAATGTTGGATTATGGAGTTATTCGCCTTAGTATCAGTCCCTTTTCCTCCTGAGTCCTTTTAGTGAAGAAAAAAGATGGTTCTTGGCATTTCTATGTCAATTACAAAGATTTAAATCAAGCAACAGTGTTAGGTAAGTTTCCTATACCCACTATTGATGAGTTATTTGATGAATTACATGGAGCACATATTTTTTTCTAAACTGAATTTACGTGTAGGTTATCATCAGATTCACATGTCTCCTAAGGATGTTCATAAAATAGTTTTTTGTACTCATGAAGGCCATTATGAATTCTTCGTAATGCTTTTGGGCTTACTAATGCACCCTCCACTTTTCAAGCCATCATGAACTTTATTTTTTGACCTTACCTTAGAAAAATTTGTCATCATTTTTTTATGACATTTTGGTTTATAGGGTGTGTATGGAGGATCATATTTCACACTTGACACAAGTTTTTACTTGTCTAGAGGAACATCAGTTTTATGTGAAACACTCTAAATACTCTTTTGCTAAGACCAAGATCAATTACCTTAGCCATATAGTGTTTGCTGAAGGGGTCACTCCAGACCCAACTAAAGTGCAAGCCATACATGAATGGCCCACCCTTATAACTTCTAATCAATTATGGGGTTTTTTGGGGTCCTATAGAGCTATTATAGATGTTTTGTCTGTCATTATGCCAATATACAGCTCCCTTATAAATTTATTAAAGAAAGATGCTTTCTATGGGATGAGAGTGCTACTGTTGCCTTTCTAAAACTAAAGGATGCTTTGAAGTCTACCCTAGTTTTAGCTCTCCTGATTTTTCTCAAACATTTGTTATAGAGTTTGATGCATCAAGGGATGCAATGGGAGTGGTGCTACATCAGAATGCACAGCCTATAGCCTTTTTTAGTAAAAAAATTCCCTTTACAAAATGGTAGCCATTGTTGAAGCTATTAAAAAATGGAGACACTATCTTTTAGGGAACATTTCATTATTAAGACAAATCAAAAAAGTCTTAAAGAGATACTTACTTAGGTGATTCAAACCCCAGAACAACAACAATACTTGGTTAAATTGTTGGGATACGATTACGAGATTATATATAAGCTGGAACCGAGAATAAGGTTGCTGATTCCTTGTCTCAAAGTTTTTCTGAGGAGGCTCAATTCTTTACTTTATCCTTATCATATTTAGACTTTGTTGTACTACTTAAAACAGAGTTTGAAGATAATAAGGAATGGAAGAAATGGATGATTAATTGTGAGCAAGGAGTCTCTTTGCAGGGCCACTCAGAATTAAAGATGGTTTGCTTTTTCTTGGAGATAAGATTTTTATTCCTCCTTATTCATCTATTATCAATTCACTGTTATTAGAATTTCATACTTCACATAGGAGTGGACATCTTGGAGCATTGCAAACTTTAAGAGACTCAATGAATTTTTTTTTTTTTTGGAAGAGTATGGGGAAGGATGTAGATGACTTTGTGAAGCACTGCCACATTTGTCAACAGATCAAATACTTGACAACAAGTTCAACAGGCTTACTTCAGCCTTTACCTATTTCTCAAAATTTTTTTGAGGATTTTATTGTGGATTTCATTACTAGGCTTCCATTATACAAGGTTTATTCAGTTATTCTAGTGGTAGTCGATCGTTTAACAAAGTATTGCATAGGTCCTTTTACATCATCTTACTTAACTACATTAGTAGCTTCATTGTTTGTGGATATTGTGATTAAATTACATGGATTTCCTAAATCCATTGTTTCTAATAAGGACAAGGTGTTTATGAGCCGCTTTTGGAATGAACTATTTAGGTGAGTGGGACGACATTAAAGATGAGTTGAGCTTATCAACCTCAATCTAATGGTCAGACTGAGGTGATGGATCAATGCTTGGAACAATATTTAAGAGCGTATGTCATGGATTCCCCTATTTTATGGCCTAAGTTTTTGCCATAGGCTAAGCATTGTTTTAATACTAGCTATCACACAAGTGCCAGTATGACACCTTTCTAGACATTATATGGCAGAGTTCCACCTAATATTCCCCATTATGTCCAAGGCCACTCTTCTTTAGAAGCTGCTAATCATGAACTTATGTCTAGAGATGTTATTTTGAAAATTTTGAAAGTTAATCTAGGTTAGGATCAGCTTCGTATGAAGCATTTAGCTAACAATCACAAAGTGGATAAATCTTTTGAAGTTGGGGATTTCGTGTACATGAAGTCGCAACCATAGGTAAACTTCTTTGACCAATAGGCTTTCTTACAAGCTATCACGATGATATTTTGGGCCTTTTAAAATAGTGAGGAAGGTTAGGAATGTGGCATATCTTTGGATCTATTGGAATATTAAAAATTCATCCGATTTTCCATTTTTCATTATTAAAAAAGGCTTATAGAGACTCTTTTAAGATGGTACCACTTCCTCAAGATTCTTTTGAGAATCATCCTATTTTTAGGCCATTAGCTATTTTGGACATGAGGATTTTAGTGCAACAGGGAGTTAATGTACCCTAACTTTTAGTCCAATGGGAATTTGTTCCTACAAAGAATGCATCATGGGTAGATGTCTCAGATTTCAAGTGGGATTATCCTAACTACTACCTTGAGGACAAGGTGATTTTTTTTCAACACCAGAGGAACATGTTATGAATGCCAACAGAAGACATCAAATGAAGCCTCAATACTTAGCTAACTATGTTACCTAAACATAGACTAGCACATAGAATAGAATAGTACAAGTTACAACTTAAAGTTGTACAAGTTTCATTATAAAGTCCATGTTTGAAACAAGGCAAACATTTGTGACTGCTTATGTATGGGTAGGCATTTTAATACAAATAATAAAGCAACAAAGCAGACAAGCTTTACCCTCAAAATATTAAGTTTTGGGAGTCTCTGGAGACTCGAAATCCAGAACTAAGCTTTCCTTCTTTACCTTGCAAACAAAGTAGAAACAGATTGTTAGTGATATAGACTAAAGTAATTGACATAATAGAGATTATAGAACTCCTTACCTTTTTAGATTCATTTGTTTTTGTTAAGTCTCCTATTTTGGTTTTGATGATAACAAAACATCTATAAGTTTTTACTAATAAAGTTGTCAAGTGTAAAACTTTCAAGTATAAAATATGTCAAAAGATAAATATGGTGAAATCATAAAAGATGCTAAAGCAAAGACTAAAGCATAAAGTAAATCTAATGAGATTCAAAAAATCTGATAACTCAGAAGGTAACTCAAGAGTACACCTACTACACGAGAAAAGCTGTAGATTTACGAACAGAATGTTGCAGATCGAATTCTCTTTGATTCTTCCATCAATTTGAAGACCTAGCTCTAATATTTAATGTATTTGGGTAATATATTCAAATATGTTCCACAAAGTTGGTTGAAATATCTAGGGGATTCGAGTTCTTACTGGATTAAAATTTTTATTTTTTGAAGATTTAAGTTTTGACAACAAGTTCATTTGAGGTCCGAAATTATTTTTCAAGACGTTCAAGATTCAGTTCATATATGTCATGAGAAGCTCTGATAAAGTTATTTACTTATGAGATGCCAAGGACGTGTTTTCTACAACAAATCAAATTCAAAGAAGATACTTATTTATGAGATGCCCAAAACATGATTTTATCAGATCAAGATACGATCCTATTATTGAGGGATATTGATAAAGATTTGAATTCAAGCGTATCAAAAGTTGTTTTACATCAAGATCTAGCTTACATCGATTCAAACTTAAATATTGAACCTCATCCAATAAGATAGTGATAAAACGATCAGTTTCCCTTATCTACATCAAGTGCATAAAATCTGGAACGAAAATTATCAATAAAGCTTTAACCTTTTATCTGTTGGAAAATTAGTAGGCTTCATCCAAATCTAAGAAGCATAATATCAGGAACTTTTCTTATCTATTTCTTTTGAAATACTCACCGTTGAAGAAAAATAAGATAAATACAACAGTTGGAATCGAAGAAAAGAAACCTGACGTGAAAAAGAAAGAAGCTACTTACTGCTATTCATTTTGAGAACATTCTGGTGTAAAATTATGCTACTTCAAATTTTCTTTGTTGCATGAATTTGAGAGGATACTTTAATTGTTCTTTCCTCATTTTGCTTTTGACTATTTTTGTGAAAGTTAGATTACAAATAAACTCTGAGTTCAAAGATAGCTAGTTTTAGCGTGAAGTCTGACAAAGTGAATTGAGATACTATTTGTAATCATTTTTCTTTGGATATAGTGGAATATCGAGTCCCCGACTTGGTGCTGAAAAAAAGGACTGACGCTCAAAGCAGAACCTCTATAAATCATTGCACAATTTCTTCTTCCCTTACTCTTATTTTATTTTCGTGTTCATTCATTAGGAATTATAAAAAGTCTATAAACACGCAATATAGGCAATCTCATCTAGCCACATATCGTACTACATGTTGTGAAAAAAGTACTTACAGAAGAAAATCTTAAACTCTTCCATCAACAATACCACTAATACCATTGAAGAGATAAATATATGCGAATCAAATATTCATTTCAAGATATTTTTTAAAATATTTATTATTATCATGAGTACCTCAACCATTAACACCATTAAACTATTTATAATTTATTTTAGAATAAGTCACATCGGAAAGTCACAACATTTAAAGGTAAAGCACCAAATATTCTTTTCAAGTCATTTTTAATATATTTATTATTATCTCATAAGTAGCTCAACCATTAAATCCACTAAACTATTTACGAGTCATTTATAATATGAAACCCTTGGAGCCCCTCTTTCACAAGAATTCTCATCCTGCTTTCCATCATCTTGTTTGATCCATTGGATGGAATATCTGATATGGAGTCGCATAAAATATACATACTGTAATTAACAAGATAAAACAAGGGTGGGAATGAGATCGGCAGCAAAAGATACGTAGAACATGGGAGCTGCGCATCGTTCTATTATTATGCAAGTATGGTTCGAGCTGAAAATGAAACCCGGATCGCAACATCAATCATTTGATCTAAATTTAAAAAAGAAAAATTTACAAGCCAGCTAATGTATCAAGTAGAACCACACCCATCCCCACATTTGACTAGGATGACACAAGCGAACCCACTTGACAACTAAATCCATTAAACCCATTAAACAATATTTCCCCGAATTATTAAAAAGTAGCCGAAAATAGATTTGTAGCCGACCGTTTTTTTTTTTTTTTTCCTAAAAAGAAAACACTAATTTATTCTATGTATTAAAATAAATTAAAAGAAATGTTTATCTTTTCAATGATTGTTAATCAACTCACTTGATTAACTAGTCAATCTGTTAATTAAATTGGCAAGATTGGTGAATTGACCCACTCGATCCTACCAATTTACAATAGGTTGGCTTGGCTTTGATATACCTTTGTTCATTCATTCAAGGGCTAACATGGCTAGCCTTACTCATCACTAGTTTCGTTGAAGTGATTTAGTTAAGCCATTGTATAACTCTATAGTCTCTATTTAGTATCGAGCAATCATAATAGTACAGTTTAATTAATTTGGTGCATAAAGATATTTTTTAACAATTTAATACTTACAAAGTTCTTGCCTATATGATTTTCTTAAAATTGCAAAACAATAGCATAGAGGCAAAAGTATTGGAGATCTGAAGACATTCAAACGTTGGTTACAAAATAAAAGAAGTTAACACTAATGGGTAATAATGGGCACTTATTTGACAGGGTTTATCTACTAAATTACAAAATCAAAGAGACATGGACATAACAAGAGTTTTAGACAACTACACAATACTAATAAGGTGGTTGTACACCAAGGATGCAGATCAAATTATTAAGGATTTTGCAATTAAAATTAAATCCATGAATTAGTTGAGTTGGCAGATGTATGCGTGGTCATCGAACGCCCAAATCCATGCGTAGTTCAGTTTTAATGGTACAGATCGGTTTTGTTGATTTTAGAAGTGTATATCCAATTTAACTCAAATAGATAATCGTCCAATTGGAATTGTATGGATGGCAACTCAACAAATTTTTATAAAAGTTCGAAAAAGTATATATATCGTATTATCAAAAATATCAATGTAGTAAATTAAAAATTTCCACTAAATTTCGTCCATTGGATACATTTGCTGTCTTCCATTATAATATATTTTAGGGTTGGAAAATATCACAATCAAAGGAAACTTCACATGCTAAGATCTTATCAATTTGAAATTTGTAATTTCGGTCAAAAAAATTTGAAATTTGTAAAGTATATATTTAATGCTTACCGACCTAAACCTTTGTCATCAAGTTAGAACAGTGACACTGATGATGAACAATTCAAGTAGATACATGCAAAGATAAGCTGGATTAATTCTCCTTGTCATGAATCCTATATTTTTGTTTAGTTTGCATGGATATTAAAAGCAAATGTCAACCATTATTTATTTTAGACCCACCTTTTGGAAGTAAACCCGGCAAATAAGACGCGTTTCGGTGCAGCAATGTTTGAAACTTTCTGGATATGTAATGTTTCTTGGTCTGTAAATTGAGACTTCCCCAAGACTAAATTATCATAAACTAAGATACAACCAACAAAACACAGAACCATTATTTAGTGTTTCTCGTTAAGGTTTTTTCATTATAATCAGGATGGCCTCATTGACCACCACTTCTTCATTGTTTTTCTTGTTTTCCATCTTAACCATTGTGTTAGCTTGTTCTGCTAATGCCCAGCTCACGCCAAATTTTTATGCAAGAACTTGCCCTAATGTGCAGACCATCGTCCGTAATGCAATGGCTCAAGCCGTTCGTAGGGAAGCCAGGATGGGTGCCTCCATTCTACGTTTGTTCTTCCATGATTGCTTTGTAAATGTGCGTGTGTATATATACATATTACCAAATATTAACTATATTTTTATATCCAACGAGTGTCATATCATCGTATACAAATTATATTAACTATAAAAAGAATATTTTATATATGCAGTAATATTCAGTATTATTTTGAATCGCTAATTGATGACCAACTCTTTGTTGAATATAGGGATGTGATGCATCTATTCTACTAGATGATACTGCAACTTTTACGGGTGAAAAGACTGCCCGTCCAAACCAGAATTCAATTAGAGGCTATGAAGTGATCGATGCCATAAAATCTAGGGTTGAATCTTCATGCAATGCCACCGTATCTTGTGCGGACATTCTTGCACTTGCTGCAAGAGATGGAGTCGTCTTGGTATACTTACTACGTATCATTAATCCTTCCTCATTATCAATTCTAATACACATCATTGAAATCAGTTTCTCCGTAAAATTACTGCATTATTATTTTCCATATAATCTTCTACTTTGGCCATTACTGATGAGAACAAGAACTTACTAGCTATTGGAGCTGTCAAATTTTTAATTTTATATATTTTTTCTTAATTAAAATGGACGCAAAATTTTTCATATATGGATTTTAGATAAAATTATGAATTAACATATACGATTCTATATGTTTATAATTTTACCAAATTTGCATGACTTTATACGCTTTTGTCAAATCTATACATTCCAACGAATAGTAAAATGGCAATTTTGATAATCATGCTAGCTACATATTAATGTGGCCAACCTCGCTAAATTAATCTGCTGCATATATACATGAGCAATTTATTGTTTTAGTTTTTTTTTTTAGTCTATGCATATATATATATATTTATATCAATAATAATAACATAATAAATATTTTTATTTTTTTACAGTTAGGAGGACCATCATGGACTGTTCCACTGGGGCGTAGAGATGCAAGGACGGCGAGCCTTAGTGGTGCCAACAATGGACAAATTCCTTCTCCCTTTTCAAACCTTGCCACTCTCATCTCCACGTTCACTGCCAAAGGCCTCAATGCACGGGACATGACCGCCCTTTCGGGGGGTCATGTGATCGGTTCAGCCCGTTGCACTACCTTTAGAAGTCGCATATACAATGACACCAATATAAACCCTGCTTTTGTCACCACCCGAAAGGCTAATTGTCCCGTTTCGGGTGGTGATAACAATTTGGCTCCACTCGATCAGACCCCAAACCAGTTTGATAACAATTATTATAGGAACCTTGTGTTGAGACGTGGTCTGCTCCATTCAGATCAAGAATTGTTCAATAATGGATCACAAGATGCATTAGTCAGGACTTATAGTAACAACTATAGAGCCTTTGCTAGTGATTTTGCTGCAGCCATGGTTAAGATGGGCAACATTAGTCCACTCACAGGAGCACAAGGTGAAATCAGAAGGAATTGCAGGATAGTCAATTAATGGCATCATGCTTAATTATCAACTAAGTTTAAACCTGCAATGTTGATTTATACATTGGTGTGTCCACTTCAAATAAGCTTTGATTTAAGTTGTGATAGACTTTTTCTTTTCTTTTTTTTTTTTGTTTTTTTTTGGCCAAAAAGTTGTGATAGGTTTAGATATTTAAGTTATGTGCTAGTTGTTATGTTTGCAATTATCTTCCTTTTAGGTGGATATTTGATCATCAAGTGTCAATAAAAATCTCATTCTCATTTAATGATGTATTTCTTTTAAGGGAAATTTTGCCTACTTCCTTTCCTCTCACCCTTCCATTTGAAAGCAAAACAATCAAATATAAATTTTACATATGAAGTTCTAATAGACAGTTCTTGATTAATGGTTTACGAACATGGTGGAAACATGAAAGTTGACAACAACAAAATATAAACATAAAAGTGTCGTCAGTTGATAATTAATGTAATGCAAATATTTCCCCATTAAGTTTTATTCGAGTTCCCTAATTAGAACAACCAAAAAAGCTTCACTGGTATTAATACATCACGTGTCTAGGCAAGTGACATATAAATATCAATAAAACTTTATCACGTGAATAGATTTTTGAAAACTTATCCAATATTACTGTTACTCGTTATAGTTATATTGATATTTTCACATCGTTCATTCAGACATATGATGTGTTAGTACTAATTTTTTTTCCCTAAAATGATCTAGTTGTCTCATTTTTTCGTCCTATAGTACCTGTATAATATAAATATATAATATGAGACAATTCCTTTCTTTGGTCATTTGCTCTCCAAATGAATGCATACAGTTAGAGAAGATCATCACCATACACCATTGAGGAATAATTTTAATGGTGCAATGCTGTACAAGACATACGGTGATTCCATATTTTTATAATTTATATTTCTTATGTTTCCGAAATATATAAATGTACCTTAGCTTGGCGAAATCGCACGATAATGGCTTAGACAATCATGTTTAAGATTTTCGTAAAGTTCAGAGCCTAAGTTATAAAAGAAAAGAGGTTGACACCTATGAGGCACTGACTTTAAAAAAATAATGCATAATAATTGTGTATGTGTGTGTGTATGGCGTACAAAAGTTAATCAGGTTTGTTTAATAAAAAAATGGTAGTTCCCAAAACAACTACAATACTCTGCAATTATAATTGTGTTGATTCTTAAATATTTTTATGACATTATTAAGATGTTATCTCATATGTAATCACAACTTACATGTGACAGTATGTTGAATGGGTAAATTAAAGAAAACTGAGCGAAAGTAGACAAAGATGATCCATTTCCAAATATTAAACTGTAAAATAGAAAAGATTAGAGACAACATCCGAACACTAGAAAGTTTTAGACCACGATACAATATGGATCAGCGGTTTTACACCAAGCATGATGGTCGTGTTGTTAAGAAGTTTACTTTCTCTTTAGCAATGTTTAGGATTTTATTATATGAAATCGAAATTCTCACCCTCTTATTTTTCAATATATATTAGCTATAGTATGTTTTTTCAGGCAGCATCATTATATCTTCCCCTTTCTATCAAATATCGATGAAATAATTGAGTTGTCAAATACATTTCATCGAACTAAAAACAATGACCATGACTGAATTAAAGTCAACTCAAATGATCTGAACGGTGATTTCATTCCCTCTTTGTCTTTTCTCAAATAAAAGATAGCGCAACTTTAATCATCGAGTCTTTTTTTTGGTATAATAACTTGGAATTCATCAAAACTCTAAAGTAAGCGTGTCTAGGGAAGAGCATTCTTAGGATAAGTAATCTCTTGTAAAACAGTTAACACTAAGGATAAAATTATGTAGCATTTCGCAAAAGTGAACAATACCTTAGTGGTGAAGTTTTTGGTTGTTATAAGTAACATCAAAGCAATTGAATAGCCAAAAGTAGGGGAGCTAAGTGCTATACATGGCAAACTGTCTCACAGTGGGACACCTTTTAAGTCTGTATAAAGCATCTTTAGTATTTTCCCTACCTAGTGATTTTTTAATTATGTAACAAAAGTAACGAGAATGTCAGTATTATAAGTAGGAGAAAATATGACATCTCTCAAATATAAGGTGCTGCAACTTTAATCATTGAGATGCCTTTTAGTATAATGACCTGAAGCACCTCAAAACTCTAAAATTAAGCATGCTCAATAAAGATCACTCCTAGGATAGGTAACCTCCTCGAAAACAGTTGGCACCAAGAACAAAATCGTATTTTATTTTGCCAAAGCGATAATACCTCGGTGGTAGAGTTTCAGGTAGCTACATGCTCACTTTAACTTGCATAGAAAAAGTTTGAATTGGAATGATATGAGGATGAAAACTCAACAAAATGACAATATTTTCAAAATTCAATGATTATGAGAGCTAATATTATAAGCATTTTAATAATCTAATTATGGTGCATAGTATATGTTAGCCCTTTAATATCTTATTCGATCATCTAGGTAAGATTATAAAATTTTCCTAAATAATCCATGCCAAAAAATCTTGGCCTTGCATATATATTCCAAAAAGTGCAACAATGGTATTCATTTGCTGTCTATAATTAAAAAATTTGACTAACGTAGGAAAAGTCATTCTAACATTTTCTCAATTTGAAATTTGTGTAGTATATTTAATGATGAGGTTCTTGCCGTGGGACTGAAACTAGACCAATTCATGGTAAACGTAGAGGATAGCGGTGATGATGAAAAATTCAACCAAATACAAGGCAAAGGCTGGCTTTTTCTCGTTCTCATTAATCTTAATTTGTTTGATTTTCAAGGATTATGAAACGAAAAGTCAACCCAAGGATTATGAAAACGAAAAGTCAACCCTCATATTCTTTTGGAAGTAAACTCTCAAGGCAGGCATGCATGGTCTCCCATGCACGTTTATCATTTGCGAATTATTCCATCCTCATAGCTGTCGTCGTAGCTGCTTCTGCTAATGGACAACTTACACCAGATTTCTATGCAAGAACTTGCCTTGAAACTCAGGCCATGATGAATAATGCAATGTCCCAAGTTGTTCGTAGGGAAGACACAGTAGAAAAAAGATTCATTAATATTAATACGCCATGCTGCATTGATGGATAGTAAAAAAATATCAATATTTGTTGGATAAATAGTGATAATAATATATAATTCTTTAAAAAAACTATTCATAAATTAAAATTTTATAAATACGTATATACTACTAATCAATCAATATGGTATGTTATACTATTGAAACCTTTCTTGCCTTATCCTCAGTTTGTTCTTTCATGATTGCTTTGTCAATGTGTGCATATATAGCACTATATATATGTATGTACAAATGTTCAATGTATACTCCTACGAATTGATGGACATATATCAATTACGTTTAAATATATGGTAGTAATAATGTATGATTTGTAAACAATTTACTATCCACATAATACAAACAATTATCATATGTTATAATATAATAATACATACTCACCGCTCACATATATGCATGCGGCATGTAATATCCAAAAAATATTTACTTTTTCTACTTTATACTCTATATAATTCCATGAAAGCTATATGTGCTACAAAAGTATATATTAAAAAGTGATTTGTGTATGAATTCATATAATAATGTTGGAAACAATAAAGGAACACACTTCGTATATCAATAGGGATACAACCAGAGCGGCTTTGAGATGAGTCATATAAAACTCAAACCTGACCTACTTCCTTATAAGTTTTTTATTATCATACCATACTAAGACCCTACCCCTATAGGGTCTCTCTATTTTTTTTTTTTTTTTTTTTTTAAGTTATTTTGTTTCCTTTTATTTTTGAAAGGATTTATATCAAGGTAACAAAGTTTTAGAATTTACTCATTCCATCTTCTTATTTGTTTCAATTAGGAAAAAGAAGAATAAAATTCAAGTAGATAAAATTATTAGTGTACAATACAAGATCTAAACTAGTGTGTTCAAAGGTAAAATTAGATGCTAACGTGAACATTAAGAAATATGCATGTATGGACTGCTTAAGCATCTAATTAAATTATAAAAATACCATCCCGATAAATGCTTCATACAATTGTCTTTTACTAAAATTATTTCTCCAAAAATTTTGCTTCTTATGGTTTCTTTTTTTAGTTTGAATTTAAATTCTTTTATAATTATTTCATTCTATATATTTATCATAAGTTATTTAGTCAGGTTTCCTATCAAGTCATAGCTATAACCCGCGGTCCAACCCTAAATCCTATAAGGTTGCAAAAGCTTTTCCAAATATGTCTCTAAACCTTATAGGATTCTTAATGAGTTAGGTAAGTTGGGTACCCTATGATGATCCACCCAGTTGCATCCTTATATATCAACTAGATTCATAACAACTTGACAATGCTAGGGTATTCTTCAGGACATGACACATGCAGTTATAGGATATTATCACCATTCACCATTGAGGCTTAATTATAATAGTGCAATGCTGTATAGGACATACAATGATTCCATTTTTTCATAATTTATATATTATTAACTCTCCGTTTATAATTTTGTAATTTAGCTTTCTCGAAATCACACGATAATGGCATAGACAATTATGCTCGAGATTTTGGAAAAGTTCATTGCTAAGTTATAAAACAAATGAAGTTGGCACTTATGAGGCACCAATTTGGTAAAAAAAATTAATACGCATTACATACTACACGTATATATATGTTGTAGTATGTAAATGTAAGAAAGGTCAGGCAAGTGTAATAAAAGAAAAGGTAAATCTTAAAAATATTATGTTTACTTGTCTTTGATTATGTCTCGATTCTTAAAAATTTTTATGACATCATTATAATGTTATTTTCTTTCTTGTAATCACAAGTTACACATAACGGTATCTTGAACAGGTAAATTAAAGAAAACCAAGCAAAGTAAACAAAGAGATCTATATCCAAAATTCCAAATTGTAAACTATGAAATGAAAAGATTAGAGAGAAATTACAAAGACTTGAAATTTTTTACCATGATACAATAGTGATTAGCGGTTTATACTAAGGAAGAGGACTGTGGTGTTCAGAAGTTTACATTCACTTTAACGAAGTTTAGGATTTGATTATATGAAATGAAATTCTTACTCTTTTATTTTTTGCGAAATCGATTCGCTATATACAATATGTTTTTTCAGCACCATCAAATATGTCTTCTTCTTGAGTTTCCATATACATTATCATGTAATTAAAATCAATGACTACATTAAAGCAAACTTTAATGCAGCAGGATAGCCAACACTGGCCTTAAGGCTATTAGATTTTAGACCAAGGCCACAGACGTTTCATCTTAAGCTACCGGCATTGAAGTGAAGAAAAACTCCTAAATTGTATCATGGTCTGGATCACGGCCATGTTTGCTTGGTAGAAGGCAACACTATTATTTAATGCCACCGATGTATATCCCTAAGCTACCAACGTATAATACCAAAGTTGCCAGCTTATGTTGACAGTTTATATCCCGTACGAGTTTTAATTTATTTGTTTTGTTGAGACTATAAATAATGTGTTTTAGGGTTTCTAAAGAACTAACTCATATTTTTGTACTTGAAAACCTTATTTTAAGAGGTTTCTCGAAAATGTTGCAATCTTTGCAATTGATTTGTTTTAGAAATCATCCGCTGAGGTTGATTTATGCTGTTTTACGCTTTCACACTGCGTTGGAGTGGTATCAGATCATGCTAAAATCCTACGAAGATGTCTTCACACGAGGGTGTTGATGATGGTCATATTTGTGATAGTATTCATGATACGGGAGTCCAAGGAGCTGAGGTTCTTAGGGCGATAATAGATGCTATGGATTGAAGAATCCAAGAGTAGAGCATCTTTTTAGGATTTGGATGTGCGTTTCGACGCGATGGCAGTAGATATCAACAATGATAAGAATATTGGTGGAGGACGACCAAGGGCAAGAGATGCTTACGACGATCCTATCAATCGACCTGCTACTATAAATTGATGGGCACAAATGTCTAATGAATACTCCACTGAGGAAGATGGGATCTTATATGAAAATAGACAGCTACAGAGGAGGCGAGACGATGATGGTAGTGGCAAATATCGAAGAGGCTACTATAGGCATATCAAGGAGATAATAGAGATTTTCGCCTAAAGATAGATATTTCTAATTTTAATGGCAATTTAAATATTAAGTTTCTAGATTGGTTACCTGAAGTAGATAGATTTTTTGATTATATAGAAATTCCTAAGGAGCATAGGGTTAGGTTGGTAGCTTGTTGATTGAAAGGTGATGCGTCAGCCTAGTGGAAGAGGCTGCAGAACGGAGATATCATGAGGGTAGACAACCGATGAGGACATGGTATAGGATGAAGCAGTTGTTATAGCGGATTTCCTATCTCCTGATTCTAAGCATATTCTGTTCCAACAGTATCAGTGGTGCCACCAGAAACAAAGGACTGTACATTAATTCACCACATATTTCATGTGTTTTGGCAGAAAAGAATGACCTAAGGGAGAGTGAAGGCAAGCAAATAGCACGTTATGTGGATGGTCTGAAGTTGCAGATCAAGTACAGGATAGGAGTGGCTGTATTGAGGACTTTGAATGAAGCGGCAAACATGGCCCTTAAGGCTAAGATGATGTTACAGGAAGGGAATACCAGATATGAGGAAACAGTAGTAAAACTAAAGCAAATAAGAATGAAGGGGTTAAGAAGAAGTCGGATGGGAATATTAAGACAAGAGAAGATAAGGTTGCAGGCAAGAAATCTATTGAGGCTAAAGACACACACAAGCAGAGTAATCCTTTGTAAAGCCTATTTTAGGCAAACGCTATCATTGTAATCAACAGACACAGTCCAATGAGTGTCCAAATAGGAAGAGTGTGAATATTATTGAGAGGAAGAAATTTATGCACCTAATGGAGAAGAGAGTTATCTTAAAGAGGTAATGAGGATGTTAAGTAGACATATTTCATTAAGAAGTTAAGTTTGGCCCTTAAGTAAGAGAAGGACACTTAGAGATGCCAGTTGTTTTGTATTAGGTATAAGATAGGTGGGAAGGTGTTTGACCTAGTTATTGATAGTGGTAGTTGCGAAAACATTATTGATAGGAAGATTGTGAAGCAATTGCAGCTACTAGTAGAGAAACACCCTAATCCATACACTATATGGTGGATTAAAGCAACTGAGAGAACTATGTGAAGGAGAGGTGTAGAGTATATTCTTGATAGGTTGGTATGGGAATAAAGCCTATTATGACACAGTAGATATGGAGGCGTGTCACTTGTTGCTTGGAAGGCCTTTGCAATATGACGTGGATGCCACTATGCAAGGAAGGAGAATGTGTACAGGTTAAAAAAAAGGGCGGTGTGAAAGTACACTTTGCTGTCTTAAGATAGCAAATCATATCAAAGCAGTCAAATCAGAGAGACACTCTTTTCTAGCTATTATGTAATCAAAAAGTGAGATGGAAGAATCTATTAGGAAGCCTAGAGTTGTGCACGCCTCATGAGATGGAAGAATCTATTAGTACAGAACAACGTAGTTAATGCCAAGAAGAAAAAAAAGAAGAAAAGATGGACAAACGAGAACTTGGGGTCGAGTTCTTTACATATGGGAGAGAATAATAAAATAGGATAGCCAATGCTGGCTCAAGGTTGCCAGCTTTCAGACCAAGGCCATCAGTGTTTCAGCCTAAGCCACCGGCGTTGAAGTGAAGAAAAACTCTCAGATTGTATCAAGGTCCAGATCACGGTGATGTTTGCTTGGTAGAAGGCAACACCAGCATTCAATGCCACCAGTGCATATCCTTAAGCTGCCAGCATTCAATACCAAAGTTGCCAGCTTATGTTACAATTTATGTTTCGTACGAGTTTTAATTTATATATTTTGTTGAGACTATAAATAGGATGTTTTAGGGTTTCTAAAGAACTAACTCATATTTTTGTATTTGAAAACCCTATTTTGAGATGTTCTCTCTGAAAAGTTGCAATCTTTGCAATTGATTTGTTCTAGAAATCATCGCGTGAGATTAATTTATGTTGTTTTACGCTTTCATACTGCATCAAACTTAAATGAACTAAATATGTTTTTTTCTATTTTAAGTGTGTGTAGTAATTTGATTCGCTAAATTTTTACCATGTTTGGATTGGTGGAAATCCAATGAAACCTAAGAAGGTAAAAAAAATGGAATGAATTTTCTATGTTAGGTTTTTTTGTTGGGGATGAATGGGATTATTTGTATAGAAGTGGACAAAAGTATAGCTAATTTTATCTCTTCTAGTTTTGGGATAAAAGTAGAGAAAAGAGGGGAAATTAATTGAATGACTAGATACCTCTTAAAGCAAAGGAAAAAAAAAAAAAAGGCAAGAGATTTTTTAGCCTATTACACATTTTATTTCTCTCAATTTCTTCTATCATCCCAACCAAACAATATTAAAGGAAAATTTCATCTCATTTCCATATGATAAATCCAAACAAGTAATATAAACAATATATTCTTTCTTTTCTTATCACTTTTTCATTTCTATCCATTTCCGTTCATGTATTTCTAATTTGTTTAAGATTTCCAAACACAACATTAACTTAATTAGAAAGTTGAAATTGAATGATAAAAGTATGGAAACTCAACAAAACAATAATATTTGAATATAAAAATTAGTACAATAGGTATTATAATGATATGATTATAGTATATGATAAATGCGAGCCTCTAATATCTTACCTGACCGCTAGATTATAAAATTCTCCTAGAATAATTCATGCCCAAAATGCTGGGTCTTGCATAAATTTTCCAAAAAGTGCAATAATGGTATACATTTGCTATCTATAATTAGGATATCTGAGCATCAAAGGAAAAGCAGGCTAACATCTTCTCAATATTTGAAATTTATGTGGGATATTTTATGCTAAGGTTCTTGGTGCGGGACTGAATTAGACCAATTCATATGATATACGTAGAGGATAGTGGTAATGATGAAAAATTCAACCAAATGCATGGCAAGGCTGGCTTTTTCTCCTCATCATTAATCTTAATTTGTTTGATTTTCATGGATTATGAAAACGAAAGTCAACCCTTATTTTCCTTTTCTTTCCCCCCTTTCTGGGCTAAACTGATTTTTTGGAAGTAAACGCTCAAGGCAAGCATGCATGCATAGAGACGCGTAAAGAGTTTCAAAGTTTGAAAGTTCTGCCATAAACTCTTTTCTTTCTTTTTGGACATATTATGTTTCTTGTATATGAATAGAGACTTAATCAATGTTACATCGCTGTTATACTAAAGTTATCTACAGCAGAACAAAAAAACATTCTAGTGTTTGAATCATATATATTCTAACTAGCTTTTTTCATTGTTGTCAACAAAGCCTCACGTCCACATCCATCGTTTACTATTTATTCCATCCTCATCTATCGTCTTAGCTTCGTCTGCTAATGGACAACCTGCACAAAATTTCTATGCAAGAACTTGCCTTAAAATTCAGGGCATAATCAGTAATGCAATGACCCAAGCTATTTATAAGGAAGCCATAATAGGAAAAAGGTTCATTACCATTAATATGCCACAAATCTTGATAAAACATAGAGAAGTATCAATATTTTTTAGAATAGATGGTGGTAATAGTATATAATTTTTATAAAGTTATCTATATGTTAAAATTTTACTGATACTTATATACTATTAATCAATATATAGGGCACGTTGTACTATTGAAAACTTTCTTCCCTCATCCTCCACTTGTTCTAAGTAATGAGCAAATATCAACCATATTTGTATACATGGTAGTAATAATAGATGATTTGTAAACGAATTACCATTCACTTTTAACAAACGATTGTTATATTTCATAATTTAATAAGACATACTCACCACTCCCATATGCATAGGGGACATATAATATCCAACAAATATTCATTTTTTCCACCCGACATTATCTATCATTCTGTGAAAACCATATGTGCTACGAAAGCATAATAAACAATAATGTTGAATACATACAAGGGAACACACTTATGTATCACTAATCAACTCCTTGGTAAATTTATAGGGACGTAGTGCATCTATATTGCTTGATGATACGACAAGTTTCACAAGTGAAAGGTCTGCCTTTCCAAACCGAAATTCACTTGGGGTTTTGAAGTGATCAACGATACAATCATGCAATTTGTTTATCGCGTTGCACCACCTTTAGAAGCCTTATCCATAGTGACACAATCATTGATTTTGCCTTTGCCACCACTCGAAAGGCTGATTGCCCTACTTTCGATAGTGATAACAATTTGGCTTCATACCATCGAATCTCGAATTGGCTTGCTCGCAGTTTCATAGGAACCTTGTGCTGAGGCATAAACTTTTTCATATATATCTAGAATTGTTCAATAATGGATAAAAGTAACAACTACAGGGCTTTTGCAAGTGATTTTATTGCAGCCATGGTTAAGATGTGCCATAATAGTCTAGTGATAGGAAAACGAGGCAAAATCAAAAGGAATTGTTCTACCTAATATTTAATTATCAATTTAGTTAAGAGTCGCAATGTTAATTTATATATACCAATGTGTGCACACTTGAAAAAAAAAATTATTAAAGTAAGATTCTAAGGAAAAAATAAATCCTTGGCCATAAGCTATTCAAATATTTGATTTGTCATATATTTGTTTTCTTTGTTATACATTTTCTCAGCCTTGACTTGTGTTCGGAAAATTTGAATGTTAAGTTTAGGTGTGGTAATCGCATTAGTGATTTGTTTTTTTCGGATAAGAAAGTCTATCATTATCCACATTTATTTCTTTCTCTATTTATAGCATATATCATCTACTAAACTTTTTCTTATGATAAAAACATATTACCAAAACTTAGATTTTCCCTATATGGATTTGGATGTTATAATTAAATCTAAACCTAGCATGGTTCTACTCACCATCAATCCAACAGTACGATGTAAAAATATAGTTATAAAATTAAAGCATAAAACCTATGTGTCTAGTTTAGGTCAAACTCAATTATAAAACATACTAAAAATAACAATACAATTTGGTATGAATCATCTAAATACCATAGCAAATATAAAGTTAATATATGATAAGTATTTTAATAATGTGGTCAGTATTATATATGGATTTTAGTAATTAAATAATTTACACAACTAGTCTCGTAAAATAGATGACAAAACCATAAAATTTTGGATACAATCTTATTTGGATTTGTAATTACTGCACCTTCTATTCGAATGGTAGAGATTACTTATCAAAAAGAAATTATAAACAAATATTACATACATATATGTATGTTTATATGTATATATTCATATATTAATGAAAGTTCTCCTTAAATATATAATTTTTTCTTCATAACTAATTCAAACGTTGCGTTGTACTGGTCTAACCTAAGATCCAACAACGCGGACAATTTTCAGAGCTTTTCCTTTTTATCCGTTCTCTCATTAGTGACATCAAATTGTCTTGAAAATTCATGTGACTTTTTCACTAGGATATCCTTTGCTTCTTTATTCTTACAGTCTCTTGATGACTTCTTTACTGTTTCTTAATCAGTCAAACATACCCATACTCATTTTAATTTAAAACTGGAACTTTTACCATCAGCTTCTCCATATACATTGAACGTCATCTGGGCCTCTTTGAGAATCGCAGAACATTCCAGTAGTAATAATCTTGTAAAATTATATTATGCCTGGGTCATTTTTTTTCCACTATATTATTAGAATGCTGGTGGTGATCCATAGATTGAAGAATATTTTAACAGAAAAATTGGATGTTATATTTTATGGAGGAATCCGATGGAGTTCTGTTTCGGGTTCTTGGTACTAGGATCTTGACTTATGCCGGTTCGGAAGTAGCAAGCACGCAACATGCTTAAAGGGTCGCTGCCACGTTATGAGGTCTCTGGGAAATTCTTTTCATCCCCTTTTTTTTTTTTTTTTTACGGAATCAGGCTAGTCGACTATTTGATGACCCAAATTTATACTTAATTCTTAATTACATTACTGAAATACTTAATATATAAATTAATATATTTATTTTAATGGTTAGATGATTCACTAAACAATCCCTCAACTGGACCATAAAAATTCATTTTACAGAAGACATGTTCTCCTTAAAAACATATATATATATATATATATATTCTAATGAACAAATGAATTTGGATAATTTTTTTTATTAAAGCGAAAACCAACTTGGATTTCGCATTTTATATTCTTTATAAATATAGATTTGTACACAAAATTCCTTAAATTGCCCAAAATGCATATGCCATCTTTTTTATCCATCCACAAATACCCAAAGCTAGAAATTTTATTTGTCGCGTGCGTGTAGGAATGCATGTCTACCAAAGACAAATGGAAACTGGCAAAAATCATAAAACTTAACAACAGCATGGAATCTCAGACCAACGAAGGAACCACATATAAACTCACTTCTTAAATTGATCTCTTTAATCGCTCTTTGATTTTTACTACTAAAAAATTTCTTACTTCTCTCTTTCAGTACACAGTTGTATTTATTGGGTAAGTATGATGTCATTAATATAAATTTGGCTTTATTCAATTATCTCCATTTAAAAAATTGTAGTTTAAAGGTCGATAATCTTTGTGTATCAAAACTCATTAAGATTGCAGTAAATTTGTTTTATGGCCTGGTTTGAGACACTCAAAATTTGTGTAAGCGTAATTAGGAAGTAAAAGTGTTCCATAAATATCGAGAAGGCAATAGAAGTGCCGATGCTGTGGTTACATATGCCTATAATCTACCTTAAGATCTTACTATTATGGATCAGTAGTGAATTCTGTTCAGAAGATCATGTTGGAAGAGATCCAAGGAGTCTCTTTTCCTAGAAATATCTGTTTGTAATTTTGTTAATGGGTTTTTATCCCCTTTTTTATATTAAAAGAATATTGTAGTTTTCTTATACCAACTTTAACTAAGGGTTCTCAAGCTAGGTTCATGTGGTTGGAAGAGAGAGAGAGAGCGAGACAAACTACAGAAAAGAAAAGAAAAAACTAAGCTCATGGGAGCTAATACGGTGCCATTGACAAACCATTAAAATAAATATAGTAATTGGATAATTAATTATTTTAGTAATTTAACAGGATTAGAAATAATGTAAACCGTTGGATAGCAATCTTGTCAAACTTAAATGATAGGACCATCGAACTTTCCTAAGTTCATATGCTACCATCATGAAGTTCTTAATAGATAAAATTAGGTTTTCAAATGAAAAATGCTTAATTGTGAGATTGATTGTGCAATTTTTGTTTATTTGACGAGTATCAGATTTGACTGTTTATATATAGGAATAATTATTATTAAGAACACTTTTTAATAACTCAAAAATATTTGGGAAAAGATAAGAACTCGCAAATAAAAATAAAGTAGAGATATTTTAAAAGGAAATAATTCCTGAAATTGATGATTTATCACTTTATGAACCTAAAAAGTTTTAGGAATAAAAATAAGCTAAGAGAATACTTTAATTAATTTATTTAGACGCATAGATATACTTATGCTCTTGATACAAAAAGTTTGTTTTTTTTTTTTTTAATCTCCCCTAATGACTACAAAACGTGTGACGTAGGATTGTCGTGAATTATTTAAAGTTTTTTTTTTTCTTTCCCGCCTCTTTACCTTGCTGCTCCATCTTGATCTTACTAAGAAACATTTGCTAAATCATTTGTGAATCTAAGTTGGGAGCTAAATGGAGCAGCTAGGCGAAAATAATCCTGCTACATAACTTCGCTTTCATACCCGGTTTTGAATGCACTTTTGCTTTTTCTATTAATAAATACTATATTCACTAGGTCAAAGGATTCATAAGAATATCACTAAGACTATGCCACAAGGGCTTAATTTTTTTTATGATACTTAAATTTTTTCAATATAATAGTTTTTTATCTAAATAAAATTCTGGCTTACAAAATATCTAAACTTTTTAAATCTTACACCAACGGTACTTTGTTTGAATCTAGCCAAAAGTCCAGCGATATGCTAACGTAATAGGAAATATTTTTAATTTATTTTCTCATTTTTTGTTCACTTACAACCCCACCCTCCCACACCCCCCCTCCTCCCGGGACACAGCGCCTCTCTCTCTCTCTCTCTCTCTCTCTATAACAACCCCAAACCCTAACAACAATGACTCAACCAGATAACATGCATTGCCACCTCTACAAAATCCTAGCTCCAAACACCAAACCACCAAATCACCATCATCTTGCATGCCACCCCACCTAAATCACCAACCACCACCGAACCTAAAACCAAACACATTGCAATGCACTGATCAAATATTATATCATGCATGCAAATAAATTAACCCAAATTCTTAATGTATCTCATAAAAATTCGATTTTTATCAAAATGTCACTCAAACCAATATCATTAAATTGAATTTTTTTAAGAATTTAATATTCGACTCAACACATTAGAAACCCTGAAACCCAAGATTCAGGGAAATTCATGACCACGGTTTAGGAAGTACTAGTGTAATAACCCAAAATAGTACAACTTAAATATAAAATTTATTAAGTAAATAACGTGAAGCTTTGGAAATATTTTAAAAGAAATCAAAAAATCACTCCTAGTTTTTCGCATTTTAAGAATATTACAGTGCTAACAATTTAATTATTAATTAAGAATTTGAATGAATAACAATAAAACTTTAAGATACTATTTTCCATAGTTTTACGCAATCAATAACTAAGAATAATCAATAACATAAGGAGATAATCTAATTTTAATTTTAATAGACAATGGTAATTTGGACAAATATCTAAAAAGCAAGAATGAGACATCTTGATTTCAAACTTATCAAGATGAGTACATTAATGAAAATTATAAAACATAATACCTTTAATTACTAAAAGTATAGAAATGCATATTTTATATGCATACTATTATATATATATATATATTATATTCATATAAGAATGGAAAAGCAAGCTTATGACTTCAATTATTGAGTTTGTCATGTTTTTTGGGTTAATGTCGTGTCGTCATGTGTTGTCTCAAGTCAAGAGACAAGTCGAGTCAGTTAAGTTGTCAAGTCACTAGTCTTTTATTATCTTTGTTGAGTTTGATTCTTTTCAAAAATCAAGTAAGTAAAGGTTAAAAACACTAAACTAATTCTTATTGCTTATATATACTATATACATAGAGTACCAGTCGTGTAAAATTAAAGAAATATTTAAAACCCTAAAAATATGGAATTGAAGGCATTAATAGTGAGTAAGTAGATAATTATAAAAAAAGTAATATTAAACTTAAACAACAATAAGTTTTAATACCTTTTATAAAAATCAAAATAGTAAGAAATATCAAATAGATATGTTAAAAGATCAAAACAATGTAAATATAATACCAGTAATTAATAAATAAATTAACTGCGATTTGAGATTTCAAGCATTCCCTTCATGTAGCCAATTTGTTTTATCTGTCCTTTCCGACGAATCAAACTCTTTTATCTTTTACAAATTTCAAATTAAACTTCTTTTCTTTTAACTTTAAATCTCTAAATCATTAGAAAAATTCAATTTCAATATTTAGTAAATTTACAAACTCCAAATCTTGTTCGTTTTGTAAATCGATTTATTCAAGCCCTTACCATTGACAAACCAGACCTTTTCTCTTTTAACTTACAAATGACTCTAAATTTCTTGAATTTATTTATCTAAAATTTTAAAATGATCTAAATTACCTACTTCAAACAAAAAATTCTATTTTCTTAATCCCTGCAAATTTTGAGTTCAAATGTATATTTAAAAATATCAGTTTTTAACTCGAACTCAAACTAAATATCAAATTTTTAGAAAATTAAATCTCTAAACTTGATTTTCAATTTAAGCTTTTGATTTATATGTTATACATCTGGAAATCATTTTTCCAATTATTTTTTATACTCGAGAAAATTATCTAAAATATTTAAACTGAACCCTTCACTTATAATTTCCTTAATTATTTTTGTCTCTATCCTATTTAATCCTTTTTCTTTTCCTTTAAGCTGCTATCTTTCTTCTTTCCTTCTTCTCATTTCATTCATTGAATTTTTTTTCCCTTTCCCTCTTCCTCTTCTCTCTACTTCTCTTTCTTTCTCAAATCAAACCTCTAAAATCTCAAATCTAACAAGTTAAAGAAGAAAATGAAGATAGAAAACATGAAAGAAGATGAAGACCATAAATATGGAAGCTTCAAGAGCTTAGGAAAAGTAGAGACAAAGAAAAATCAAGAGATTTATGATGTCTAAAAGAGATAAATTATTATTTATTTCGTTTTAGTTGTTATTTATGTTTGTATGTGTTGGTTTGATGCTCAATACATGTTGGGTTGGTGAAGAAGATGATGAATAATAGATATGGGGTTTGATGGAAGGGTTTAGAGGTATTTGATGTTGTTGAATGAGTATAGAAATGTTAGAAGTATAAAAACTAGCTTGTATGATGTTTAGATGATATTTTGATTAAAGTATGATGTTATAAGTTGATAAAAGTAAGTTAAAAAGACAAGAAAATATGTAACTACGATCCCTTATTCATCATAGGCGTGATATAGCCTTGATCTCCTTGAAATAAGAATTTTCAAATGATAAGGCCTAGATCATGGCTATGATGGGAAGGTTATCTTCTCGAATCAAATTTTTCCAACACAACACTATTTTGTATTTTAATCATAACTTTTTCATCCAGACTTGAATTAAGATGATTCAAAATGCTATGAAAAGCTTAAAAGAGATCTACAAATTTTATGTCTTAAGTTTTTGGAAATTTTAAAAGTAACAAGGCCTAAATTTTGATTGTTTCCAGCTGTTATGTATCCAAACAAAGTTGAAAACCTATGTTTGTTAGTTAAATATGTATAGTTAAATATAAAACGAACTTAGCTAATAAAAAGATATTAACTTGACTAAATAGACTTGAATGAATTAAAATGAATTAGATTGATTAAGTTTATTCAACTTGGCTAAGATTAAGTTAACATAGACTTAAGTTTATCAAATGAGCTTAGTTAATAAACCTAGCTTCAATATAGTCTAATTAATCATGATGAGTTATGCGCTAGCTTAATTTAAAATCTTGTAGGATTTAATATTGACTTAGTAAGATGAATGATTACAACTTAGTAAGATGAATGATTACAACTTAGTAACTAAACTAAGCTTAATGTGGAATTTGGATATAAAGTAAACTAGTTAATAAACTTAAGTTAATATGATTCTTACAAATGAATTGCATTAGTAATATAACTAAGCCTAACTTGACTTACTGAACATTAATAAGCTAAAATGAATTAGATTGGTTAAGTTTAATCAATTTGACTAAGTTAAGCTAATAGACTTCAAATTTGTATATGGCTTAGGAATTATATGTTGTAATTTGATGAATTAGGCATGTTTAGAAAAAGGAATACATTACTTTAAATATATTTGTTTGAGTAATGGTTATTTTGTTCATGAAGTGTTTTAATGTTGTTTTGTAATAAAGGATTATAAATAAAGAAAAAAGAAATATTTGACAGACAATGTAGAACTGTCTGTATCTTGGTGGGGTGATCTTTGTAGTCATGGTGGGATTCTCACTTAGTATCTGATCAAATAGGGTCATAAAATGGATTTAATTTCATGAACAAATGTTTGCTTTTGGTATATTCACTGTATTAGCTCTAGCCAACCATTTTTTCCCATTTGAATTTCATATACGAAAGATGATGATAATTTAATGCTGATGATGATGGTAATGATGATTGGATATGGATGGTGGAGATGATGATTTCAGTTTCTTAGAGGCTTATTAAGACCTAACTTGAATGTTAGGTGGGTAACCATGACCTTATCACCATGTTTGTGTTTGTAACGTAGTTGCACCTCAATTAAGATAAACATAATTGAATATGAGTGGAGATTGGGTATTCGACTATTGTTTGATGATTGCTTTGTTTGATAAGTCACTGGCATAAAAGTGATCAGACATTGTTTGTGATGATTGGTTGGTCGTTGTTGATGAGTGTTTGTAAATTGATTGATTACCTTAATAAAAGTACCTAATACTATTTGGCCATTTAATTAAATGAACATGCATTGCATAAGATCATACTTGCATTAGCATGGTGTTCACGTTACGTATTAATATTCAATTCTGTTGTAGTGCCTGTAAGAGTCCAGTGAATCTAGTTAGAGGTACTATAGGTTATCGACTTTATAGGAACTAAGCAGGCACTGAAGGATGTCGCCTGTGTTGGAGTCGGCTTTAAGGATTAATATTTAGGGAGATTTTGTGGTTCTAAAGGAAGTGAAGGTTATGTTGATAGTATATGTGTATTATGCAAGAACAAAATGAATTTCAAGGGAAGTCCTCCCTCTTTAGTTCTGTATAAGGAGAAGTTAGAGGCTATGTTGCAATAAAATAGGTTTCAAAATAAATCCTCCCTCCTTAGCTATGTTTGAGGAGAAGTTGGAGGTTATTCTTCAATTAAAGGAGTTTCAAATGAAGTCCTCCCTCCTTAGTTATATCTAAAGGGAAGTTAGAGGCTATTTTTTCTTAAAATGAGTTTCAAAATAAAATCCTCCTTCCTTAGTTACTCTAAGGAAAAGTTTGCGGTTACGTTTGCTCTAAAAATGATTTTTGGAATGAGAAAGCAATAAGTTGAGAAAGTTATAAGCTGAATGCTCTAAATTAAGAAAGCACCCCTTCCTTAGTTCATTGTTCTCTTGGGCGTGAATAACTAAACTTAGTCCTTCAAACCCTAAGAGAGAGTATAAATCTTTATTGGTTTGGATTCCTATCATCCAAACCATGCATGACTCATACAATTTAATGTTGCATTGCATATGGTTAATAAATAAACTTGCTTGACATTTATTTGATGAGTAGTTTGGTTATGTTATTCACTAAGCTTTGTTAGCTCACGCCCCCTTAGTTTGGTGCTGGAATCTCTCAGGATGGAAATGGGCTAAGCAGTGTGAAGTTCTAGAAGTTATGAAGATTAGCTTAGAATGTATTCCATATGTTTTGTATTTAAGTTGGAAATTTTTATAATGTATGACATAAGCTTAGTAGAAGAATTAAAGCTTTTATGTAATTTATCCTCTTTTACTGTTTAGTGGGGATATCGGTTCTCTGTAGTTTTGGAAGACCGTGGGAATCTGTATTCTCTCACCTGTATAAATGTTTTTTACGAAATAAAACTATATTAGTAAACATTAAGTAGAGTTTCGCAAAACTTTAACTTGCAAAATAGTTATCATATGTTGGATGCATACTTGATATGATTATTCAGGTTTTCCTTTTAGGCCCCTTTTTAGGCGTGACAACTAGAATCGGAATCAGGGTTGCTTTTAAGCTTAATCGAATCGGAAAAGTAAGTAATTGAGTCTAAAATTAAGGTTTTGCGAGTTTTGTACAATCAATTTTGTAGTAATTAGTAATTTTCATGGTGAAGAGCAGTGGGGACGAAGGTGGGTTAAGGGTTTGGTTGTGAGTGGTGGTTGTGTTTTGATTTGAATTGTTTGGTTATGAGTGGTGGTTTTAGGTTTGATTCTAGTCATGGCGAATGGGTATGGTATAGTTTGTGTTTCATCCGGTGTCATCAAGTGAAGGTGTTAGTGGCGGTTGATTGTGGTGGTGTTGGCTTGGTTAATGGTTGGTCATCATTCACTGGATGGTATTAGAATTATCATGTTACGCATATTGTGTTGAATGCATGAACTTTCAAATGGTGTTGGTTTTAAAAATGCAACTATGGTGGTAATTTGTTTTGCTAATTGTCAAGCTAGTGGCAATTGTGTGTGTGTGTGTGTGTGTGATTGAGAGAGAAGGAGGGTAAGTGGAAAAAAAGGGAAAAAATTAAATTAAAATATGTTGATGTGGAAATTAAAAATTAATTTTTTAATGTGTATTTCCTGACAAACTAGCATATCTTCAAACTTTGATCAAATTCAACTAAAAGTACTGTGGGTGCAAGATTTAAGAAGTTTAGATATCTTTGTGAGCTAATTTTTTTTTTTTAGCTATAAAATTATCATATCGAGAAAGTTCAAGCAATATCAATGAAATTAATCTTACCATAAGAAAAGTTCACTTTTTAAAACAGTATTTATCCACTTTTATCTTCAGTAGGATTTTAGGGTAAATTTCACATGTGACACTTGAACTTCATCTATTTTTACTATCAATCATCAAGCTTTATTTGTTTTTATGATTGATTACTTGAGTTTTATTAATTTTTATAATTTACTACTGAAACAAAATTAGTTTAAAAATTATAAATGATCTTGAAAAGTTTGCAGCTAGTAAAATGTTAAAAATATGACATTTTACCTAAAAAATTTATCTTTCTATTGCTTCATTGGTGAAAATATGCTTTTGGTTATAGAATACTATCATTTGCTCCATTTTTAAGAGCTAAATGAATTTAAGAGAAATTTTATAACTTAATTAGTTAATGTCTTTGATTTTAAGATTTTATCCGTGGCATTGTAACAAATGTTATAGTATGATAAATCATTCTAGTAATGATATTGTATGCTTGACATGGACATATGACAATTATGGTGATAAAGCAAGTATTTGTTGATCATTTCATAAATATATATATATATTGTAGACAAGTTTTCTTAAAAATAAAATGGGTAAATTACATTAAAAAGTATAGACGTTTTAGAGCAAATTCATTTAAAGTATCAATATTTCAAATGATTAAAAAAGAATTAAAGTTTTATAAAGTGGGTCAAATAAGGTATTATTAATTGAACATTAGTAAAAATTAAAGAAATTTAATTGAAAACTAATCCAATCATTAATGTCTTAGATGAACTATGCAAAAAACATTAGTATCCTATTTGATTCATTTTGTGAAACTTCAATTTCCCTTTTTAACAACTCAAAGGTTGATACATTAAATGAATTTACCTCCAAATGTTGATACTTTTTAGTGTAAATTATCCAAAATAAAATATTATTGTAGTTGGTTCTTCCCATTAAAACTTACAAGTAAACTTTATTCTTATAAAAAGTTTTATAGCCATATTAGAACTTATTCCACTCCATATGCAACATCTTGGATTGTCAAGAGTAGTTAGAGTTATGACAATCATAATCTAGTAAAAACAAAGTTTAAATACCATTGTTTATTGCTATGTAGAACAAGTCAAAATATACGAATAAAGCATTGTTTGTAAACAAAGTAATCATGATTTTTATTTTTAAAGTAATATAGATGTTAAGAGTCATCTCGTAAATGAAAGTTATAAATAAAAGCATATTTTAATATTTTTACAAACACATAACCTATAGGGACATGTTAATTTTTATTTTAGTTCATAATAATTAAACTAATAAAATAAATATTTTTAATTAATAGAATATAATTAAAAAAGCCTAAAACAGACATAAAAAGGCTAAAAAAATACTTTCTTCTTCTTTCTTGTAAAATACATTGCATCAAATCCACTTTCTTTTGCATATTAATAGTCCTCGATCTTGTCTTTACTTTTGAAAAGTATGGAACTTAGCTCATTACTTGTTAGAAGAGAAGACTGAAATTCAAGAATACAAATCTTTGCATGATGTTGCTCTTTTAAAGTGTATTGGGATTTAATAGCACTTTATGTTATCAAAATAACGCTATTGAGTAGATGGTTCTACTTCTAAGAATTTTATAGGCTCTAGAGGGTTATGCAAGTGCAACATCACATATAATATATTAATTATTATACGCACAGGCTTCCTTAAATCAACATGTTTATCGTGGAAATTTGCTACCTGATTTTAAATTCTAAAATTATTTATTTAAATCTTAAACAACTGGATTAGCAATTATAAAGCAAATCTCATAAAAAAAAAAATTTCTTTAGTCTACTCACCTGAGTAGATCATTCATCATAAAAACAAAATCAATACCATTAGGTATTTCATATACCTTTTAATGATAGTAAACAAAATTTTAGAAATTTAAATTACAAAATTCGAGTTCCACCATGCCCTTAACAAAATATTACAATTTCCCAAGAATAAATCTAGCTCTTTTAATAAAGCAGAAAACAAAGTTAAATACATCTTCATCCCTATCTCAATTCACTTCCGCAATTCTTTCCGAACCATCCCATACTCCCAATTAATCAACATCATCTTCAATCATCATCAACAAATCACCCAACACCTGGAAAAATGACAACAACAATAATAATGAGCTGAAGCTCAGTATATAGTAACATAAGTATACACAAAGTGACACACGAGCTTAAACTAAATGCAATACATCCAACAATAGTTTAATTATCTTTAATTTAAAGTTAAACATATCAATACTGGAACATGAGCACTCATACTTTGAAACAGGCATCTGGGAATCTAGGAATCCTGAGTAACAATAGACGCTTAAGGAGTTGATATAGGCAGACTAAATATCTATATCGTCTATATGATATAAATGAAAAAAAAATTGTAGCATCTAAGGGTGTTCATGGTTCGGTTAACCGGTCTGTGCTGCTATTTTTTGAACCTAACTGTATTGATCGGTTATTTAATATCCCTATCCTAAATTGATCCATTATAAATAGTTAACCAATTTTTTAGTTTTTTTTTTTCGGTTTTTAACCATTAACATAATGGTTATGTAAAATTTGTAGTTAACCATATTTTTTAGTATGTCCATAAAAAGTTTTAAACCATTTTTTTTATAATTGTATTAAAAATTGTAAATTAAAAATGTAAATCATGTGAAAGAGTTGTCAATTAGTGGATGTGAAATGCTTAATAGTGTAAATTATGATGAGGAATAGCCATATAGGATATAGCTCGCTTAATAGTGTAGATTACAGTGAGGAATAGAAGATTGAGAATACGTGAACATGATAGATTGATGGTGCGAGTGTGATGGAGAAGAGAACGAAAACGAAATACGGTTTACTAGTTTAGGGTTTCAACATACGTGAACATGACGTGATGGTTGCAGTCGTAGAGAATGGAAGAAGATATGGTTTCATATTTCAATATCCAGCTATCTAGATTTATATATATATTTAAAATAATTACATAAGTATATTATAAAGTATTTATCAATATATTATAAATTATATATATTTATAAATACGAATCAGTTAACTGAAATCATCAATTTCTAGTTATATATACCGAATATTGGAAAAATTAAAAATGGTAACCCTAAACCGAAACTGATAGACTATTAACCCCTTTTTTTTCCGATTGACTTTTTAGTTTCGGTTTGGTTATCCTAAACATTCAGTTTTTTGCACACCCGTAGTAGTGTCCTCTAAGGTTTTATATTCGTTACTTGCTCTTTACTTAGTCTTAGTCCATAAAATCGTCTAATTCAATTGGTCTTATAAACGTGAACTAAACCAGTTACTTTATCCCAAGCTTAAGCAAACGTTACGCCGATACCATTTGCTTCATCAACTACCCGCTGAGCCACTTATGAATTGTCATTGCATCATAACATACCATCACATTATGGTAGAGGGGCTGGCCTAAGCACCTAAACTACTATGCCCCACTCGGGATAAGGTTGTCACTCCTCGGATTAGATTAAACAACACATGCACAAGCAACACTCAAATATATTAGCCGAGTTTAATTTTTTAATTCATTTTAAATGTCTATCCTAGCAATCAACACGTAGGTTAATGCGTACCTTATTTAAAACTCAATGGAGATCAAAGACAGTCTAGAAGAAGCAAATCAGAAGCCAATTCAGAAGATAGATTAGAAACAAACATCTGTTTAAGAAAATGAAACAATATAAAATTCAATTATTTATTTAATAATTTACATCACATTTCATATTAAATATTCCTTTTATGCTTTTAATTCGATTAGACGTGAAAATAGGAATGGCGTCATAGCTGCGAAGGTCACCTTACCAAGATACAGACAGTTCTCAATTGTCTGTCAGATTATCTTTAGTTAAACTTAGCTTTGGTCTAACATATTTTAGAAATTACGTACTCTTTATTAAATCAAATTGATTAAACTTAATCAATCTAATTCATTTTAGCTCATTAAAGTTTATTAAGTCAAGTTGAATTTAAGTTTATTAACTAAGTTCATTTCATACTTAGAGAATTTATTAACCCAAATTAATTATTAATCTTATTAATTCATTTAACTCATTTATAGAAGCACCAACATATCATATCTATTATTCATGAATCACACCCATGATTAAGGCAAAGATTCCAAATCACGCTCTTGCTCACGCCTTGATCAAGTCAAGGACGGTGAACATAGGTGATCACGTGTTAAATCACGCCCGTGATATTTAAAAACTAAAACACTCGAGGCTACCGAGGAATCAATCACACTCGTGATTTTTGAGATCTTTTTAAAACAACCCGAGATTAACAAAGGGTGGATCATTGTCGTGATTCATAAAATTCTTCAAATTAATGTTTATAAAAGGTTAATCACACTCACAATAACAAATTTTTCCAAAAACAGTGGCTAGCATGGGATAGATCACGCTCGTGATTGTTTAAAAATTCAAGATCCGAGGCTACTACGGGCATGATCATGGCGTGATTTATAAAAAGCTATTAAACTCGACACTTTAAAATCCATTATCACACTCGTGACTTTTGACCTAGCACACAAACTTCATGTTTTCCCCTGTTTTGGTATGTTTTAAAACTTTAAAACTTAATTTATTTTAACTACTTGTTTTATATCACAAACTTAACATACAACATCTTATAATTAATATGCTAAACATACCCATAACCAAACATTCCTAAACATATATTCACTTTATATTTTCTTGAATCTTGCCATAACAACTAGTCTTACATACTTAAACACACTTGGGTTTTGATACTCAAGTTCATACATCAATTATATCTCTAGTTTTAACACATCACAGACATGCATACATAACCATTAAATAAAGAAAACAACAAAACTTACATGTTTAGTTATTCTTAAGTTACTTGATCTTCTTTTCTTGTTGTTGAAGCTACCTTAAGTTCCATCTTTAATTTCTCTTAAGTTCTTCTTGAAATTGAGATTTTGGGATTTAGAAGAAGAAGATGAACCGAGAAAAAAAAGAAGAAAGAAAAGAGAGGACAACAAAAGAAAAAGGAAAAAGGAAAGTAAATGATAAGAAGAAAGAAAATAAAAGATATTTAAGGATTAAGGGTTTCAATTTAAGTTTTTCAGATAATTATCTTAAGTTCTAAAAGTAATTAAAAAATAATTAAAAAAATCTATATAATAGTAATTATGTCTTGATTTGCAAATCTAGTTTAAGAATACAATTTATAGAAAATTGACATTTAGTTTGAGTTTGGCTTAAAATTTTAATATTTTAAACAAGTAGTTGAGTTTCAAAAATTATACGATTTAATAAAATGAAAGATAACTAAGATTTGAGAGTTAAAAATTTGCAAAACATTTAAAATATTTACTTTAAGATTTAGGAATTAAAATTGAAGAAAAATGATTCTCAATGAAAATTTTGAAGAAATTGAAAAGTTTGATTCATAAAGAAAAGTCATTAAGATGTACGAACAATTTAAAAGAATATTTTAAATCTCAAATCTCGATTTGATATATTTACTAATTTTAATTATGTCAATTTATCTAATCATAACTCGTTGTTTATTTACTAAACTATTTAAACTATTCAATTCTAATTTCTAACTTAGGTAAATGTTTGGAGTATTTTAACAAGGGTGATCTCATGTCACCATGCCTCTTTATCCTGGCTATGGAGTGGCTTAGCCATGCCATATCCACTTTTGTTGACATGGGATGGTGGAAACAAATAACTATTAGACCTACCAATTTAAATATTTCTCATCTTCTTTTTGCTAATGACATTATTCTTATGGTGAAGCTTCAATGGAAAATGCTATATGTACATGGGAGTTTTTTAAAATTTTTAGTTGCATCTCTAGTAAAAAAATAAATCTTGAGAAATCAAAAGTTATTTTCTTTAAAAATAAAGATGTTGATCATAGATTGGAAGACAACAACAAAGTGGGAAAATATCTTATTTTTCCCATATTTTAAAATGGAAACATCAATAAAACAGATTCTTTTTTTTTATTGGACAAATCAAAGCAAAACTTATTGAATGGAAAGCAAATATACTAACCATTGTGGGCAAGAAAATTGTTATGGAATTAGTAGTTCGCGAAACCTTTAGCTACTATGTCCAAGCTACTTGGATTGCAAGAAGCATGGTAGATAAAATGGAACAAACTATGAGAAACTTCTTTTGGGGTTTAAAGATGGAAAGAGAGGACTTGTTGAGGTGAATTAGGACAAAATCAAACTACCGAAACAATATGGAAGATAGGCTTATGAGACGTAAGAAAAAGAAATTAAGCTTGCTTTATGAAACTTGCTTGGAACTTATAGAAAAAAAAAAAACGTTTCCTTTAGACGAATCTTTTTAAACAACAAAGTAGAAAAATTAGATACAAGTTTGCTGGGGTTCGTTCCAAGATGGCTAAAGAAATTATAAGACACTTGAAGTGTGGAACAGCTTTGCTAATGGAGACCAAGGAATGACTGACTAACTGTAGTCTGGAAACATAAATGGCTAGGTAAAGGTTGTTTCCATCTTTCCTTTATGTCCTACTATACCGTAAAGTATAAAAGGCCACCTTAAGGCAAGCATGGATGGATGACTAAGGATGGTATGAGTAAGTTATATAGTATCCTCTTGACTGACAAATTAGAAACATATTGGTTGAGCTCATTTTACTATATAACGATATGGAAGATCCGGTAGTCTAGAACCATGAAACTAGTGGAAGATCTCCACTAGCTTGACTTACCATATCCTTTTAGATGAATTACTAGATAACATCTGATAGAAGGAATTTTTCTAGGGTTTAGAAGATATGCTTTCTAAAAAATTCCAACTTTCGTATAGAGAACTCTATAGAATGGATGGCCTACCAATGGTAACCTCATCAGATGAGGATACACCATGAACGATGCTTATACCTTATGTAGCCTTCCTAAGAGCACAAACCATTTAACACAAGAGTGAAGAAATGAAGAGCGTGTAGAGGAAATTACATGTATAACAGGATATGATAAAAGGACATCCATCTAGACTTAATGGAATGTATAAAAAAGAAAGTGAAGTGGGACAAATCATTAATAATGCCCCCCTTTTGTTTTGGTGCTTGTGGTGTGAACGTAAAAGAAACTGATTGAAGGTATTCAAATCCTAACTAGGTAGAACAATGTAGAACTTCTTGCAATGAATGATAGGCTAAACATAGAATAAAGAAGCTCTAGAGCAAACCACCATCACCGTCTGATTGACAGTCCCCCCATTACCATAAATAAAGATATATTGTAATGTTACCTTCTAGAATTCATGTATCCTTGCTATTGTAAGTGTGATTGCGAAGAATAATGTTGGTAAATGCATTGAAGGTCAAATAGTTCTATCTCCCAGCTAAATTCCCCCTCTTAGTTGAAGCCTAGGCTATTCTCTTAGTATAAATGGATGATAGAGCATGAGATCGAAGATAGAATCATAAAAATAGATGCCAAGAATGCCAGAGATTGGATTCTTAGAGAAAATGAAGATGACATGTTTACTCCTAATGTTGTTATTCATTGTAGGCACATGATGCAGCTACAACAGACAATGCGTAAGAGGATAAATCAGATGTAGGCGAGTAAAGAAACAAACTAAACAGTCTATGATCTTGCCTACAAAGGAAGAGAGCACCAGTTGAATGCAGATTTTATAATTTTTTCTTTTGGTCCTTTTCTTCATGTTTTCCTTAAAAACTTTGGATATTATTTGCCCCTTTTTTGCCAATAGCTTGGAGTTGGAAGCCTTTTTTTTTAGCACCAACCTTACAATAGTGCAAATGTAGATGATTTAGTAGTGAGGAGTGATTTTCTTTTGATGTTGGATAATTGTTTTGCCAGCTTTAGCTTCTTTATTGAACTTTTGTTTTGTTGTTTCCTTGTTTTGTTTTAATATATTATTTTTGTCCAAAAAAAAAGTTATTGAGTAATGTTTTTCAATACATTTACTAAATCATATGCCAATGATAAACCTAATGCTAAGCTTTGACTTTGACCTTTAACATAATTAGAAGTACATTGAAAGGGGGTCCCTATTAGCTTGGTATAGTTGAGAAATCAAACCCTTTTATTCCAAAATCTTATATATAATCATAAATGAATTTCTCATATAATAGATGGTGGATTTGATGGTGTTTTACATGTATGAAGGAAGAAGAAAGTACCTTTTTCTTAGTCTTTTTTCCTATGTTTTATAATTAATTATCGAACTAGATATATTAATAATAATATTAATTTTGTTAATTTAATTATTATGGACCAATAAAAAGTTGAAATGTGTCTTTCACATAACACTAACAAATGTTGTTAAAATACATGATATGTATTCGTCATATATGTGTGTGTGTGTGTGTGAATACATATTATGTGTTTATAAAAGTACAAAAACACATAATGTTCATACAACTTAACTTAAAATGCATTATAAGTTGATATACTTCAAAGCAACCTTTACAACTTTAACATATGGCAATATATTAAAAAAAATCTCAACAAGGTATTACTGTTAATTTAAATTTTTTGGGAGTATTAGCGATTGATAAGACGATTTCTAATTCTCCTTTCTCAATATATATATACACACACACACACTAACTATGGCAACATCATATCTTATAATATAAAGTTGAAACAATTAAATTCCTTTTACTACTTCTTTCTATTAGTAATTTCAAAATTTTTCATCTAATACATTCTCTTTAGGAAAAAGAAAGAAAAAAGAAAATTATAAAATGTAACTTAATAACGTAATTATCAACCCCTTTAATCATTTATGGTAAAAATAATTAGGGAAAAAAGTACAGATTTAGTAAATTATTTTTTATATAAGCTTAAAATTTTACATTTTTATATGCATTTTATTTCATATATTACTAGAAAATTTTATTGGATAAAGGCTATAGAGTTACCAAACTTCTAGAATTTTTATTTTAGTATTTTAACTTTTCTTGTTTTCACTAAGAACTTAAAATCTTTAAATTAATCAAAGTAATGCCTATATTATCACTTGATAGATGACAATAAGTCATCCAGTGCATAATGATCAAGTAAAAGAGAAAAAAAAGTAATACAATATTTAAAATGAAATCTTAATACACGTTTCATCCAAAATTATAACTTCATATATTCATCTCCAAACAAAAAGTTATGCACAATAATGGTAAGAAAATATTTAAGTTAAGTATCGTCATCTTCATTTGCTCTAATTTGCCATTATGCAATGAATTCATAGAATGTACGATGTTTCTATGGGTCAAAATACAAGATATAATGAACCTAAAATAAGGAAAAAAAAATAAAGAGAGAGAATAGCTCTTCTACTATTTGCAAATGCAATGCATATTAAAATTAAACCAGTAATATGTTTTCATATTTTTTATTTTTATTCAAGACCTATATTTTCGTCTTTTGTTATTCTAGGAACTATGTTATTAAAAATAAATCAATATAAGATTTCTTTTAATGTCCATTACTCATTTTGTTGAAATTTGCTAACAAGACATTCAAGTAATTAAATAGTTTATCTATGTTACCACATCATATTAACACAACTCTTAAAACCAACCTAACTTAACCTTAAAATAAACCCTTCCCTAAACCATTAGTTCCATATAATCTAAAATAACCCATAAGAATTAACCATCTCACTCCTTTGCATAAGCACTATCCATTTTTAAAGATGCATATAAAAACAACTTTTTTTTTTATAAAACCTTAATTTCCCAAAATCCCCTTATTATTTCTCATCTTTTTTTTTCCAAAAAAGAAGTCTAATTTCTTACTATACCTTGATTTGCCTATAGAAGCTAAAGAAACGAGGAAAAACGACGATATTAGATATTCTTTACACCCCATGAATTAAAATGGAAACAACATCTTTTGCGATGTATTGTTTAGTGTGAGTTGTTAAAGAATGAGTATTGAAGATCGAATCTTTTTAAAGTTGAAAGTGAATTGAGATCTCCTCAATATATTTCATAACCAAACTTTCTTGTTGAAATCAATACGGGAATGCATTCATACCCATGACATATTTCCTATAATACTTCCATTTTGATAAGTGACAATTAGAGAAAAACACAAGTTTCCTTTACTACTTGAACAATGACATTGTTATTTTATTGATGTTGCATTTGGTTTATAGGAATTGAATTGGTGTTATGCATTTATTACTGCATAATAGCTATTTACTTGTTTTGTTTATATAAAAAAAAAAAAACTATTATAAAGAATGTTTAATCCATAATTATTCTCTACACCAAAAGAATCACTAATCCTTATAAAGTGTATTTTTTCCCTAAAAATACCCTTAATCATGAAATAAAGAATTACTATTTCTTTACAACTTTATTTCATTTTGGTGAATTAATTGATGAAGATTTTCTTTTAATTAAAAGTATTATGGTAAATTTATTTGTTGATGCTTCTTTACTTTATGATTCTTACAATCTATTGATTATTATTATTGTTATTATTATTATTAGCCCTAAATTTCAATTTCAATAGGATTTATTGTTGTTAGGTATTGTGAGTGGTAGTAGTTTGTTAAATACCTAGGGATATTATACTACTAGTACTTATCGCGCATCACACGTAGATGTTGCTTTTATAAAGTTGTCATCAACATTGTTTGAATATACCTTTGATGGATTTTATAGATTACACTTCTTGGTACTATTCTTGTGATTGGTGGTAACTGATCCAATTACAACTATTCCCCTCTATTTGGTTAACAACTATCTTAAGTAATCTTAACCTATTTTAACTCAAAAAATAAAACTTTTGCTTCACATTCTTTCTCAAGTTATTCTCTTAAACACATTAGAAAGGTCTTCCTCGATCTATTTTCATTTTTGCTTTAGTAGTTTTTTTTTTTTTTTGTATTTTCTAATGCTAATATTTCCATATTACCCCAGTCCTAGCTTCATTTCTCATTCTCCTCCCTTTCTCTTTTAATTTTTAAATTGTGCAATGATTTAACAATTTTTTGAAGCAAAGAAGTAAAAACTAAAAGCGCATCATTTATAGAATTAACTTTTAGAGCAGAACATTTGATAAATTTTAAAGTCTAATTGTATGATTTTTTTTTTTTTTTTTTTGTAGATTATATACAAAATCCACATCTAGATCTTTATTCTTTGTAAGTATTTTTTGTTGTTGTCCAGGTTATTGACAAGAGTGACTTTATTTAATGGTACCATTCATAACGGGGCCTTAATGGTTTCAAAAATTGTTTTGAGGTGAAATAGTTCAATTTCTTTATTTAACTGACATGGTACCATAGAAATTTGAGGATTATCAGTTTTCAAAAAGTATTGAAGAAATCAATTTTAATATTTAGCCAAAAAATGCTTATTTAGGTGTAGTTATCCATAGTATTGAGGTGAAAATTGTTTGGCTCCTGCTCTTCTCAATTACATTAACATTCACAACGTCCATTCCCATTCTTTTGTTGCATTAGTTCATATCCCAACTCCAAAATACTTATTAGGATTAGAATCAAACATGTATAATTCACTTAAGTAGCCTGGTTTTTTTTTTTTTTTCAATGAATCCATGTTATTAAAAATATACTTTCACTATAAGAAAACCTCTCATTAAACCCATTTAAGATACAATGGGATTTACTTCTATCCTATTGAACTTTGTCTTTGTTGCTAATGTACTCTTAACATTTACTTGATTTTGTTTGATCCCACTAATTTAAATCCTAAACAAATTCCAGTGATTTCCATTCTTCAATAGCCAAAAAAGGGTCCATGAGTACTTAAGGTCTCAACACATTCTTCATAGGTTATGACTAGATTATGGATTAGAATTTCTTTAAGGAAGATAATCATGACGGAATAATTAAGAAATTAGCAATGCCTTCATTGATAAAAATAAATATGTAACTTGATAACTCAAATCTAAGTTAGGTAATTGGAAAGAGGTTTAAGTTTCAAACTAAAAGATATTTAAAAATTTAACCTACGAACTGGTAAACATGACTTAAGGCTTACTCCAGTTGATATGAGCAACTTTTTTAAGACCAAAGAAGATTAGTTACTTGGTCAATTACCTACACTATCAACCCTACTTCTTTGATTGAGCCTCAAATTGGCAGGGTATGTTATAATAACGTCCTTTTGGCCTTTTATGAATTTTTTTTTTTTTGTAAGTAAAAGCTTAAAAAATTACCTTAGACTAAACCTAAGCAATATCATATATGATTTATATGTAGGTTTAATGTTAAAAATGATATATAAACTTGTATAAAAAGTTCAATCAGATACCTAAAGTTTAGTTTAAACAATGTGGTACTTAAAGTAAGCTTTTGCATACATTTTTTCTATCTAATTGAACTTGCTTCATAATATACGTGAAAACTTGTTTTAGTTACCAAATTGTTCAAAATTAAACTTAAAGTAGGAAAAATTATGCTAAAACTTGATTGTGTACCAAATTATTTAAAACCAAATTTCGGATACTTAACTAAAATTTTTACAAAAGTTTGAATACAATTTTTGATATTATTCCTTATATGTATATAATTATATGTTATATGTTATAAAATGGAGTTTAGACATCTAAGTAGAAACCAAGTACATGACTATTGCTACTTGATTGTTATGGGCACCAGATTAGTATACAAATTGATTAATAATATACCAATTTTAAATGATAGATTTTTTTGTTTTACTTGGACAATAAGTTTAATTATCAAAACCTTTAAAATCACAATAGTCCACACTTTTAAAATCTAGAATTTAGGACCATGTCTTACGCTTTCAAAATTTAGACTTTGGAAACCCACTTTACATTGTTAAATCGTGAACTCTAAGGAAATACATTATATTTACAAATTTGGTCTCCAAGAACTTACTCTACACTTTTAAAAGCAAGATTAATGGTTGAAACGGATCCATGCTTTCAAAAATGGCCTTATGGAGTATTAAGGGTTCACTTTTCAGATATTAGGCTTCAAGGGGCAGTAATGTTTTCACACTCTCAAATATTGATTTCCAAATAGCACTTATAATTACACTTTAGAAATCATTTTATAGATGTAACATAAGTAAGGCTACAAATGAGTTATTCGCAAGCTACTCAAACTTAACTCAGTTTGACTTAGCTCAACTCAAGCTTATTTTGTAAATGAATCGAGCTCAAGCTTAGAATAAAGCCCATTGATTTGAAAGGGTTGAGCTCAAATTTCAATTTAAGCACATAAGCTGACATTTGAACAAGCTTATTTGAGCTCATGAATAGGCTCATGAGTATGCTCATTAATAGGATTGTGAACAAATTAGATAGCAGATTTAAGAGTTTTATAATTATAATATATTAGAAATAAATGTATATTAAAACAAAAAAAATATATGTCAGATAAATGTTTAATGGCTCTTATATATATTTTAAGATTAAAAAAATGAAAAATAAGTTATCTAAATGAATTAAGTTTGAGCTTAAATTTCAGACTTAATAAAAACTCAGCTTGGCTTGAGCTTGGCATGTAAATGTGCGAAGCTTGAGCTTGAAATAAATCTGGTTTAAGTAAACAAGTTAAGCTTAAGACTAAATTCTAGACTCTATAAAAAGCTATCATCAAAGTCAAATTCAATATTTTTAAATGAGTCGAGCTCAAGTATTTAAAAGTAAAGCTTGGATCAATTTGACCCAATTGGTCTGAAAATTGATTCAAGATTTAACTCTAAATGCAATGTGGTTTGTAATTTCACACTAACTTATTAATTAAACCCATGCTACATGTTGTGTCATGTTTGCTACACTTGGAATTTTATATATGCATGTAGTGTGGCATTTGCTTATATTGGCGGGGACTTTATTGCTTACCCTTTTAGAACTTTTATTTCAAGTGACTATGCGGACTTTGATTTTCATGATTATTCAAGATATAATTTTTTTTTAGGAGGAGGGATTGATGATAGCTATAGTGAGATGATCGCATTGTATACTTAGGTTAGAAAAATTATTGTGAAAACTACTACTTTTCTTTCATCAAACTTTAATTAGTAAATTAATACGATCCTTGATCTACATTTGGTGATGTCTAATATAACTTCCCTTTATGATTTTAAAAATAATTTAATATTATTATTGTAAGAGATTTTTTGAAGATTTTATATGATATTATGGTTGATTAGCTGCAACTAACCTTGGCATACTCATGTTCTCTTGTAAGTATTAAGTATATGATGAAGTTGTTGTTCCTTAAGCATGACATATTTCGTAGATACATCATTTAACTAATAATCTTTCTGAAAATAGGGTTTGTTTGGATTGTCTAATTTGTATATGTAAACCCCACGAATTAGCTGTAAACCACACAAATTTATCTTTCCCTTTTAAGAACCATGTTGATGTAATTAGGAGTCCAATGAGGTTCTTTCTGTTATCTAGAGATATCAAAGAATCTATGTGATAGTTTCTTTATAACATCGAATTATGAGTTACTTTGCTGATGACTGCCTTGAACTCTCATGAAAGCTCTAACTTATATTGTATGATTTGAAGCATATCATCTAAAAATCATAATAACTCATGAACTAGATGACTTAAGCTCCTCTCAAGCACCTCAATTGACCTAGTTTAGAAGTATTCTACCAACTAGAAACAAGTTGCATCTTAATAGGAGCCACATATCTAACATAGGAGATGACACATAGAGTGCCACATGGAGCACCTATGGAATGACACATGGAGCACCCTTAGAGTGACACTTGGTGCATTACTTGAGTGTTTGAGTGGCACATGGGTGATCTTGAAGTGCCACTTGTCAAGCTTGGGAAGCGCCAAATGTCAAGCCAAAAAGCGGCCATTTGTCAACACTCTAAGCAACCAAATGTCATCTTAAAGAAGCTTATGGGAACTAGTTGAAACCATAAATTCTTTGGGAGACATCAAAGACTTTATCATTTAGCAAATCTAGAAGAACTCAATCATAAGCTCTAGCCTACTCTTGGATGTGTAGCTCACCATGGATGTGCGTAAGTTCACACTAGAGAAACAATAAACAATCTCTTCCATCACACAAATCCATGACCGTGAGCATAGAGGAGGATGGATTGATCACAAGAACATCACATCATCTTCTCACCTACATCATGACTAAGTTACTTGACATTAAGTGTTCACATTGTAGCTTATCAAGCTTGTCTCCTATCTTCATGGCAGTTATGTGTAAATATAGTAAATGGATTTCTTGCGCATTTATGTAGCCGCAATTCATCATAAGCCTTAGGCTAAGTAGCTCACCTTTCAAACTTTGAGGATAAGGCTACCCTTAACCAAAATTGAACATGGGCAGCAACAACAAGCAAGATTCCTAGGAACAAACATCCCATGTGTGGTTAGGACTTCTAGACAATAGGACAAGTTTGCCCTTAACCACTTACATCAATCGTCCATGGTCATAAGCCCCATCAATCACTTCATGATCCTTAAAGCTCTATAAAGACAACATAAATCAATGTGTTCCTAATCTGTTTCCTAATCCGTGCGCTCTATACCCCACAAGAATCAAGTGAAAGCAACACAAACAAAAGACCTTAGCAACATCAACCACATCCACATGCCTTACCCCACATATCACCACATTCACACAACATCAAGCTAGGAGCTACACGCACACTTAATCTTAGGAATCAACATGCGGGTGCACTCTTCGAGTAAGGGAAATACTTAGTCAATTCAATTATCATTGATCTAAATCCTTTGCCAATACATTCTATATCCTTTGTTTAGGGTCTCAGCAATCTAAGGAGTGAGGCAAACCCCTAAATTCATCTTGAGCTTAAGTTGATATCTATTATGTAACACATATGCTATGCGCATAAGTATGATCTATACATTTGGTTCCTATGTGAGTCTAACGAACAAAAGTGCATCAATAGGATACACGACCATGAAGGAAGCCTAGGACATACAACCATGTTTATTTTGTTAGAATATAGCCCATAACTTGTCAAATAACACTCATCAAGCTATAACTATGCATGAAACCAACCCTAAGACTTATCAAGTTAGATTATGGATTAAGTAACAGTTATATTTGCTTATATATGATGAACATCTCGGATCAAGCCATAACATGAATGATACACATATTTTTTTCTCATGCTAGACATATCTTATGGAAACACGAATGATGAAGGATAGTTGCATGTAAGGAGATGAAGTTTCTTTTCTCATACGTGATTTCAAGTGATACAAGTTTGATGAATTCAAGGAGAACCTATCTTATGAACATTGGCATCTAAGATCAATAGAGGAATCAAATGGACTTTCACATGGAGCTTAGGAGAAATGGTGACTAATCTTTAACCACGAATCAAATTTAGTCTTAGAATAAGAAAAACATGATGAAACTAAGAAATATAGGAAAAAATAACTATATAAGAGAAAGAATAACGCAACTAATGTAATACTTGAAAATTCGCTTTGGGAATCGATTTGATTCTTTAAGAAAAATGGGAAAACAAGTGCATCCTATAAAGTATAGGATTAGAGATCTAAAAATTAGACAAAACAAGCTTTCCAATGCCTATTCATTTATAGAAATCCGAGTTGAAATGAGAAAGTTATGATAAAAACAAGATTTCACTATATCTTTGGCAATGCGAACCTATGTGGGGCAAATTTCCTATTGTAACTTGTTTGAAACATCAAAATGAGATGAGAAATAGATCATAGACTTTGAGAGCTTCAAAAGGACTACTCATGCATTAAAAAACAAACAAAGAACGAACGAATGATAGCAAAAACAGTAAAATTATAAATAACTACTGCTATGCTTTAGTACTCAATCTATGTTATTAGTAATAAATGTGTTCTTATAATTTCACTAGGATCTTCAGAGTCATCTATGGACATTCCAATTGATTACTACGACGATTAAGGAAAATGAACAGGTGAGTAACTCTGATCTATTATGTTGTTTGTGTTTGTAACAATAATTGTACTCTGATTAACAAAAAAGAAAGAATAAGGGTGTTGATTGCTTTGGGGATTAGGTTGATGCGTTTTGATTGGTGCTTGGATGAAACATAACTCGTATGTTATATTCAGGGATAAGAACAATGCTTGGTTTTGATAAAGGTGAATTGTATGCTGAGGATTGTCTGATAATTGTTTCATCACAAATCAATGAATTAATGATTATCTGATTCAATAATAATTTGACATGCATTGCATTCTTGCATTTGCTGCATTTAAGTGTGATAACCCACTACGTAATAGCATTTCAAATCTTTGGTAATGCACCTGGTTTTTAGATGTTAATTTCCTAGTTCTTACAGGAGTACCTTTGTTCCGATTGGTTCCACATGAACTAAGTGGCATTAGAAGGAACGCTGCTCGTGGTAGCAACAAGAAATGAATTTTACATAATGGTGTTTCTAAGTTCAAAGATTTTGAAATAATAACGTTTTGAATTGTTTTATGGTATCTTTCTATCTTGGTTCTTAGATTCACTTAAGCATGGTGGATCATTTACGGTATGGTTTCTTCAACCGTAATGAGAGGCATAAATCTCTATCTTGTTCAGATTATTGTCTAAGCTTGTAATTGTTCATATTTATTATTGATGCATTGTATATGATTTGCTAAACAACTTCTTGATTGCTTAATAATTGATATGATTTGGTTACATCACCGTGGTATAGCTCACACTCTCACAGATTTTTCAAGATACGTCTTAGGCCTTGTCTTGTCCCATCAAGGATCTTTTCTCTGGTAGAAGTTAATATAAAGCAATAAAAATGACGAAGTCCTGTAATATTTTATTATGTCATTTAATTTGCAAACAATATTAGTTTGTAATATGTAAACGATGGACAATATAGTAATGTTTACTTTTGAGCTTATAACTTGCATGTATACATTGTTTCTTATTAAGGCAACTAAAGATCCTGTTGCATGTTACAAACCCTTTAAAAAGGTTAGTTAGTTATGTAATAGTGAATCTCTCTGATGGCCTCAAATTATAAGTTTTATAAGATTCTTAATAGCATCAGTTTGTTTCACGATTATGTAAACCAACTAAGGTACATCTTGGCGTGATAGTATATGTATCTTATTTGTATTTAATTAACATCTATATCTTATTTATATTTTATTTGTTTATGATCTATTTATAAGTAAAAATATTTATTTTTCATCTTTACAAATTTTTGATAAACATTATATTTAAAATAAAAAAAAAGATATCAAAATAACTTCAAAATAACGAACCAAAGATACCCAACGTCAAATCATATTATCTTAGTGTAAGTGTATTTACTGCATTAGGGACTGTAGGGCAGTTTTATGTGATTTGTATTTGCACGATGAATTGCTCAAAAATTAGCATGTTCTCTCTTTTTGTTGGGCTTGCATAAGAAAGCCCAGTCAACTCCACACTTGTGTCTCAAAAATATAATTAGTAAAAAAAGGATAAAAAAGTTTTCGCGTGGTGGGCACTCACTAGAATCTCGCGTGGGTCTTCAGTCTTCTCTTGCTCATTCTCTCTCATACTTTCTCTTTCTCTCTCTATCTTTATTTTATAGTTAATTAATGATTACTTAGAAAAAAACTCAATAAAGTGGGGAGGAGGAAAAAAAAAAGAAAACAGTAAGTTAGAAAAACAAAAGTACAACTTCAAGCAGACCAGACGGACGAGAGAGAGAGAGAGAGAGAGGAGAGAGAGAGCTGTGGCAAAGTCCACATGACTTCTGTGCCTCAACATTACAATCAACAACAACCTCAAACTCGCAATAAGGTACTAAAGATTCTATTTTTATTGATTTAGTTGTTGATAATGTGTGCATATGATTCATGGTATGATTGTTTATGTAAGTCTTGATATGGGTTTTGTTGATTCATTTGGGGTCGTGTTGTTTTGTGTTACTTCGATCTTTTAGGATCCAAAGTTGGAATGTTTATTGTTGTCAAATTTGGGATAATCACATGTTTTCCTGAATTTTATTTCTACGTTCAAGATCTAGTCAAATTTACATTTATTTGTTTACTGTGTAACTTTACTTTTACTGTTTTCGTTGTTTGATTATGTTTTCTGGAAATGTAAATTTTTTTTTTTCAGGTGGATGATTGTTGTTTTTTTCTTTCCTCTCTTTTTTTGCCGGTGCAGCACATTGTGGTCATCTTAATTTCTGACATTTGTGTAGATATCATTTATCAGCATTTCACTGTAATAAGTTTAGTAGTATTAAAAAAGAAATTTTAGTAGTATTCTAAATATGGCGAACTTGGTATCAGTAGAAGTGTAATAATGATAAGTTATATTTATCTCTAGCAGCTCATATTAACACGAACAAATAAAAAATGAAAAAAAAAGAGGGGGGGGGGGGGGGGGGAGAAAAGACTGCTATATACCTTGTTAAGCTTCTGGGTTTTCACAACTCAATTTAATTTGTAAATAGTCTCTAAATTTCTTTATGTCATGTTTTAAGCTGGAGTAGGTTGCTGTTGTTGTCTCAATGTATTCTTACCTTGTGCTAGTGTTTCCGTGGCATGTGATGCTGTTCGTCATGTTCTAAAACTTTGCTTTTATGGATGTATTAAGATGACTTTGCTTCCTTCTTTGCACATAAATAGATACCTCGCAACACGCTCATCTTATTTGTGTGCGTTTGTATTGATTTTTCGTTGAGGCCCTTTGGTCGTCATTGTCAGTTTTACTTCTAGAGCCGTGCGGTCCTGCCAGGGTGAGTGAAAATCTTTTCTGTGTGACTGCATTCTCTTGTTTATGTAATGTGCACCTATCTGTGATCTTAATGGTTACAGGTATACGGTATATACAAAAGGAAATATAGGCAAAGAAAGGTTAAGAAAGTTAGCCGTCATAATAAATATGTAATCTTGCTATACGAATATAACCACCGGAGCAAAATGATTACACAGTGATAGCTTTTCTCAAATAATTTTTTTGACATGTATGGCTGTTTCTGATATCTGTTCTGTTACTGTCCTTTTATCTCAACTTTAGTGGTGCACTTTCAGCCGTTTCAATCTAAAGTTTTGTATCTTTTTAGGAAGGATCACCAGCTGTTATGGGGAGTAAAGATGCTGTCGGGGGTCAGATTATCTCAACCACCATAGGAGGAAAAAATGGTGAACCCAAACAGGTGTGAAAGGATAAATATATGACAGATCAATTTGCTGTGATATGTCAGTCTAACAGTAACATGTAACGCCATACAGCTGTCTTAATATCCGAGGATTGATGTTGTTCTCATTTCCAATTAAAATTATACACAGTACTTCATGCTTCTCTTTCCATCCTAAGAATAGTATTAATCCTATTTGATGTGCTTTAAAAGTTTTAGTATGACTTGTTTTACCAATGGAGTTCATTTGTTTTGTTGCATTCTATCTGAATGTCAACAGACGATCAGCTACATGGCGGAGGATGCTGTAGACAGAGGATCCTTTGGAGTTGTTTTCAGGGTGAGTAGCCACATTATGAAAATCTTATTTGAATTTGTCATTTGACACTTATCTCATTATATTTTATTTCTCAGGCAAAATGCTTGGAAAGCGGAGAAACTGTTGCTATAAAGAAGGTCTTGCAAGATAAACGCTACAAAATCGTGAGTTGCAATTGATGCGCTTGATGGACCATCCAAATGTGGTTTCACTGAAGCATTGCTTCTTCTCAACTACGAGTAATGATGAGCTCTTTCTGAATCTTGTCATGGAATATGTCCCTAAGAACTTGTATGCAGTTGCAAAGCATTACAGCAATATGAACCAAAGGATGCCCTTATTTCTTGTAAAACTATATACATATCAAGTACGGATAATGAACCTCTCTTTTACCTGTTTACCCAATTCTTGCCTTTTATTAACTATCTTGCATGGCATGTAATTGATAGATCTTCCGTGGACTAGCATACATCCATTCTGTCCCTAGAGTTTGTCATCGGGATGTGAAGCCGCAAAATCTATTGGTATGTATGGAATTTTCTGTCCTTTGCAGTTTCTTTTCCTTTGTGCCATATTACATAACAATGCTTGGACTTTATGCCTATATCTTTTCTACATCTCCAGGTGAATCCCTTGACCCACCAAGTCAAGCTTTGCGATTTTGGAAGTGCCAAAGTTCTGGTATGTCTGTTTGTGTGTATGTGGGTCTGTCCACTATTCTTTTGTTTGCTTTCCAGAAATCATGTTGTTAGTTTAGGCCAATACATCAAAAGCTGATCATATCCTTCAGCTTTCTCCTGTTTGTTTCACGAAAAACTAGTTGTTAGTGCAAAATTCTTTCCCCTAAAAATATTTTCTTGAAAAGGACTTGTTTTCATGCATATTTGGTCTTTTTCCACAAAAATATGCTAAGGAGGTATTCTGGTGTTTGGCTCAAATATTTTACAACTCGTAGTTGTACCTAAACAATTTATTATCGGTACATTACTATAGATACATTATGCCAAACATTTTATTCAAAGGGTAAAAGTATCAAATATGAATAATCTTGTCATATTCAATATTACAACCTCTTTATCTGATTTTTCTTAAAAGTTTTTTAGCTATTTTTTTCATTTATTTTTCTTTTCATATTGAATACATTTCGTGTTTAATATGTAACTTATAGCCTATAGGCCAGCTATGATAAAAATCATAAAAGTACTGTTTTGCTAGAGTTGGAACTCTTGTGGAGACTAATACAAAGAATGACTTTTCATTTTCAAAAAGTAAGACATTTTCCTTGAAAAAGACTAGGATTTTCCCTTTAATAGAACAACATTTTCCTTTATGAGAGAAATTATTTTTTATACTTAATTGGCTTTTTTCATGGAAAATAGAGAAAATGTTTTTTTAAAAATATTCTTTCTAAAACAGACAGGACCTTAGTTATCTGCTGCTAGGAGATGGTCTGTCTAGTGAAGGCAGCTCCCTGATGTTAATGATCATTACTTTCTGTTGTGAATATAAGTAATAAATACTCTTATTCTTTCTATAGGTCAGTGGTGAAGCAAACATATCATACATATGTTCCCGCTACTACCGTGCGCCAGAGCTTGTATTTGGTGCTACAGAATATACAACATCCATAGATATTTGGTCAGCTGGTTGTGTTCTTGCTGAGCTTCTTCTAGGACAGGTTCTTAACTAATCCAGAAATACTATAATCCTTGAAAGTTCACTGAGATGCTATGTTCCCAATCATCAAGAATTTCTCATAATCTTAATTTTTCTATAGCCCTTGTTTCCTGGAGAAAATGCCGTTGACCTGCTTGTGACGATCATTAAGGTAAATATTTCTGTGTACTGACAGATTTTTTATTATGGAATTCTTACCATATGACCATCTATTTATGTTTTTGCAGATTCTAGGAACTCCAACACGTGAAGAAGTTCGGTGCATGAACCCAAACTATACAGAAGCCATAAGATTCCCTCAAGTTAAAGGTCAACCTTGGCACAAGGTATGCATTCATAAGTGAAACAGATTTTCATTTCCATTGCTGGACTTGTTGGAATGATTTTAATTCAAGAATATGTTGTAGTCTGAAATTCAGCATAGACAATGAAATACATAAATGATGCCTTGGGGTGTGTTGTGAGATTTTCTTGTTATGTATGCATGCTTGAACATTTGTATGGAGATCTTGAGCTTTAAGATGGAAATACCATCGTTGATTGAATGTTTGGCGCTTTTAAATATTGAGGAGGAAAAGACAAGTAACTTTACCATTTCATCTTACTTTACTAAGAAGAAAATAAGTTTACCGCATAGGAGGAAGAAACAAATAATCTCTTCTAGTATCATGTTACTTGATTAGGAGAAAACATAATGTGATTGCTTCTAAGCGGACATCCTTTCAAAAGATGAGATTACGTGGGTGGCTGGTAAACAAACATTTGCACCTTTCTGCTGAATGGCATCAATTAATAGTTCATTTGAAAAGAAAGTCCATGGACATTAGAAAAGTCCTGGTGCTTCTTAGTGCTGGCATGTGTATATAAAAATCAAGTGGGTCCTACTCTGATGTTTGATTTTAGTTTATTATGTATTTAAGGGTTGTAATGGTGCTCCTTGTATTACCTGCCTTTCCACAGAAATGTTTCATGAGTGATATGCAAAGATGTTATTGATTTGTTGCTGATTTCAGGGTCCTTCTGTCATATTATTTCCTTTTTCATTGTTCTTTCCAATTCCTTTGATCACTTACCAAAAATTAAATAAATCCATTTGTTGCTGTTTCAGGTATTTCACAAGCATATGCCTCCTGAAGCAATTGACCTTGTATCGAGGTTGCTTCAGTACTCACCAAATTTTCGACCCACAGCTGTGAGTTGAGCTTCTCTTTCTTTGGTGCATGTTGCTTTAATTCACAATAATTCCCACTTTAGTAAAGCTCATGCTGCTATCAAAGCTGCATGCCGAAGCTGTAATAGACTAATTATTTGAAAATAATAAAAGCACTGTGTAGGTGCTTACTCTTTCTATTGCTAGTGTAATGTCGCTACTTTTGCTTTTTCAGCTAGAAGCATGTGCACACCCTTTCTTTGATGACCTTCGTGCATCTGGTGCCTGTCTTCCTAATGGTCATCCACTGCCTCCCCTTTTCAACTTCAATCAAGAGGTATGACCATGCTATGTTCATGAAATCAACTCTCTCTCTCTCTGTGATTCTTTTTTTTTTTTTTTTTGTAAATCAATACCTAAACTTTTCACTGCAATGCAAAGACTTCCATTTTTATTATTGACTTCATTGTTTACTGTTAGTTAAAACCACAGCTTCCCGTAATGACTAGGTGGTTTGTGCTGTTTAAATTTGCTATTCCCATAATCAAGGTATCAGATTTCATTATCATGGCAATTTTTAAATAATTTTCCCTTTAGAGAATGCCATGATTAAGGTTAAACCTAGAATATCAGGATTCTCATATCCAACCCTACTGTGTTGTGTTGTATCTTCAGGTTGTATCCTCTGATTTCCAATCACCCTGCATGAGGCCCATGCCTCACTTTTTTATCTCTTTATTTTACCCCCCTTTTTTGGCAGTATTAATCCAAAAATATTCCATGTTTCCAATTTTCACGAGAAATTTACTGTTTTCCTTTGCTTATGCCAATCCATTTTGCAAAACTATTAGAAATGCCATGAGAATGCAACAAATGCCATTAGTTTGAATTAGCGCTTGCATTTAATTTTTATTTGTTCCTTTTTCTTTTTTTTCATTTTCAACATTCTCCTCCAACTGTACTCACTGTCTTGTACATATGCTATATGTTTGTTTCCTAATTCAGAAGAGCGTTTCAAACCACAAGTTGATTTTAAAATATCCTGCCAGCATTACTACACCTTGTTTCCACTAAGTGGGTTGCATATATAGATTCTGTTGCATCATTGCTCTTACTGTAAACTTATTTCTTTCATGAATATTTAAATGTCTTATATTCTTCATGTCTTTTTTAGTGTCTCTTGCCCTTGTTGTATATTATTAGCCTCTTTGCTACGCCTAACAAATGCCCAAGCTCACCTCTGCATACAGCCAAATTACTTTAGTTGTGCTTCCATCTTCTCATATACGGTTGCTATTCCTACTCTCTTAAATTAATTCATTTCTTGTTCATTCTATTGATTCCAGTCATCCCAAATAGCATTTTTATCTCCCACTATTCCCATCTTTTACTCGTTTGTAGTTTAATCGAAGTTATGATTGAAAAAGCATTATCAATCTGACAGCCATCAATAAAACCCAACTTGAATGTATGATCACATAGAATGCTGATGTATTTCTCAATTTATACATTCCCTATTGATATTTGATGTGTAGCATCTCTATCTATGCATCCACTCTCAGTATTGATCTGTCTGCAGAAAATTGGTCTTTGATGCACTTGCAGATGTTGCATCCTATTTCCTGTCCTGCTTTGTATCATATCAATAGAATGTTGCTACTCTTTTTAGATTATTAAGCTAAATGCCTCTTATTTGTCCAAAATAGAATTAAGAGCAAGATGTTGTTTGACCCACCAAACACTGATGTTAACTGCAGAATGTGCTCAATGGGATTTAAGTAGCCATAAGATACCCCATCATACGTCATTTGCACTTGAATATTAGCTACTTAAAAGAAGTTTAAGTGCATATTGAAGACTGCTATGCGGGTGACGAAACATACTGCAGAAACTGGCTCTTGGTCCAGATGTAGCGACGAATGATATTCATGTTTTTATTATCTATACAGCATGCCAAGTTACAAGCAAAGTGCATTTGCATATATGTCTATTTGTGTGTCTAGAAAAGTATAGTCTGTAATTATCCAAAGAAAAGAATATTAAAATGAAAATGAGTATACTATATGTTCTTTAAGTTAATATGCTTGGTTTTCATCTATTCTTGAATGGTTGCATTTTAGAAACATCACTGTTGCATCGGAATAGCTAATGGGGGTTGACTCTAATGGATATGCAGTTATGTGGAGCTTCGCCTGAATTGATCAGTCGACTGATACCAGAGCATATCCGGCG